>JACGDI010005516.1:671614-685241 GCA_014898725.1 Jacaranda copaia
CTATTTTCACTCCGAGAGGAACTAGATTGGGCAGTACCCTGAGTCTCACTATCATTTCTATGAACCATATTTTCATACCTATCGCTACCAGAATCAGTATTAACAGACATAGTTCTGCAAAGTAATGGTGAAAAGTAACACAGATGTAACAGACACACTTACAGTGTTAGTTTTGAAGCAGGAGGTATGAAGTGAGAAGTTCTTCAACAATGGAGACTATTTGATACTCAGGTTGAAAAAGTGTGAATGAAGGGGTTTATCCCCCTATTTATAAGCGAACATGCACGGGAATCCGTATAACTGCCATAATGACAGCCTGTTTCAGTACGCTTCGTATCTTATTCCTGCACGCTTTGTATCCTATTCCTGCACGCTTCGTATCCCATGCAGTGACAGCCGCATTAAATGAAAAGTAACCGCAGTTGAATGTTTGGACCTGGCATGTTTGAATGTAAACTCCCTACTCTTTCTCATCGACAGGCTCGATTAGGATCGGGAGTTGGGAGGACTCATGATATGGGATAGCCCAATAGGTCCAACAGGCCTAATTCCAAATAATAAAGCCCACGAGGCCCAAATAATAAGTGTCTGGTCAATTTGAATCAATCCTTTGTGACAACACTCATGGTCGACCTGTATCGACTCCGCGTGGCAGCATCCGCAGTCAATCCGTATCGACTTTAGGATCAAGCCATGTGTACGAGCTTTTATCTCTGGTCGACACGAATCGACCATCAAATTATCCTCTATTCACTTATCTGGCAAGTCAAATATTTCCATGTCAATGACACGTGACAGCCGGTGTAATTGCTGCCAACAACTCTGACAACTCTGCTAACAACTTTGACAAACATGTGCCCCTTCTGGCATGATTATTCAGGAAAATTGGAGGTTTAGCCACCTGGCACTGTATCAGATTCTGAACATGAAATGACTTTCAATCCCCTGGCAGGGGGAAAGGACTATCACACCTGATAAGGGTATTTGGGTAAAGTCATGCCCACATAAAACTATAAATACAACAGGCCCAACCACGCTCAAGGTAATGCCATTTTATACTATTCACTGCATACTCGCCATATATTCTGCTCCACCTAAACTAACTTGAGCGTCGGAATGCCTTAGCCGGAGACATCTCGGCTAGTTCACTTGTGTTCGTGGTTGCAGATCTCAAGCCAAAAAATACTCAAATCCATTAGAGTACTTGATCTTCTAGCTCATAACAGCATCAATTATTATTATTATTATTATTATTATTATTATTATTATTATTATTATTATTATTATTATTTTCTTATCTTTATAGATTTTATTATATTGGCTTAGATTATAATTATATGTGTGTGCATAATAAAAAAGCTTGTTTAGGCTCATGAGCTTTTCGAGCTGAATATTATTGAGCTTGGCTCGGCTCGGCTCGACTCAGGCTTGCAAATATCAAGCTAGATACGAACTTTCATCGAGTTAAGCCCAAACCGTTCGCAAATAGTCTCATTTCATTTATAGCCTTAATTGGGATTGTGTCTTGAGAACAACCATATCTGATATTGTGGTAAGATACACTTGTTGGATCATTATTTTCTCTGCATATATATAGATTTTTTTTGTATTTGTAATTATTATTAGCATTTACTCATTCACTGTCTATATTAAGATTGATTATGTTTTACTTTCCCCATGTTAAGGTTTATTACATTTTTATTTGTAATCTTTTGATTTTTAACAGTGGGCTAATAATATATGCATAGTTATTATGAGTTTATTCATTGATTATGCTATGAATCATTGCAATTAAAGCTCTTAAAAAATATTTCTATTCTTGTTCTCATTTTTTTGTTGTGGGAACTCTTCTATGTTTAATAATGAACTGTGTATTTTGTCAAAACCATATTTTATCTGTCTATTATGTTGTCTAGTGTTAGTTTTGTTATCTAATGCACATAAGCAAGTAAGGATGAGTTTTGGTTTTGTTCATAATGCTATTTTTCTCAAATAATTGACATATTAGTTTATTTATTATATTATTGTACACAATTTTAGGTAGCTTGTGCATTCTTTCTTGATGATAAAATGGGAATTTGGGATCAGAATGCTCCGAAACTTTTAGAAAGAAACAAGAAACTAATGTGATGGATGGTTATCAGATGACTTTTGATTAGTGATACTTTCTTCTTTTTACTCTTATGGTTGTGATATCTCAATTTACTCATTGAACCATTATTGGATTTTAAGTTGATTTTAGGATTATGAACTACATTCACTATGTCTCTGTGCTTTAACAAATTTTTCGATGGATAGTACTATTGAATGTTTTCTTGAATTAGTTGGTGTTGATTGTTGAATATTAATATATTTAAAATTTATTATTTGAATGAATATGTAAATAGGGATAAATAATATTTTTGTAAAGTTAAAATGAGGATAATTCGCTTAAAATATTAATTGGAGTATTAGCTATGGTTTGAAAATCATAGTCCAAATGCTTGCATTTTTTAGCCACTATATGCTTGAACCGTAAGGAATAGTTACAATATTGTCTACATAGTTTTAGAACATGGCCAATAGGGGTAGTTAATAATTTAAGGTATTGCCCATAGTTTTTCCAATGCATAATCAATAGGCATAATGGCTATGGTTTTGCATTCCGTAACCATTATTTGTAGAATTTCATCCACTTCTAAAAAACTATCACCAATATGTTGCTAAACCATAGCTAAAGCTTTGGCAAAAATTTCCAAATCGTGACTAAGTATTCACCACTGCTACAAACGCTACGGTTGCCAAAGCATTGCATAACTGTCGCGAATAAGTCATTGCCTATGCTTTACACTTTTTCATGGCAATTAGGCAACTGTAGCAAAAAACCTTTTTCTTATAGTGTTTCTCTGTTGTCTTTGTAATTCTCTGTGATAATAGTTAAATGACTATTCTTTGTCTAGTACACAGATAGATGTGGGGAAAGAAGAGTAAAAGAATGGTTGAAGTAGCTCAATTGAGGCAAACCTATTAAATTGTTGGTGTGTAATTGAGTGCAATATAAACAATGTCTCATCTTCAGGGCTTCAATGTTCTTCTATGTAAGCACAAACTTGGTCTAGAGTTTTAAACCGTAAGTCTCATCAAATCGATATTTTTGTATAAAAAATGAGACGGAAGTCACCAATAGTTTCATAGAGTTAGTGTATTTAAGTGAAAGAAGATTATTTTTAGATAATCCATGATGGGTGATATCCTGGTCCTAGTCCAGCATATACTTCGAAAATAGGTTTTTCATGAAAAAACTGAAATGTTTCAACTCAAGAAAAACTAGATTATAAGTAAAGACAAACTAAAATATTTGAATCCCTACAAGTCATTCTAGTTTCCAATTTATTTTATTTAGTAACTTGGCATTCATATGTCAATATGATCATAAGTGTTAACTAGGAAAAGAAAAATGTAACATATAACCAACATGGATCTCAAAGAAAATTCTCTCCCTCACCCCCCCTAAGAAAAGAAAACGAAAAGAAAAGGTATATATTTTATTAGTGTCCAAATTACCGTGTTGAGGTGAAGCAGAAAGAAATGTTTGTTTTTCTTTTAGGAATGTAAACATTCTCCCAAAATAAAATGGCAAAAAGAAATTATTATTCCAATTAACAATACATTTCTTTTAATAATATTGATTGCTTGGGAAATCATACTAATGATGGCATCAATTATTTGGAGATAAACTAGGTTGTGAACCAATCCAATCAACTAGATAGGAGGTCAAGGAAGTGGCTTGATGATATAGTTAGATCGAGTCCTGCAACCAATAGCACACGCCAGGCTAGTTGAGATGCCCTCGACTAAAGCACTCCGATGCTCAAGTTAATCCTTAATCAACTGGAAGATAGAACAACAAAGTGAGGGCTTTAAGTGATAACGATCATACCTTGCTTGAAGGTGGCAATATGGTATTTATAACCATTCTAAAGAGGTTAATATGTCAATGATGCCCTTGCACATACATGGAGGGCTTTTGTCTTCACCTAGGACATTTAGGTCTTCTCCATTTTTTGTACTATTCCAAGTGACACATCCTTTAGCTCCATAGGACATGGCAATACACAAGAGGTGCACACTATTCTAAAGCTGCTAGAAAAGTGGTACTAGTGGTGGCACGAGTCATTAATGCGGAGGCATGCCACCTGTCAAAGCATTTAATGCGACAATGAGGTGATCCCGTCCATTTGACCTCCTATGGTTGAGGTGGGTACTTGCTTATGAGTCACTTGCACATGCTATGGTCGACATGATGAAACTCTATTGGATTCAAATATCTCCCTAGTTGAGCGCTAAATGAACCTTCTTGATTTGATCAACCATACTCCAATCAAATAGACAAGATATTGATATTTATGTTGGCAAAAAGGCCCAGTGAGGTTGGATTCAATCGATAACCTAGTCAATCGGCAATGGGTTAGGCTTGATAATCAATTGGGTTACCCCTCATCATATCTTTTGTCTAGTTGAATGTTATTGGGTTGGGCTTGTTGGGGGTTATCTCACATCACATACATCAAGAATAGAATCATAAATACTCCAAAATAAAACTAAACACGCAACTTTTATTGGTATGCTCTTTAACACTCTAACCATTAGTTAAGATTAAATTCCTTAATTACATAAATCAAATAATGTTTAATGTTTTATTTACACATGTACATACATTAAGTGTTTGAATGTCAAATCTCATTCTTATATATATGAAGGAGATGTCATTGAGATAATTATCTATTGGAAATAAAATGATGTTTATTTTATAATTAAGGGTTCTATAGTACAAGTTACTTAGATTTAAGATTTGGTATATATAGGATTCTGGAGGAATCAAAGTTCTGCTTTTGTTGACATTTTACTTATTAACTAAATTAACTACAACTACATTATAATATTTGAAAATTTGGAGCCTTCATCAAATCATAAAAGTTATTAGTTTATGGTTCACTAGTCAAATCAAGATTGGATCGTAATTGAATTATGATGTCGTAATCATATAATATATATTTGTATCTTATGTATTGTTTAAAGTCTAAAAGAGTACTAGAAAATGAAACATAGAGAATCAAAACTATTAATTTTAACTATTATAGTGCAAGGATGTAATAAGATATAAACAATAATTCATTATTCAAAGTAAACACAAAATTTAAGAACTTAAATTATATTGTTCAAGTTCACAAACCTCAACTTTAAAACTTCAATTTTGGCACCTTGTGTGGATATTTTGGTATTTAGGCACGTAGCAGGTAGATGTAAATGAGCCAAGCCAAGCTCGATTCTAGCAGGTTCAAACTCTGCTTGTTTATTAATTCGCGAGCTCGAACTCGAGCCTAGCTTGGTCGGGCTTAAAAAGCCAAGCTCAAGCTCGGCTCGTTGAAATAGACGAATGTTTGGCGAGCCTTATCGAACTTGATTAGATAAAGGTCATTATAGAGAAGCAGAAATGCTCAAATTCAAGTTCGTATAGGTTTGAATTAACTAGAACTCATTAAGACTCAAAAACAAAATCTATAATTATAATTTTTTTAAATAATTTTGTTCTATGTTTTTCTAAAAATAAAAAATTGAATTATTATTATTATTATTATTATTATTATTATTATTATTATTATTATTATTATTATTATTATTATTATTATTATTATTATTATTATTTTCTTATCATTATAGATATTATTAGGTTGGCTTTGATTATAATTATATATATGTATATGTATATATAATAAAAAAACTCGTTTAGGCTCGCAAGCTTTTCAAGTTGAATATTATTGAGCTTAGCTTGACTCATTTAACTAATGAGCTCGAGCTCAGCTTGGCTTGGCTTGGCTCGACTCGAGTTTACAAAGATCGAACTGAATACAAATTTTCATTGAGCCGAGCCTGAACCATTTGTAAATAGTGTCATCTCATTTACACCCGTAGTAGCTGGTATCTTATTCATAATAATTTAGATTTTAAGTAGAAAACTGAGCAAATTTTTAACTATTACATGAATAAAAAGAAAAAAGAAGAAAAACAAACTAGTTTGGTTCAAAAAACTGCAAGCAATTTGATGGTTCAAAGAGATCAACAACCAGTTCAAACAATTTTCTCAAAATACGGTGATTTTGTACAATTACCAATTTTTATTCCAACTCAAACCGAAAAATAAAGTGATCAATGGTCCAACCGATCAGATCACAAATCGATCTAGTTTTCTAGTCAATGCTGCTTTATAGAGCTAAATTTACTTAAATATTACCATATGTAATGAATTGTTCCAACCATAAGCCATACAATAGAGCTATCTTTTTGTACTTACCTCCTCTTGAATTTGCTTTAAATCCATTAAATTTAGTATATTATTTTCATTGAATATTCTTAAAAAATATTGTAACTTAATTAAATATGTTTCTTAGCCACTCCCAACTCACAAAATCAAAAACAAGCTTGAAAAATTTTCAATTAAAAAATATTTCTAAATTCTAGATAAAATCATCACAATGAAGTACATTAATAATGATCATTTTTACAAACTTAAAAAAATATTTTTTTCAATTTTTAAGAATGTTGTCCAAATTATAACCAAATAAGGATCTGGTCCAGGGTAAGCCTATAGGTCAAACCAGAATGGTAGAGAAGGTAGCTTGCTCTTCAGTGGGCAAATCACCCTTTCACAATCGCTCCTATACAACTACCTTTCGCCCAACATGATCACAAACAAAGACAAAGAATTACGTAGTAGAGGAGGACGAAACAAACGAATCCACATGTCTGGATCTCCATGATTGAAGAAAGAAAGAGAATGATGGCTCCTTTCTCTTGGGGGATATCGCTGCAGAATAATGTCAAGGATAGGATGAGAACCTTCTATTGGTTACACCCTTGTTGTGTTGGTCCTTCCATATTTCAATATGGAAACCCAAGGTTCATCTACCAAGTCGAATCCCTTACCTACTTCTTAGTTGGGTCTAATGTGGGGACACTTGGATCTAAAACATTCTATGTTTAGGAATTGTTGGCTGTTGAAAAATTTAAGTCAGCAAAAAATTATGAGATCAGAGTAGGGTTGTAAAAGATAAGACATGCTTTTACTTTTCAAAGATTATGTATTTGCCACTACTAGAAAAATCAAAATTTACGATGAAAAATGTTTCATCACAAACTACAATGGATTTAGTTGTTGAAAAAAATTGATCACTAATTTCATCACAAAGTGAATGGGATCCAAAACAAATCAACCTTTTAAATTTGCAATGGATGGATCCCACGTAGAAATATATTTACAACAGAGTTTTTCAATTTTAATATCTAAAAAAATTAGTTAAATTATAAAAATTTATAGAACCAAAATAAATCCACCATGGAGGCTAGCTAGTGTGTTGGCCTCCATCGCAATTGGATGCTAGCAAGCAGTTAGCCTATGCGAGGCAACTAGTGTTACAACATTGACCAAAATAAGTATTTTAATTTTTTTAATTTTTTTCATTTTAAATTAACTAGTTTTTTAAATTTTGTAGATAGAGGTGTGCAACAAAAACCACAAACTAATCAAACTAACTAAAAGCCAAGATAACCAACTGAACCAAAGTGCATATTATGCGGTTTTTTATTGTATTACAAAAAATTTTGCTTCTCGATTATATTACCAAGCAATTTTGGTTTTGAGCTCGATTAGCCAAAGCTAACAAAAATCGATAAAGTTAGTTGGGTTTTGGTCAAATCCTAAACCCTTAACAGAAATTGAATTGAAAATCAGTTATTCATTTTTTTGCTGATATTTTATTTCAATTTTTAATTTTACTTCTCTAAAATTGTGGAAAAATTGAGAACCTAACTGAACCATTACCCAAAGGCCAAAGATGCTAATAATGAAACAAGCATTCTCTAGAAACCCAATTCTCATCACCTTATCATTGTTGTCTCTTACCCTTCCTCATCTCCTCAACATCATTCAAGACTTTGAGTTCCATTTGCTCGTTCACCATCTCATAGGTCACTACAAAAAAAATTTGCTTTTGTGACTATCAAATCAGTCACAAATCCAATAAAAAAGGGGGTCACTGACAAGCATTTGTGATCGCTAACCCTCGTCACAAATTAAAATTTGTGACCGCTAGTGCAGTCACTAATTTTCTAAATTTCATCACAAAATAATTTATAAAAGAGTGAACAAGCGGTCACTAAGGGCTCACCGATCAACGACCTCTTAATGATCGATTTTGGGGGGTCACTGATAGGCAGTCACTAATCAATAACTGTGTAGTAACCGATTTGATGGGGTCACTAATAGTCGGTCACTGAGCGGTCACAGATCAATAACCGCTTAGTGATCGATTTTAGGGGGTCACTAAGTGGTCACTAATCAGTAACCACTTAGTGACCGATTTGGCGGGGTCACTGATAGGCGATCACTAATCAGTAATCGCTTAGTGACTAATTTGGTGGGATCACTGATAGGCAATCACTAATCAGTAACCACTTAGTGACCGATTTGGCGATCACTGGTAGTTAGGGTCACTAATGGGTCACAGATTTGTGACCACTTTTGGGGTCACCAATCGATCATACATTTATTAATTTTTTTTTGTAATGCTTAATTTAATATATTTAGCCAACTTATTTTTTGTTCTCATTAATAATAATTTAAAATCACATCATTTAAAATATAAATCACATTCCACATAACACAAAATAATAATAGAAATTCAATAATAGTGTTTCCAAATCCATAAACAAAACAAAACTTTTCATACATAAGTAAGTTCATAAAATCCAAGTATGCCAAGTTTAATTTAAAGGAAGTTATTTGTCTTTTTCACCATTACTCTCTACCTTACAAGAGGAAAAAGTACCTTCAATTGGATTTAATTTTTCCATCATCACTCCTAATGTCCTTATCAAAGCCTCTTCTCTCGCCTTTGATTCTTCTACTAGCCTCAATGCCTCTTCACTCACCCTTATAATCTACTCCATAATGCTTGCTTCTCTGGCTGCTGCTTCTTCTCTTTGCTTAGCCAATTCATGATCAATTGCTTTAGCAATCACTTCTTGTAGTTGCTCTTGACTCACAAAGGCAAATGAAGATGTTGTAGATGGTGAATCCAAGAAAGTCCCAGTAGCAATAGGCTTATAGCAATGGTAAGTGTTCCTAAAGTTATACACTCTACCCTTGCTTGGACCAGCACTTATCTCAAGCCATTTTTGTGCATCAAATGAGCTTTTAAGAGTATGTTTGTTGCCATGTTAACTAATGTATTCTTGACAATACTCATCCTATCTGAACATTCAAATATTAAAAACACAATATTAAAAACACTATTATTAAATATCAATTACAGTTTAAATAATATGCTTAAATATAAACAAAGCTTTATTGCACTAATTAAGTAACTTATACTAATTATGTTTCTATGTGACAACAGTCGGATTTCAGGGGAACACGTTTGGTTTTGATGTTCAAACACTTAACCTATTAGTCATGCAATGACTTATTAACCACTAGACCAAAATGTTCATATATTTAGTTCAACAATACAATATAATATATATCACATATATCACAACAATCCTAACTTGAAGCTATTCATGACAAATAAATCTATGAACAAATGTAATGATATAACTACAAATTCCATAAAATATTTCATGCTACTTACTTTGAAATTGTTAACTAACTTGAATGCATGGATAATATTCTTGGACTTACTTGGACCCTCTTAGATTTGTTGTCAACATATTCACCTTTTCATTGTGCTTTTTTGTGAGTCCTTTCATGAAGCTCAATTGGGCTAATTGGTCTACCATATTGTGTCTACATTAAACTAGTTAATATTAACAGTTGTAGGAGATAAATAAAAATAAAAATAAATTAATTAAAGAAATTAACCTCCATTCTCCTTGCATGCTTGGCAAAAGAAATAGAGCCGCCAGTGTGCTTGGTTATTAACCCATCTTTTTTTGTCAATCTATTTAGCTTTGCTTTTTTACACCTTTCTTGATAATTTGGTGAACCTATATGCAAGGTGCAAATTGCTTCCCAATCACTTGTCTGCATGTTTTTGGATACAACCTTTTGAATATCTATTGGGTCATCAACTTTGACTTCAACTGTTGCTTTCTTCTTATATCGGTATATGATATTTTGGATATTTCTCTTGTGGGTTTGTTCCCATGATTGCCTAATACTGGGCTCATGTTCAAGAAGCAACATGAAGTGTTCCTACACCAAATACACAAAGAAAAGATAAAATCAATATTAGAAAGTTTAATTGCATAATTTAATATTGTTATTGTGCAAAATATAATATAATAAAAAAAATAATTTACTCTAAATTTTTCACAAAAAAAAATCCTTTCTATCTTAAGGAACTTGCTCCCAAGTTGGCCATGGACCCATGTATTTTCTCAAGATATCCATGATGCTATGAGGAATAGTCCTTGGTATAAATCTGACAAATAATAGAAAATGGATAAAATAAATATTATTAAATAAGTACTTTTTAGATCCCTCATAATAATAAATTATGCATCAATGTAGAAAGGTGAAGAACATACCCATTGCGGTTCAGCTATATAATAGTGTGGCTATCATGATTGTTATATGCATGACTTCCTTGTGTTTCATCCCTCGCCCTTCCGTGAGATGAATTTTGGCCTTCGCTTGATTGTCTCTCTTGCTCTATCTCATTATTTGGAGACAATAAATGCTCCTCATATTCTGAAAGAGGAACACTATCCTCTGCCTCAACTGATGGAGTAGGTAGCTCCATACGAGAAACCTCATCATGTGCATCAAACTGTGCTCGACCCCGTCTACCTCTACTTCTCCCATTGATACCTTTGCCTCTAGTCATCATCTTACATAATTAAATAATAACATTAGCCAAAAAGTTAAGTAATGAGATATAGTGTAAAATAAATTGAGCAGAAAAAGAAATGATTGTGATATACAATACAATCAAACAAACAAATAATATTGCATACTATTCATCAAAAGTTATAATATTCAATAATGACACCAATTTACCTCATCCCTACCACTGGCTGAATCAAAATCTTCAAATTCCACTTTCTATTCACTATCTTCTCTTTCGATTTCCTCTAATTCTTCACCTTCTCCATCCATTATGTTTCTCGTTGATAGGATCGAATATCGAATTTCACCAGAATGTATGTTTATTGGATTTGCACTATTATCAACTAAGATGTTTGAATTGTCAAGATCAACATTAACTAGAACTTCAACTAAGGTATCCACTTCAAATTCGTAATATGGACCTTCAACACTAGCTTCACTTGCTTAGTTTTGCATTAAAATAAAGGGGATATTTATTTTACTTCTTGCCTTTATTTTGGACACCGCATGCCAATCACGTCTCTTTCTATTCACAAATGGAAAACTTGTATAGTACACTTGTGCTTGTTAAACTAATATAAAAGGATCATTTATGTTAAACTTCCTTCGATGATTGATCTCAACAAGTTCAAATTGTGGGTGCACTTTGATCCCTCTATTAGACAAGTCATACCAATGACAATCGAACAAAACCACTTTGTGTTTCCTTGTCCAAAGTATTCTAGCTCCAACACTTCTTCTAACATGCCATAATAATCAACTTCATCATTGCTCCAGGAGCTCCCCCACATGCAAACACCACTATTCATAGTTGATTTATGTTGCCCATAGTCGATTGTGTGGAACTTGAACCCATTCACAAAATAACTATTATATGTTTTAACCTATCGACTAGGGCCCTGTGCTATTTGCCTAATGTTGTCTCCAACCATGTGGAATCCATCCATCACCTGCTCCAAGACTTTTACTATTATACTCTTATGTGACAAATGATATTATTTAAAAATAGGATGTTCAATATTTACATAATGTTGAAGCTATTGTGAAAATTTCATATCCCGTAATCTCCCCAATTCCATGTCCGTTATACTCTTAATAAAGTTAAATTTTTTCAGGATTTTTATTATTTTCATGAATTTTGTAGAGAAAACTTACTTTGCTAAAGAACCAACCTCTAAACAATTTAGTAGGACATATCTCTACCAACCATATATTCATCATCATCTCTAAACAGTCAACCTCTTTTTTGACTCCCAAGAGGTCTCCTTGGATAACAAAAGATGGAAAAAAAGCCCGATTGGATCCATCTCTCTACCATTAATAATTAAGTATAATTCATAAACATAATTAATAATAAACATATTGTAGCACCCCCTCTAAGGATAGCACTTAAGCTGAGGCACTACCCTAATTTAGACTTATTTTTTAGAGTACAATTCAACAGTAGGACGATAAATTAAAATATCGCAAAATGAATACTAATACAATTCCATCAATACCTAATAATCCACAAAACAGAAATACCAAAAGAGTTCAAGAAACTAAGTCGTATTACAGTCTCTGACAGATTAAACCAACATTTTCATCTTATACTGCAAACTTCAAGCAAAATGTGTACATCACAAAGTTGCTATGGTCAACTAAACAGTTGCAAGTTCCATACTTAATTTCAATTCCAGCTCTATTACAAAATGACTAAATACTTTCTCCAACTTGATGTCCTCCAGAGCCCATCCCTGTCTGAATGATTATGAAATACAAGGGTAAGTCCAAAGACTTAGTGAGGGATATGTGCAAGTAACAATAGTGTTTATCGAGGAAAGACTCAACTCAATAAGATATAATTTTTTAGACTGAAAAAAACATAATTCAGAAAAATAGACAGACAGTACTGAAAAGCAAACAAGAAACTCTTCTACTTTATTGCTCCAAGAACATATTACAGGTAGATAGAAATGATTTAGGCAATTCAAACCCAAGGCATATGCATTCCAAGAAAAAGCTGTCAGACATGCATTGCAGATTCACCTTATACCAAACAAACAAAAAATTTACCTAATCATAATAGTTTGGTATATGGCATATGCCTATACAAACTGTATAGCGCACCGCTAATACCTAGGGGAAATCCCTAGTATACCGGTGACATCCAGAGGAAAATCCCTAGCATGCCCCTACATAACCAAACAGATCGCCTAGTAAGGCCTTGGCCCACATATCACCATACAGATAAAAGAATAACTGCTCATACAGATGCCTGGGGGGAAATCCCTAGCGTACTGTCAGTTTCAAGTCAACAGATCAGAACAAAACGGAACAACATACTATCAAAGCAACAAAAAACAGTAAACATAATCGATAAGCTAGCACGGCCAATAAATACAAAGCTGATAACAGATATGCCAACAATGTAACAGATACAGTACAGACAGTATAGATACGAGATAGATAAATAATAAACATAAGTTCTGGGCGTCAAAACGGATAGAAAATGGAATTGATATCAGAAATAACCCTCATAGGGGTAATCAAGTCAGATAACAGATAATAGACAGATCTCAAACACAGATCAAAATATGATTTAGAGAAAGAGAAACTCACACAGGGGCTTATTACAACCACAGATAAGAAATATACACCAGATTGGCAGACCCTCATAGGATTTGCAACAATTTAGATTAGCTTAACAAAGCAACACCCAAAGTAGGAGACCCTCACCTCTTGCAATCCCAACAGCAATAGCCAAAAATCAATCTTACT
>JACGDI010005516.1:685341-732638 GCA_014898725.1 Jacaranda copaia
CGCCGAACCGCCGCTGTTGGAAAATAAAACTTCAACACCAAATTGTTTCTCTCATCGCAAGGATTCCAACGCCACCTTCCGTATCCAATTCTGAGCAATGTACATGCCGGAACGGGCCAAAAATTACCTTCTTTTCTCCGACGAGCTCCGATCATTGCCTTACCGTCATTGAAAATGCCATGCAATGGTATCATTGTGTTCCTCTCATCAAGATCTTCCTAACCCTACCCTTAGAATGGAGAATGGTTGCCAGAAAAGAAGAAATCCAGCAACCACCGTATCATGCAATCCTCAATTCTCCTCCATCCGCCACTACTTCCCTGTCCGGTTGGTGGTTCTGAAGTGGGGAAGGTGTTGGTTGTGGTGAGGGAAAGAATTTGGTTGGTTTGGAGTGGTGAAAAGGCTACCAGAAACTGACCGGAGATGGTGGTTAAGTTTTGGCGAAGAAGAAGAAAAAGAGAGGAAAAGGAAGAAGAAAAGGAAAGAAGAAGAAAAAGGAAAGAAAAATGGCAAGGAAAAAGAGAAAGGTTTTGCCCCTTTTTTCTAAAATCTGATTTCATCTTCCTTTTTTTTTTAATAAAATTTTTAAATTATACAATTTTTCCCCAAATTTTTAGAAAATTATGATTAGCCTCAAATTGATCAAAAGTATACACAATTAAGTTTACAAAATTATAATTTAACGCACAAAAATTTTAAAATAATTAATAACGTGAGATTCATAAAATTTTCAAAAAACGATGAAATCGTATATTATAAATAAAATAAATAAAATTTTAGGGGTGTTATATATTGACTATATAATTCGTAAACACAATTCATATAATTCATGTGTAACTTATTGTATGTGTATAAGGAAACATAATAAACGAAATATTGACTACATAATTTATAAACACAATTCATATGAATATAACTTAATACTAAAATAATTTTGCATTCTCATTGTTGTTAACTTTTTACAATGCCCCAAAATGAAAAATTAGAACTTCAATTCATAATAAACATATTGATTACATAATTCATAAACACAATTCATATAATTTATGTGTAATTTATAGTAAATGTATAAGGAAACATAAGAAACAAAATATTGATTACATAATTCATAAACACAATTTAAATAATTATAACTTAACACTAAAATAAATTACCTCTTTATAATGCCCCCAAATGCAAAATTTTGAACTTGCAAAAGTAAATAAAAAACAATTTTAATTATAAAAATTAAAAATTATTTTAATTATAAAAAATTCAAAAAAAAAAAAGTGTAGAGACTAGACCCAGTAGTAGCAGGAACCATTCCAGCTACTTTTGGGTATATTATTTTTCATTCTAGCAGTAACTGGAATGGTTCCAGCTGCTGTTGGGTTTGATTTTTTCTTCTCAGTAGCAGTTGGAATGGTTCCAGCTGCTGCTGGGACTACTGTCCCAGCTTCAATCATCTCACCGGCAAAGGTGCCGGTGAGGAGTTTAAAAAAAAGAAGAAAAAATAGAAAGAAAGAAGAATGGGTTGGTACCTGGCTGTTGAGTGTGAATAGAGAGAAGGGTGGGGATTGAAATGTAAAATGCACAAGGGTTTAGTCATGTGATTTTTGTATTTTTTATTATTTTATGTTTTATTTTGATATTTTTTATTAAATTATAATAATTAATTTTCTTAATTTTTCAATTTTATTAATATAATAAGTTATCTAATTAACATAAAGTATTATACAATTATTTAATTACCGCTTTTGTGATAAAAAAAAATCGATCACTAATTCAGTGACCACTTTTGTGACTCAAGAAAAATCAGTGATTGCTTTTGTGACCTAAGAAAAATCAGTCACTAATTTAGTGACCAATTTTGTGATCCAAGAAAAATCAATGGCCGCATTTGTGATCCAAGAAAAATCGGTTACCAATTTAGTGACTGCGTTTATGACCTAAGAAAATCAGTCACTAATTTAGTAACTAATTTTGTGACCTAAGAAAAATCAGTGACCGCATTTTTCACCCAAGAAAAATCGATCACTAATTTAGTGACCACATTTGTAATCCAAGAAAAATGTGTCACTAATTTAATGACCGATTAGTGACCGCCATCTTTGGGGTTACTAATTCCGTCACAAATTGGTCACTAATCCATTACTATTTTTTTTAAAAAAAATTTAAATAAAATCAATCACAAATCAGTGACCACTGGGAGCAATCACTATGTAGCAGTCACTAAAACAAGTTTTTTGGTAGTGGGTGTCGCCCAAGGTGTGATCTTGAAAGATATTTCTTCCATTTCTTTTTCGCAATTTTGGGTTTTTCTTTTCTTTTCTTTTCTTTGTTTGAGATTTGATGATTTAAGAAAATATTAGTATAAATTGTAATTTTTTTATAATTTCAATTTCAATTTTCTACTCCACTTTTTATTGAGTAGTCATCCACCCAAAGCATATACTTGAAGGTAAAACATTCTTGTTAGGAGGGTAAAATTGGCAGATTGTGGGATGACTTCTAATTAGAATATGAAATTATCCGTATTAAGTTGGTTCATCATTGGTTTGCTTCCAAACTAAGATATATATATATATATACTGTTTCATATATTTTTGCTTAAAAAAAAAAGATATATGTCCAAAAACAAAAAAGATGTATACTACCCCTTGGTAGCATTAGCACCCTCAATGTAAGTTGGATTAGAAGGTGATTTTTTAGTTTCTAAATTTTTGTAATTAGCCTACAACAAGATGAATGTAATGAACTGTATAATCATCAAACCCTTTGGTTTATTGATTATTATGGTGATGGATTGTATATTTTGAACAATATATTGTCTCTCTGTTGTAGAAGTCATCAAATGATCCTGAGACAATTAAGTGTTATGGTTGTGCTTTCTTGATAATGATTGGCTTCCTAGAAATTTCGTTTTTCTCCTTAAAAAGACTTTAGTAATTCTTGGTTCCTTTCTTTTCTATAAAACATGGAACTCATCCCAAAAAATGTGGAGATGAACTTCATCATGAATGCTACTATTAACAAGGAGCCACATGGGATTAGTGGTTCATCTAGGTTGGGGATAATAGTCCTCTTATTGGTCCCCTGCAAAATAAAAAAAAAAAAAAAAAGAAAGAAGTAATGTAGGAGTCCTCTAAAGATTCAAGAAATGGTATTTCACTATAATTTTTAACCAGTGTAAAAGAAGGGGTAAAGATAAGTGTTGGAAAAATGATTATGCTATTGATCCTATATTAATAACACTTATGGATTTCAAAAATTATTCAAAATTTTTTAAGAAGAATCTCGCGAAATAGTGTGATAACTATACCATCAAGAGTTTCACTCTGGATTTTGAGACATATGTCATATTACATGAATGCCCTTAGCAAATTTGACCAATAAGAAACTAGAGAAGCTTGTGCTAAAATGACTATTATTGATGAATTGTCTTTCAGTAACTTATTTATATTGCATATCCCCAATTTCTTGTTCCATATAAAATTACAATTGCTAAAGATTGCTTTAAATTGTATTTTGAAGAGAAAAATAAAATAAAGGAGTACTTGGAAAGATATGGAACAAGGGATTTTCTTACTACAAATACATGGACTTCTAATTAGCAAATTATTGATGAAAGTTGGGAAGTGTCATAAGTTGATTTTGAATTTTATTCCATATACTAGGTGGTCTTTTAATCAAAAAACTAATAGCATATTTACCCTTGCTATCAACAATGTCTTGTAATGATACTATAGTAAGATATTTAAGAAAAGAATTTGTGGCATGGAAGAATTCATTTTTTATGATAAACATTTGCATACGATGTGCATTGCTTACATTGTTAACCTTGTTATAAAAGATGGATCAACAAAAGTTAATGTGCCAATTGACCATGGTTCACACTGTTTTGAGGTACTTGAGACAATCAACAACTAGGTGGAAAAATTCAAGGACTATGCTATTGCGAGAAAATTAGGAAGTAAGAAATTATTGAGTCTTTATTGCATTCTTCTTACTTTATGCTTACGACTACTTTACTATTATTGAGTCTTTATTGCATTCTTCTTACTTTATGCTTACGACTGCTTTACTTTTTCAGGATGTGTTTGATAGGTATAAGATATGTGAGAAATAATGTCATGATGATGTTGGTCCTCAAGAACCTCCTAATAACAAAAGGCTGCCTACAAATTATGATTGGTTTATAAATAAGAAATTGGTAAAATTGTTGAAAATATTTTTATGACATGATAGTAAGAATTTCTTACTCTATGATGTCTAATATATTTTTGGATGAAATTAATGATATTAAAATCATGATAAAGTAGTCGGAGGTAGATTACAGCTGAGTTGTCACAAATTGCAAAAACAAATGTGTGAGTGTGTGTGTGTGTGTGAGAGAGAGAGAGAGAGAGAAGTTTGACGAGGATTGGGAGATCATATTAAAATAAACACATTGTTAGTGGTTGTGGCTCTTGATCCATGAAATGAGTTGAAATATATATATATATATATATATATATGAATATATATATTCAGTATTAATCAAATGTATGAGGATTAAATAGGAAAGAAATGTGTGATTGGGTTAGCAAAGCTCTTCAAGAAACTTTTACAAAGTACAAAAAAGGTATGGTCCTGCAAAATCATCTTCAAGAATAGAATCATAGTTTGCCCAAAGTAATACATTTGATTCTAACCTTGAGTTAAGATATTGGTAGTAATGCTGTTAGAATTGCAAAATGCCACAAAATATGTAAAGATGTGAAAAAAAATATAATTAGAAAATCAACTAGAGCGTGACACATATTTGAGTGAAAAGAAGAGAAAAATATGTTTGACTTTGATGTCTTTGAATGGTAGTAGATGAAGGCACATCAATTTTCCATTTTAGTGATGTTGGGTTGTGATTTTTCTGCTATGCCCATTTTCACTATTGCTATTGAATCTACCTTTGGTAACTTAGGTTAGGTTATTGATTGTTTTAATACATGAATATCTCAAGGCCTCATTTGTTCTCAATATTGACTAAAGAATGGATCTGCAAAGCCACATGTTGAGGAAGATTATGGCCAAATTGAAAAAAAATAAATAAATAATGAAGGTATGCAAACAAATTATAATTCATGATTTTATGGTTCATAATATTATTATTTAACTTTATTATTTCTGTGATTATTAATATATCTATATTTTTCTACTAAATTATGAGTTTTGATATTATTTTGACTATTTAATTTTTATTTCTAGATGCAGTCTAAGTGTTGGCACGAATTTAGTCGTCGAAATCAATTTGTGAGTATGAGAGATATTGTTGGTGTATAAGTTTTGGTTGTTTATTTTCTTTATCTAGTTGCCTTTTCCCTTCTTCTTTTTTTTTTTTTTTTGGTTATTTATAACGAATCATTGATAATGTTGTTTTGTTATATTATCACCGTGGGCCGGTGGAGCTTGAAGGCTTGAATGACATAAAATGAAATTGGGTGTAATTCGGATAATTTAGAAGTATATGGACGTAAGTTGAACAAATTAGACAAATTTTTGATGTAATTTAGTATTTGAAACTTGGAATAATTTTTTTGGATGTAGTTTAGACTACTATTTGGAACTCAGTTCTTGGTAGGGGGTAACTTGCAAATGTTAAAGACTTGTATTTCTAGTTTCTTTTGTTTTCTTTTCAATATTATGGCTAATTATAGTTTTCTTAGTTCGTGAATGTTTTATTTGTCCATAATTTGTTTCAATGATTCAACATGACAGGTTTTTTGAATTAAAATCTTGATTCATAAATGTATTTTGCAGCTTTAGTGAGCACTGACAATATTTGATAACATTTACAAAAAACTACCCAAGATTAGTTTGACCCAATTTGATTTCAGCTAAAATTAAATTAAATTGTGTAATATGTTCAATTTGGTGTTGGTATTAACCGAAACATAACTAGCTAAAATTAACTTTTAATTAAATTGATCAAACACCAAATCAGATTTGCTCTGATTCGATTTTTAATTGTTCAATACCGACAACCGAAACAGCACTAGTTGTAGATTTTTATATTTTGAAGGTATTGGATTTTCAAATTGAGTACGGTAATCCTTTTAGTATTACTTCATATACTTTATATTCTATTAGAGCTTGAATTATGTAATAAATTATTTTAAATAACATGTTGGATTAGGTTGAATTTATATTTTGTGAATGGTACGTTTGATTAGGGTATCAATTTTGTGATAGATTTATCATATCTTGGATTATTAATTGGATTTATATTTACTTGTCTGTTGGACTGGTGTTGGGTTTACTTTTAAGTACTGTACATAGCATTATGTGTGGATTTATATTTAGTTGTATGTTACATCATTTACGGGGTTTTAAGTTGTATTGTATGTTAGATGTGTTGAATAAATTAATTTTACTGAATTTAATATCATTAGAGCTTAGGTTTAATTTATAATTTGCTTGATTTAATTACGTTTGAAAATTTTAGAGTCTTGTTAATAATTTTGACACAATATTTACCTATTTCTTTTATGTTATAAGTTTTGGACTTTGATAAGAATAAAACATTAATAACTTGGTTTGATATTAAAAGTTAATGTAAGACAGTATATCTAACTCTGAATGAATTTAATTTTTTTTATTGAACATGAATGTTTATGCTTATCTTAGTTGGTTGTATGATAAAATTTATCAAATCGCAAAACATTTACACAAAAATTTGTAGTTGGGAATAAATAGTTTATCGAACTTGCAAACGTGCAACCTCAGTATTTCAAAGATAAAGAGAGCTATTATATATTCTAAAGATAAATAAAAAAAAACTTTTGAATCTTGATCAATTGAATGAACATCTATTAAAATATGAGTTTTAATTAAATTATTGGCATTGGAGTGTAAACCATCTAATTTTAATATGAATGGTGGAGCTGCTTCGAGTAGTCCTCAATTTAATTTTGACGAAGGATGGTAGGTACAACACATGAAAATATTATGTACGATGCCATGAAGTTTAGCTCAAGTTAACTGAGATGAAGAGATAAATCTAAATAAAGACATGGTCAGAAGGTGACACTCATTTTGAGTTGTTTATGACCCTTCAAATAATGTGTTTAAAATCTAATACAACATCTCGCAAGGGTGCTTTGATCAAATGGCTCGATTCATTAAATCTTCTTCAAAAAATTTTAGTCTTAATAACTTCTAGGAGGCAAAGAAATTGGTGCCGAGATTGGGTTAACTTGCTGGAAGAATAACGTAAGAATGAGCACCAAAAAAACAAAGTGAATTAGTCCTCCCTCCAATTGTGGTGGTGATTGTATCCGACCACACAAGGATACGCTAGTAATTGCAAGCAAACTGTCGATATTTTAGTTTATAATTGATTACTAATGAATGTATTTCAATGTCGGAGAAAGAATTTTTGATCAAACACAGCCTTGACTTGCCAAGTCCTTCACGCACGAACATTCAGCATTAAATGACAAGGTTTCAAGAGTATGGATTGATAGCACGGAGACGGCTTATATAAGTAATATGGTACATACAAAATCCTAATTTCCATGCAAGTATTATTGATATATATATATATATATATAATGAATATCAATTAGGCCGTTATGTATACTATTTGAAATTTGTTCCGAAGTATGTGGGAGGCGATGTCAAATCTGACTCTAATAATAAAATAGCCGACGGATCTTACCTAACTAAACCATTTTATTTTCAGATGAATGTTTTTATTGATTTAACTTATTATTATATAGATTGTATTCTAATCACTGAATTAAATATTTTTTTCACTCATTCTGGTGTGGCCAGAGATTTTGAGGTATTAGATTTGATATATTATTTTATTCAACATAATATTATGCATACTTTGTATAATAGAAGCCCATATTGATGCTATGACCTGGTATGACAATTCCTCATCATAGGACGAGACATTTGCCTAAAAGGACGGATGTTCTTATCCAACTTCTATTAGCATTTATTAACAAACGGAAAATGTCCAAATTATCCCAAAATCCTAAAATAAACTACAATAAACATTATTAGTTAAATTATTAATTTGGTGTGCAAAATATAAAATTAGTTTACTCAAATATAATAAAAATAAATTTAACTATATTAAGGAGTTTGAGATAAAATAGAACTTACTTAAACTATTTAAGTTCGTGGACAATGACATTTACTTGATAGACTTAGCTTGTTCTCTTATTTAAATTATTAATTTAGTTGGCAAATATAAAAATAAAATTATTTACTTAAATATAATGACAATAGAATTTAAATATGTTGTGGAGCTTGAGGAAAAATAAAACTCAATTAAACTATTTAAGTTCATGGACAAATGATATTTAGTTGAATAAAATTAATCTTTTATTTCATTTAAATTATTAATTTAGTTAGTAAAATATAAAAATAAAATTATTTATATCATGAAGTTTGACGTAAAATAAAATTCAATTAAGCTATCAAAGTTCGTGTATAAATTATAATTTTTTGAATAAACTCAACTTTTTATTTTATTTAAATGATTAATTTAATTGACAAAACATAAAAAAAAAATTTATGTTACAAAAATGTAATAAAAATAAAATAATTATATAATGGAGTTTGAGGTAAAAAAAAAATCATTTAAACTATTTAAGTTCATGTACAAATGACATTTACATGATTAAACTCAACATTTTATTTTATTTAAATCATTAATTTGTTTGGCAAAATGTAAAAATTGTAATTTAAATTTTTTAATGATTGGTATTGAATTATTCAACACTCACAATTAGATATTTTGGAAACTTCGGGACAAAGTATTTATTGATAACATATGTATTAGAGATATAATAATCCATTAAAATACGCATATGATGATCATTATTTACCAATTTATCATTTGAATAATCTTAAAAAATATATATGATATTTATTTAATTATTTAATCTTATCACTCATTTCATTTTATATCTCATCATTCATTTCTCATCCCATAATAAAAAATAAATGGGGCCTTGTTGTAGTATTTCATTTGTTGGTTGGGTAATATGTGGATGTTTTGTTGGTTTTAAAAGATTTATTATGAATTGTAAGATTTCTTTTATCTAATAATGTTGGTCCATGCACATACACTTACTTGCACGCGTCCAAATCCAAGCCCACGTCAATTTCGTTAACCTCACTTGGTCAATAAATATTGAATCACTAATTCATTTGAAGGCTGTTTGGCTCGAAAAAATTAATATGAATATTATATCATAATGATTAATTATCAAAGGATATCAACGTGCGTTATCCCTTGTCATTTCATTTGTTGACGTGACCAATTTAAGGTAGCGAGGACTGCATACTCGCTTAAGTTATAGAAGATGGCTGACGAAGTAATTAATTCAGATTTTCTCAAAATTAATAATATCTTTCTCTCAATAATTCTATTTTTGGTTATAAATAATTAATGTTGGAATTTCTAGAAATATTAAATATTTTAATAGAAAATGAGTACTTTACTCGCAAATTTTAATAATAATCATTCTTTAAGACCCTTACTTGAAATTTCTTGTTTGAATAGCCAATAAAATTTAAGCAGCTTGATTTAAAATTCATTTCTTACATCTTTAGTATTTTTTCGTTCGGTGGATTTCCCTTGTTTATCAAAAATATGAAATATTCAACCACTAATTGATCAAAAGTAGTCAAATTTCAAACTTATTGGAATAATAATACTCAAGAAAAAACTGTTTAAAAAGAATTCACAAAATTATGGGAACTCCTTTTTCAGACGAAATGATAAAGCAATACCTACACATCCACTAAGTATAATATCATTGATGAACACTATAAAAAATATAATATTAGTGATAATAGAAAGGGGTTAATTAATTACCATGATATTAGGGTAAAAAGGGATATTATAAAAATGGAAAATATTATAAAAGATAAAATATCGCTTTTGTTAATAAAGTGATTTCTGAAAATAATTTACCATGATATGTTACGATAATAAAAGGGATTTGAAAGATCATTTATTGGATACACAAATCCAAATATATTTTAAAAGCAGATCTAAGTGGCTAGGCTAGTTTTACGCCTTACATTTCGAGTTTCAATATTCAGCCTGGAAACTCAATATGAATTGCACTACAAATTAAACGTGATTAATTGTCATAGTTAGGGGCATTTTTAAGCTTTTACTGTGTAATATTATTCTCAAGGCCACATAATAAGAGGACTTTTATTGTCTAATATTTCAAAATCTAATACTAGTTAATTACAAATAGAATCATATAAACCAACACCGATCAAAAAACTCCCATTAAAAATTAAAATAGAACTGCTAACAGTACGTACAGAAAAAACTTTATAGTGGAACACATATTTAATACCTATCAAAAAAAAAAGAATGCAATATTTAAAAGTGGAAGCCTAGTCAAAATGATCCTTGAGACATTTTGACTACAATACAACAAAAGTTTAAAGATGCAAACTAATGAACAGGGTCTTCCATATTTCTCTTATACACAAATGATAATCGATCAGATGTCATATGTATAGATCGTAGCATAGAAACATAACAGAAAATAAATAAATACAACGGAAAAAGGGAGCACATTAACAAAATCATTATTAGTTAACATCCCTTGAGATAGTACAATCCTTAATCGACAGCTGACATTAACTTAACATAATCATTGTAAACGTTCCTCAAGAAAGTAAATCCTAAATCCTTAATCCATAGCTCACATTAACACAATCATAATTAGCATCTTTGGGGACAGGATATCAGGAACTGGCTAAAAATGCACCAAAAAATACCAGATCCAAGATAAAATTTTCAAGACCCTGCAAAACAATTATACATACAATAAAAAAGATCGTAGCCGTAGCACCATTTTTCTCATTAGTGAAGTATGTTTGGTTAAAGAAACCCTGGAATAGAATCTAAATGTCAGAAAGTGGGCGACTATTGAAAAACACTTAATAGAATTAGATGAAAAGGAATTGGAGAATAAAGCAATAGATGCAGGGAGCCCAAACTTTCAGGACAACTGAACAACCAATGTGTAAGAAAGCACCCTCCGTACAGTGGCTCCATTAAAGTACAGACATACCTGCTCAGCCTTGGCAGCTTTTTCAGTACAATTTCAGCGCAAGTTAAGGAAGAAACATCCTTCCTTAAAAAAACATTCATACTACTGCTTGTTATACCGAGATTATTGCAGAATATTTATCCTTTGCTTGTTAACTTTTTACTGAAATACTGAAAAAAAAACATATTAAAGAATTACACGCACATATATATTTGTATATATAATCTTAATATCTTCGAGAAAAAGGGAATCATATATTAGCTCGTGTTTATGTGTGAATTCATACATACATACATACATACATACATACATAATATCTATGGTTGGAAAGAAACTGTCGACATACCGTATGATGAACTTATACATACAAAGGTTGGGAGCCATCAAGAAAAAAAATAAAAGAAAAACTTAGCCACTCATTGCCGCTGCAGCATCATCAAGATTCTCATACTTAGATTTCTCAGACACGTAAGAGTGTTTCATAAGAAAAGATTAAATGGGACCCTTTAGAGGGCTCCTCCAACCACTCCCATGTAGCCCTAAAAAAAGCTATGTGAATCTTGATGATGCTCCATCAGCAAAAACTGACTGAGGGTCTTCAGATCTCCATCAAACTAAGGTAAATATAGAAGAAAAACAAAAACTTAATAAAAAAAGGTTCAAGAAAGTGTACATGGGAAAGTTTTGAAGGAAAACCCTAACTTGACATCCATACTGGGGCCTGGAATGGAAGTGAAGATAAAAAGAGAAGGACAGAAACAGCTACAGAGGATGTCCATCTGTTGGCCCACTGAGTGAGATCCAGTCGGAGAAAAAGCTTAACCTCTCTGCACGAATTTTCACTCAAATAATTTACACGGAAAAATAAAATGAAACAAAAGGAGCAAGGGGTTAGTAGTAGTACTTAGAACAGATGAAAAATTGGAGAAAAAGAAAAGGAAACCCTAAATACACAGAGAAAGAGGGAAAGAGAAGAGAAATAAGAGTAAGGAAGAAAGAAGCAAAAAGGGCTTATGGGACTGAGGATCAAAGGGTGCAAAAGGGTTGTTATTTATAGAGCCATAGAGGTGATGGGATGAAGGGATAAGCATGAATGCGAGACTTCAGGACTGTTTGGAGCCAAAAGATCGGCAAAATTCACACACAAGACACACACTCTGCGTGAGAGAGAGAGAGAGAGAGAGAGAGAGAGAGAGGGATTAGCAGCTATAACAGTTAAGCATCGCAATCCCAGGTACCAAAATTTAGCAGAAACATTAATACTTACTGAGTCAGCGCAGTTGCCATACAGACAGATATGATCAGAAGAGAATTGAATTTTTTACTGATATTATTAAGGAGAATGAATGTCATCTGCGAATTTGAAGGGGAAAAAATTAAAAAAAGGGTTAGCCAGTAATGGCGGAAATTAGGATCGGAGGATTTGTTGCGTCCTGCACAAGCGTTTTCAAAGATAGGGGAGGAATTGACATTTGACAGACAGGTTGAGAGGCCTAGGGTTTCAATTTTTTGCTTGCTTCCATCTCTTGTTTCCCATTTTTAGAACCTTTTTAGCTTTACCTTTCTGGTGCAATGCCTGTTAATTGTTACTTTTTCGCTTTTTATTCTAGATATGAAATATATATATATATATATATATATATGGACATCTTTTAATAGTATCAAATTTATATCTTAGACACAAAATATATGTATACATTTTCAATTGAAAAATGCACACTCTAATTAAAGGCTGAAAATCATACAAGACAAAGGCACCATTTCTGTGATTTATTTCCTTTCATATATAGTTTGTAATGAATGCTTGCTGCTTCTCTATATTTCATGTTTTCTTCATTCACTTAATTAGCTACTAATTAATTTCATATCAGTACTACAAACTCGATCATATCATATTTGTATGGTTGAAATTTGCAAAATTATAGTAGCAAATCGTGAGCTTAATGAAAAATACTAATATCTTTAATTGATATTTGATCATTTAATGTAGGATTGTCAATGGATCAAATTTTAATTTAAATTCAATCTAAATTCAATTTGAATTTTAAGATTTTTATTCAATTAAAATATTCGATGGATCAGATCTGATTATAAATATTTATAATTTAAAATAAGTTGATCAAATATGAAATTAAGTAATTTGATTCGACAAAGATCTGAATTCGAATTTTAATATTTTTTTTATTAAATTAATATTCTTATATATAAATTAACAAATATTTTAAAATAAAATTTATATATTATATTGACTTAATATCGATATTAATGTCTATATGATATGATTAATATTGAGTTTTTAACCTAAAAAATAAAAGGGATATTGATAAAATATCAAATTGGATTTGGATATCAATTTTGATAATCATATTTGGATTCAGATATAACATATCTGATCCAAATCCAACCTGTTGACAGCCTTAATTTAATGCACATATTATGTTAAAATACTTGTATTATGTGCATTCTCAATCATACAAATGATTACTACTTTGACAACATATTATGTTAAAATTAATTATAACACTAAAGAAAATATAATACTAGAGATAAAAGAATAAGCGATAAATAAAAAGTTGTCACTAATAACATGTATTAAACGACAACAAATTTTATCTTGCACTAATGATATTTTTTAACTGACAAGAATTTTTATCTTGTCACAACAGGATTCAATTATGACAAAAATTAATATTTTAAGTTGTCGCTATTAACAATTAATGATATCCCTAAGGTGACAACTTAGTGACAATAAAAATTTTCATTATAATTTGTGATAAAATTTTCATTGTTACCATACGCATGTCACTAATTGTCTATAGTGACAACTTAAACATTTTTCTTGTCACTATTTAGTTTGTGAAAATCATTAAAGTAGTAAAACTAAATCTTTTTATCACCTAAAATATATATATGATTAGTAACAACTTTTGCATTATCACTTACTATTTTATCACAATTTATCTTTTTCTTATAGTGTAAGTATTAACTAAATGTCATAAATTAAGTTCAAAGATATAAATCTTAATGATGTAAAAAAATATGAATTATTAATATTCAATAGTTATATTTACTGTGTTCATATTTACAAATATTTAAACATATAGAAAACTAAGTTTTCAATTCATAACTCAACAGTATGATATCTATTCTGCTTTTTGTGAACAAATTGATCACATGCTCTAGTCTCATAAAAGGTAGTTGACAAACCAATCACGATCATCTTTTTAGGGAGAAGAAAAAAAAATTAATAGTATAATTAATATTCAACCATAAACATACAAGCTAAGCAAATATAAGGTGAATTGCTTTTTGGTTCCAAAGAATTTATTTATATTTGGTACTATACATATAGCCTTCTGGTAAATTAGGACATTATTTTTTGGGGCTACAAGGTTAATATAACAACTTTTAAAATTTGACAATTTGAGAATAAATTAAGTCAAATTACAATTGCAATCGACCTACATCTATGTGGTAGCTAATTTGGCATCATTTGGTGCTTCGTCATCAAATTTGTACTCTCTTTCCTACATGGCATATGACATGGCAACATAACTTGCCACATCAACTAAAAAATAAAATGAAAAATGAAAAAAAGTGAAAAATTAATTTATATGAAAAGTAATAAAATTTAAAATGACAAAAGAAGGAAAAATTAATGTATATATAAAGCAATAAAACAAGATTAACATAAAATAAATATGCATAAAATTTGAAAAATAAAAATAAAAATACAGAAAAAAAAAATAAATTTACACAAAACATAATATTCATTTACCTCTTATATTTAAATACACAATATAAATATTTTAAATGCATAATATATATACACACTTTAAATACATGTATATAATGTATATTTTGAATAGATAATATATATGTGTATATACATATATGTATTCCTCTTTCCCCTCCCCAAGCCCACAGCTGCCAAGGCCAGCGCCGGGCTGGCCTCAGCAGGGTAGGCAGCCGTGGCCGCCAGGCCCAGGAACCACGGCATCCCAACCCAAGCGGCCACCAGCCATGTGGATGCTGGCCCATGCAACCACCTGGGAGCCATTGGCCAATGGCATTTCGGGGAGGGGACACCGCTGGCCATGCTCCAGCGGCCATTTTGAGCGTGTTGGGTGGGGCGGGGGGGGGGGTGGAGGGGTAGTTTAGGGGGAGGAGAAGGGGGTTGAGGGTATCAAATATATATATTTTTTAAAATTATTATTATTTAAATTAATAAATAAATTTATATTTATATTTATATTACATTATATTTGTAGTAATATTAAGTATATTTATATTATATAGTTAAAGCATAGGTTTTTAAATTTTTATTTATTAATTTATTTATTTTTAATTAATAAATATATCCAATAATTTTAATAACATTATTTTAGATATGTTTGTTATTGTAGAATTATTAAATATGCTATCCAAAATTATTAAGATAAAATAGTTTAGAGTGATAAATTAAATTTTTAAAAATATTAAAGGTAATAAATTTGCATTAAATATTTTTTTATAAATTTAAAGTAATAAATCATATTATTAAATTTTAATTTTTTATTTTTTTGAAGGGGTGGGATGTTGGGATTGGGTGGTTTTGAGGGGAGGGGGAGGGGGGAAGGTTAAATGTTTATGTTTTTTTCTTAAAAAATTATTAAATTAATAAATGAATTTATTTAAATTTATGTTATAATTTTAGTATTTAATTAACATAGATTTTGAATTTTTATTTGTCTAGTTAATTAATAAATTCAGCTAAATTAATTTATTATTATTATTTTGATTGGTTAATAAATAATAGATTTATATGTGTATGTATGTGTATATATATGTGTGTATATATATGTGTGTGCATATATAAGCATAAATATTTTTCAAGATTTATCTCTTTTTTTATTTTTTTTTTTGCTTTTCTTTGGTTTTTATGTATTTGATTTTGGTTTTTATATACATTTTTTTTAGATTGTTAATATTTATTTTCATTTTTTTTTAAGTGGTGTAATAGTTGTGCTAACATGGCAAGGGGAGTTGCCACACCCTATGCCACATATGAGAAAGAAAGTTATTTTGACTAACAAGGCGCCACACTGTGTCAAATCACACGCCACATAAGCTTGGGCCACAACGAAATGACTTTTGGGTTCAATTTATCCTCAAATTGTCAAATTTCAGAAGTTGCTATACTAATCTTGCAAACCAAAAAATAAAGTCCTAAATTATAAGAAAGCTATAGGTATGGGATCAATTTTACAATTTTGCCTTATATTTTATTTTATCTTACATTAATTTAATCTAGTTTCATTAACTGTCCGAGTATGCTGGTTGTTTTTTTTCTCATAAGTCCTAAAAATATTCACAATATACTCGATTGTATATTTTGAACACGGAATTTTCCACTTCCCATATATAACTATCTATGTACAAGGAACCCACTATTTGGCCTATCTGACATGGGCGTTGCTTATTTGTCCAACTTTGAATTAGTAAAAACTTTAGGCGATGAAAGTTGAAAAAGCAAAAATTCAAATAATTTTATAGTTTTAATCCTGAAGGTAAAGTTAGTGGTGTTACTCATGCCGTTACTTCTTGATAGGGGTATTTTTGAAAGAGAAATTATCATTTTTAGAAATTATGACATAATTTGTGAGAGTTCCAAAAATGCAAATAATTTTTGATATAATTCGTAGCTTTGACTATAAAATTATTCTAACTAAGCTCGAAGTGGACGATGTTATAGCTATTTCAATCCGTAGCCTATAATCATCCTTTTTTATAAGTATATTAATTTTTCTACGAATAATGCATAAAGTAACCTATTGAGTTTTGAACGTATAATGTTATAGGTTGATTATTCATAATTTTTGTTAATTATAATAAATAAAACATTTCATTTACTATAAAAATTCGTAGCTAAAAATTGTAGCTTCAATTTCGTGGTATGGTAGTACGTTGAATTCCATTAGAATATAACCATAAACATTATTAACCTATATTTTTAAGCCCCTGCTTGTTTCTTTATCACAAAATTCATATACATGTTGAGTTGTTTGGGTCACGCGTAGGGGTGGGGGGTGGGAGTAGGTCAGGCTATTCGTAAGAATCCTCTAACTTAGCTTATTTATGACTTGGTTAAGTTGGGCCTATTTAACAAAAAGATTAGATTAAAGCTTAAAAAGTAGTATTTTTACTAAATAGGCTAGATTTAGGTTCTTCTAAAAACTTGTAAAGCCTAACAAATCAATCCGTTTATCTTCTCCATATAAAAAAATAATATAATAATGATATAATATTAAATAGTTAATTGTATTTGATTTTTTTAATTAATACTTTATGGAATTCTTTATATTGTTTAGTATTATTTTTTGTTGAAATGATATTATTTTATACTTTAATTTATACTTTCATAATTATGTATTTGTTATTTATCATTTCAATTATTACTTATCAAGGTTTATTATAAGTTGAAGAATATTAAAAATTTAGATTTATGTGATATTTTAACTCAAGTGAAACTTTAGTGAAAAATGGGCTTTTAGGTAGGCTAACAGGTTGGGCCAAAACTTTAGAATTTGCTAAAACTTATAGGCCTAACCTTAAAAAAATGCCTATCAAAATTAACAAGTTAGGATCAAGCTTGTTTTTTACATAACAAGTCTGACCGATTTAAGCCAAATCTTGCCTAGCCTAACCTATTTTTATCCCTAGTTGGACATACTTTAAAATTTTAATTTCATATTGTGGTCATAAGATCTTACAAAAATTTTATTTTGGAATTAATTTAACAAAAATTTCTACTTCCGAAAAAGGAAAATAATGGCTTGCGAAACATGTTAAAATATTGCAAGGAAAGAAAAATAATTATTATGATAATGTTAATATTTTCACTAATTATATATAAATATATATATATATATATGAGACAACAAGAAATTTATTTCATTTTTAATAATAATTTTTACAAGTTCACTAAGAGGGTGTTTGGGTGAGCTTATAAGCTCCTTAAAATATCTTATAAGATACTTAAGAGTTTATAAATTGATAAAAAGTGTTTGGTAATTTTTTTTAAAAAAGAGCTTATAAGATCCTAAATTAAGATATTAGGAGTTTATAAACTCTTTTAATAAAAGTAAGGAAACCCTAACTTATTTTTAAAATCTTAACAAGCTCCTTCATTTTAAATCATTTTAATTATAAAATTACCATTATTAACATCCACTACAAAAAAAAATTGACTTTTGTGACCGCCAAATCGGTCAAAAATTCAATAAAAAATTTGTGACCACTCACAGCGGTCACAAAAACCCTCGTCACAAATTAAAATTTGTGACCGCTGGAACATGCGGTCACAAATTACTGGAGGTCACTTGTTTTTTAAATTTCATCACAAAATAATTTACAAAAGAGTGAACAAGAGGTCACGAAGCGGTCACTAATCAATGACCGCTTAGTGACCAAGTTTAAGGGGTCACTAGTAGGCGGTCACTAATTAGTGACCGCTTAGTGATCGATTTGGTGGGATCACTAATAGGCAGTCATTAAGCGGTCACTAATCAATTACCCCTTAGTGACTAATTTGGTGATCACTAGTAGTTGGGGTCATTAATGGGTCACAGATTTGTGACCACCTTTGAAGTCACTAATTGGTCACAGATTTATTAATTTTTTTTTTGGTAATGCTTAATTTAGTAGATTTAGCCAACCTATTTTTTGTTCTCATTAATAACAATTATATACTTGATTTCATGCATCTTATACTTCACCTCACTACTTTAACGAAACATGAGTTTCATTTCATATTTGTTTTGAGAATAAACAACCAAAATTTTAAAAATGCGTGCAATATTAGTAAGATATAAATACAAACGTGTTAAAGTAGTTAAGAGATGACAATTAGCATTCAACAAATTAAGTGATCATTTAAAATAGTATAAAGTATTCTTATGTATTCACAGTTGTAAATACAATGAGCATATGACGATCATATCCATTCTATCACCTGTACAAATATTTAGAGCAATTGATATAATAGCCTCAAAAATATTGTACTTAACCTCATTAAAACTTTAATAGAACTAATTCTTCAATTGTACAAAGTATACTTCAAAATAACCTTATATGTACTTTATCTATTCGATCTTGGTGCTTAATTTTTGATATATTGTACTTCACTTTGCTACAATCTTAATGAAAATAATTATTCAATTGCACAAAGTGTACTTCAAAATAAACATATCTATACTTTGCTTGTTTGATTATTGTACTTGATTTTTCGCATAATTATATTTAATCTTACTATGTCTATTATATATATTAGTTTTTATACTTCGAAACAACCCTATATATACTTCATTTGTTAGATTCATGTACTTGATTTCTTGGATATTATACTTTATCTCGCTACAATTTTAGTGGAACTAATTTTTCAATTGCACAATGTGTACTTCAAAATAATCCAATAGGAAAAAATATTTTTGTTGTCTTCGACTTTTAATTTTTTCCTATATGTTACACAATTTTAAATTTAGTCCCATAAGTTAAAAAAAATTGCATATTTAGTCCGAAAACTCGCCGAAATTTCATAAAATGACCGAAATTGCTAATATGGCATCCCAAGATTTGTTGAATTTGGGGATTTTTGCTTAGTAGGCAAATTTTCTGCTAACATAGCCTTTTTTTGTCCTATTGGAAGAAGCTTTGCTTATTTGGACTTTTGTTGGCAATATTATTGTTAATGTTTTATCAATAATATTATTAATAATACTAATAATTTTAGATAATAATATTGTTATGATCATTGGTAATAATAACATTACTATTCTTATGATTAATTATGTTAATAATAATAAAATTAATTTAATCTTTCTTAGCGTTATGTATTATTATTAGTAATATTATAATTATATTAATAATACTACTTATTAAGAATATAATTAAATTATTATTAATATAATCTTTATTATAAATAATATTACTAATCATATAATTAATATTATTAATTATAAAGCAACACTATTAATGATACTAAAATATTATTAAATATTAATAATAAAAATAATAATAAGATTAAAATTAGAATCAATTATATATACATATATCTACAAGCAGGATCTTTTGAAAGACGAATCAGATATTAGATGAGTTCACGAGAACCAAGCCATAGTTGAATTTTAGGATATCATTTACCTGAATTTAACAAGCCCACCAAGTAAATCTGATTCGATACCCAAAAGTCCATAAACGCCAACCCGGCTAACAAGGGCAAACGAGGGGTAATCCAAAATCAAACATAAGTGGAGTGCCATTAAACCTCAGAACCTATTCAGATAACTCATCCAAAGATCTAAAACCTTCAACATAGTCCTAATCTTTAATGACCATAATAATATAGGAAGTATCTAACTCATATTGTTTAACACAAAATTCCATAGCCTTACATTAGACTAGGAATAAAACAAATAAAATAAGAAAGCTAACCTGTATGAGTACTAGGGAATTAAGCTTTAATCAGCTTCAGGGATTTATAATTTACAGAACAGATATACAAATCAAAGTGTTTACCAAAAACAAGAATAAACTCAAAAACTTTCAACACTCTAAGAATTCTGAAAACTCTTAAAACTCTCAAAACTCTGGCTCCCTATCTATACAATTTAGAGCCTTTAAATAGAAAGAAAAAAATGGCTATGCAGATTTCAAAATATTACTTTGAAGTTCGAATAGTAAAAAGTAAAGTACTATGTAGATTTCAAAATTTTTGAATCCGGAATAGTAAAAGTAAAAGTAAAAGTAAACAGTATCTGAATTATTTTGGATACTCTTTTTGTCCTATTACAACAATAATTCAAAAGATTACAATGGCTTTCACCACTCACATTGTAATCACATTTTTGTCATTTATTATGACTGATTCTCTTTTCAAAGAGACTCTAGCATTTGTTCAAGAGCTTGTTCAAAATAAGTAGGTATATCATCTTCTAGATTCTGAGATTCTCCAACTAAACAATCAAATTGGTTTTCACCAGTTTTTTATTTTGACAAAGTAGCCATTGACACTGTATCGCCGGTATTACTGGAAGATTCTTTTTGTTCAATATCAATGAATTGGTCTTTGAATTCCTCTTGGACCATATTAAGTACCTCTTTTAACAAATCTACTTTAGATAATTTTCCTTTACATATTTTGATTTTTTCAGGGGCCTTTCCCAATATTGAAGATGCTTCCTTCTTTTTGTCCTTATTGATAGTATCCATGTTAATCTTTGTGACCTTAATAATATTATCTAAGGTCTCTTGGCCTTCCATTTTACCAGTTGCTTTATCAAGTTGTAGCATTTTATTCCGCCACTTGATATAAAAGGTTCGGTAAAGGTAAGGGATATTGTCATCAGTATAACTAATTTCTGAAACCTATTTCCAGATCCATGGAATAGAGAATTTCATAAAAAAGAACATAGCCGCCTTGTTAAGAACCATTTGATTTTTAGCTTTGGCCTCCTAGAGTCTAGGAGAAAACTTGATCCATTGGTCATAAGCTTGATGGAATTGATTAGGGAGACCATACAACTTCCACTAATCCAAGAACCAATTTGGGATTTGAGATTTATAAACCTCAAGGCAAACTTTCACAAACCAAGTATGTTTTTGTCTTGGATTTTCATATAAGAAAACTTTATGGAAAGCCTGGGTATAATCCAAAAAGTTAAATTTATAAGTAAGTTTATTATCTTTTATAAAAAATTCTTTTTCTTTTAGCGAGGATATACCCCACTCCTCGATTGAGATAAGTTTTTTAATAATAATTTTGGAAAAATTATACTCAGACTTATCCTGTGATGAGGGGAAAAAATGATTAATCTCACAAGATTTTGTAGAAATAAGAATATTTTCGAAATATGATCGAGGTTTATAAGAACTAGCTACATATGATAAAGAATCAAGATATCGTTGGAATATTATCAATGAATCATCTCTCCATTTGAGATCACTATGCTCAAGGATCATTATTATATCCTTGTGGTCTTTTTGCTCAAATGTTGTGAGGGAATCCTCATCAACAGGAGTAGTAGTATTGGTTTTAACATCAACAAAGGATGGAGAAGATCTATTAGATCCTTCAGGCTTTTGAGAAGTTGATTGGCTATAATCAAAAGCTCTATTAGAACTTTCTATAAATTGTTTACATTGTAGAAATTCTGCAAACAAAGGGTCAGAAAAGATAGAGTCTAGATTAGAAGTTTGAGAAGCATATGATGCCTAGGAAATTGGGGAAGCTATAAGCTTCTGTTTGCCATGTTGTATTAGTGGCCTGGGAATAGTTGCATTTAAACCTCTTCCTCCCCTATTAGAGAAGGGATTAGAACCTCTTCCTCAAGTATTATGAGGAATCATGAACCCTGTAAAAATTCTCGGGATAGAAAATCAAGGAGACTATTATCTATCCCTTTTTATAAATAATTTAAAGTCAAACAAGGCTAAATAAGCTAGCCACCGCACAAACATTTGTTTGGAAACGTCATGTTTAAAATTTTTATTAAACATAAACTGGACAACCTAACAATCAGTTTTAATTATAAAAAATTGATTATATAACTCATCTTGAAATTTTAAAACACATTTGACAATAGCAAAGATTTCTTTAACTATGGTAGCATAATTTTTCTAGCTATTATTCCATTTATCAGAAGAAAACCTAACAAGAATTTCTTGTTTATTATTAAGGTTAATTTGTTTAAGAATACCACCATAACCAATATTGGACGCATCAATTTCTATAATTTTTTCCCAATTAGGATTAGAAAGCACAAGACAAGGCAATTGATTGACTTTTTTCTTAATATTAAGAATAGCTTGTGTATGACTATCACACCAAGGCTTAGGAGCCTTCTTTAACCTATCCTATAAAATATTGTATCTTGAGCAAGGTTTTTATAATAAGGGAAAATATAATTTAGACTACCTAAAAACCTTTGCAATTGAGTTTTATTAGTAATTTTATCAGAAAACTTTGAAGCAAATTCAATACTTCTATTAATAGGAATTATTATTCCTTTTTCAATAAAATGACCAAGAAATTTAATTTTGGTTTGGAAAAGAATCATTTTTTATTTGGAAATAACAAGACCATTATTAATAATAACCTATCTAAAAACATGAAGATGTTTGAAATGATTTTCTATAGTATTAGAGAAAACCAAAATGTCATCAATATAAACAATAATAAAATTACTATAAGGATTAAATATATCATTTATAATCTTTTGAAATTCTAAAAGGGGCATTTTTTAGACCAAATGGCATGACATTCCATTCGAATTGGCCAAAAGGGACATTAAAAGCAGTTTTAAACCTATCTTTTTCCACAATTTGAATCTACCAATATCCAAACTTTAAATCAAATTTAGACAATTTATTAGCATTAAATAATCTATCAAATAAGTCCTTTCTATTAGGGGTTGGATATTTTATCCATTCTAAAACTTTATTAAGGGGTTTATAATTAATAACTAATCTAGGTGCACCACATTTTGGCTCATTATGTTTATTAACATAGAAAGCAGTGCAAAACCAAAGAGACTTAGTTAGCCTAATAAGACCCTTCTGCAATAAGGATTCAATTTCCTTTTTGCAATATTCTAGATATTCAAAATTCATTTGGCAAGGCCTAGCCTTAGTTGGGATATTCCCATCAAAATTATCTTCATAAGGAAGATCAACTATATGCTTTTTCCTATTCCATAAGGCATTAGGGCGTTCATTACACACAGTTAAAGAAAATTGATTTTCAATAAAGGAAATTTTTTTATTTTAATTTAGGTGTAGCTAATTGTTCATCAATATTAAGACTAGCAATCTCTTGTTTTAAAGAATTAATATGATTATTTTTTGATTTAATTAATCCTCAATTTTATTAAGAATTTTGGAAAAAAGTTCAGCTAGAAACTAAAAATGTAAATATTTACCCTCAAAGGTTCCTATTAAACCTTTTTGATCGACCATTTTTAAGGGGAAAATTTTTTTTTAAAAAGGAGTACCAAGTATAATTTGGTTAGAGATATTTTTAACTAATAAAAAACTTAAAGGAATACAAGTTTTGTTTTTACAAACAAAAGCTTTAAACAATTTAAAACTAATATCAAGCTTTTCACCATTAGCAGAGCAAAAAATATGAGAAGTTTTTTCATAATATCTAGTGGGTATTAATTCTTCTTGAATACAATTTAAATCAACACCACTATCAATTAAGGTAATCAATTCTTTTGAAAATTTATTATCAATCAAAAAATTTATTTTAACTAACCATTTTTGGGACGTAACCATTTCTAATTTAGAAAGAAAATCATCACCTTGTAAATTATTAGATAAATCAGGAAAACCATCAAATAAATTATCTATCCTAGGTATAACCTGTTTACCTTGAGAAACTTCTAATTTTCTCATTCTTTCTTCAAGAAATATATTATTTTTCTTAATTTCTACAATTTCATTTTTTAAATTATCAATTTCTTTTTTGAGATCATTGATTGTAGTTGGATTACCTTTTTTATTCCTATTATCTAACATTTTATAAACTTCAGCCATAAAATAAGGTTCATTATCCTTAATATGAGGGATATTAGAAACAAATTCTTTAGTAGGTTGAGAAGAAGACGGGGTATTTTCAAGTTGATCAATAATTTTAGATCTTAAAATTGGATCTTTTACTAATTTAAAAAACTCAAAAATATTGTTATTATCAATAACATTTAATTGATTAAATTGAGACATAAGATTATATAAATCTTCATTATCAGATTTAATACTATTAGAATCACTATTAATACAATACTCACCCTTTTTACAAGGATCACATTCAGATTTAGAACTATTAGAATACTTATTTAAAGAATCACAATTATTAGAAGAGGTCTTGTCTTCACTATCAGAAGATTCAAGCATGAGTTTATAAAGAACATATTTAATATTATCATCAATATCAAGATTATTAGTCTTAGTCCTCAGTTTACACTCATCAGCATAATGGCCAACATTCCCACACTTATAACATGCACCATATTTTTTAAATTTTTTATAAATCTTTTTATTAGATTTCCTTTTCTCTCTCTCTTTCTCTCTCTTTTTTATGAGATTTTTTCCTATATTTTTTCTTTCTATAAGGAATATCTTTATCTTTGAATTTCATTTTTATTATTAAGTGGTTTAGGATTTTCCATACCAAATTAACCACAAAATTAACCTAACTATTTTTTCTCAGTAATATTATTACGCTTGATTTGTTGGTTCAATTTTATTTCATTACACAAACCCACCTAAATACAAGTACCTATTAATTTACCATAAGTAAATTTATCATAATCAATGTTGACATCATTTTGTCTAAGAGTTTTTCTAACTCTTTTAGCAAATAAAGAAGGCAAACCATCAACAAATTTAGATTTCTAGTGAGTACTATTAGGCTCAGAGAGTTTCATAACTCTAGAAAGAAAAGTATCTTTATACCACCTAAATGAGGTTAGACTCTAACATTTTAAACCTTTTGGCAAGGTTCTAATATGTTCAAAATTATTAGTTCATCTACCAATAAAATGTTCTATTATAATAACAATTAAAGTATAAACAGCATTTTCAGTACCACCACTAGTACCTTCATGCTCCTGTTTAACAGTATTAAGAATTTCTTCTTTATTAGCAAGAATCAAATAATTATTCCACCAACCTTTAAGTTGACCAGTAAAACCAACAATTATCATTTTCACAATAGTTTTATCAAAATTTCCATTATTTTTGTAGATAGTGCTATAATTAACATCCTATGCACTAAATTATAAATACGATGTTCAATAAACCCATCAAGATTTCATTCATAAATATTTTTACCCGAATAAGAATTATTAAGAATTAAATCTTGGTCCTCATGCAAAACATCTTGGGGAAAAGGATGAGGGTAATAATAAGTCCTCATGGTGGGTCTATCAGCATATTTTTGAAGTTTATTAACTTCTTCATTAATAGCATGTTGATAAGATTCATCATCTAAGTTATTTTTAAGAGTAGAAGTTCTGAACTCAGAAAACTTTTTAGTTATTAACCTTTCAAGTTCAGACATATCTTTTAACTTAAAATTATCAATTTTAGGTGGAGGTTGAATACTAGGCATGGCTATAAGATCGGGTGAAGAAGGGGAAATAAAGGTTTTATTAATTTTTTTCTTCTAAATCATCCATAAATTTATTAAGTTTATGAATATTATTAGTAATATTAGAAAGTCTTTGATCCAAAGTAACATGACTATCTCCTACAACATTTAAATACAAATTACTATAATTTTGTTGTTTTATAAGAATATTAATTTCTCGAGTAGTAACCAGCATATGATCACTAATAAACATTTTATGAAATGCAGTAAAATAAAAATTATTATTACCTTTCACATAAAAAGTTTCTTGAGGAGGCAAAATAGATTTTTATTTATGTCCACCCTCAAAAATATAAGTTCTTTATAAAACAAAAAGATATGGTTCAATATAAGTAATCATAAACCATGGAACAAAAGGAACAAGTTGATCCTTTTCAGTCAAGAATTCATAAAATTCATTTTGGAAATAAGTTTGTTGATCTTTAGAAAAAATTATCAAAAAAACCATTCACGAAACATTTTCCATTTATCCTTATTAAATTCAATTTTTATTAAGTTTCTATTAGAAGAACCCGAACTAAAATTATATTTGTTTTTAATCATTAAAACAACAAATTAAATGCGAATATTTCTCACAGAAAAATTCATTTCGTATTCAGTTGGTTATATTGAATCATCACTATTACTATCATGTAAAGGAATACCATGAACAATATTAGAAGGAAAAAATTTTAATTTATCAAATCTAGTCTCAAGATTATTATGTTTTCTTACTTCTGGAGTAAATTCTCTAATCCTAGAAGTAAAAGCTCTAGACATATTAGGACTTTCAATAGTATAATCTATTGGCTCAAGGAAAGAAAAAAAAAGATCTAGAAGATCTAGCAATCGATCTAGAAGGTTTAACAAATTATTAATGTTAGGTTTAAATTGAACAGACACATCTCCATCTAGAGTTTGGATGATTTGGTTAACCTCAATCTGTATTACAGGTTGGATAGGGACAGCTTTTTCAATTTTTCAATTATCAAAAAATTTAACTTCATCCCATTTTATAGGCCTACGAGTAGTGATATGAGACTGACAAAAATTTGTTTCCATTAAAATTGTTTCATTATTATGTTTGTTAATCATTTTACGCATAGGATTAAGAGTGTAAGGCAGTTTATAATAAATGTGATAACAAATACAAATTGTTTCAGTATTTGGCATATAATTATAACCATGTAACTTTAACATTTAAAGTCAAAGCATGTAAAATATTAATATTAGTTAAAGATAACTGTATATTAGGATAAACATCAAAATAAACAGGTCTATGAGCGAAACTAGATTATATAATACCCATAATTGAATGTTTCCAATTAAGATTGCGAGCATCCCGGAAAATAGCAATAAAACTATCAGGCAAATTATCGAAAGTAAGAGGCTCAAAAGCAACTTAAATTAAACCAATATGTAAAAATCTAAACTCAAATCTATACTTATCAATATCAGATATGTGCAATAATTGAAGAGAAATATCATCTTTATCAAGAGGAATTGATTCCTCTGTTGTTTTCACAATCTGTTTTAAATCAATTTTTTCAAAAGTACCCAATTGATAAATTAATTTTGGATCCACTTTAGAAATGGTCCATTTATTAAGCAAATCAATATCACCAAGAAGATCAATTTCTTCCACACAAGAATTTTTAATATTAGATTTACCCTTTAAGAAATTCATTTCAAGGAAATGTGTTAAACAACCAGAGATTAAATACAACCTATAATACCATAGCTCTGATACCATTTGGGGGACAGGATCTTATGAAGGAAGGATCAGATCTTAAATGAATTCATGAGAAACAACCTATAGCCGGATTTCAGGATATCATTTACCTGAATTTAACATTATGTATTATTATTAGTAATATTATAATAATATTGATAATACTACATATTAAGAATATAATAAAATTATTATTAATATAATTTTTATTATTATTAATATTACTAATCACATAATTAATATTATTAATTATAATAGCAACACTATTAATGATACTAAAATATTATTAAATATTAATAATAAAAATAATAATAAGATTAATATTAGAATCAATTATATATATACAAATTTAAATGTATATTTATACTAATAAATATGATTATAAATATATAATATTTAATATGCATATGGCGCTTAGAAGCTTGGCTGGGCACTTAGAAGCATGGCGGCCACCTAATCTATCCAGGTGGCCGCCGAAGGGTTGGGGAAAGGTGGAGGTGGGGCGGGCAATTTTTTTTTCTTCTCTTTCCTTTTTTTTAACTTTTAGTTTAGTTATTTCTTTTTTTTATTCTATATAATTTAAAGGAATATGTATCATATTGCCGACTAAGCAATAAAAAAAATTAAATAAGCCAACTAATCTTAAACATGTCAACTATTTTGCCAACATGGCAAGAAAAACCTATGTAGGTGCCAACTCATCCAAATCCCCAATTTCAACACCTTTTGACACACCACATCAGCATTTCTGGCCATTTTATAAAATCCTGGCGACTTTCAGACTACATGTACAAAAGAAATTTTAACTTATAGGACTAAATTTGAAATTGCATAATATATAGGACAAAATTGAAAGTCGAAAAATTTTATAAGACGAAAAAAATATTTTTTCCTAATCCAATATATACTTCATTTGTTCAGTATTTGTACTTAATTTTTTGTATATTATATTGAATCCCATTGCAACTATTATAGACTAGCTGACAAATATACAATGTGTATTCCAAAAAAACCACATTTATACTTGATTTGTTATATTTATGTACTTGATTTCCAACATATTATACTTAACCACACTACAAATTTAATGAAACTAATTCTTCATTTGCATAAAATGTACTTCAAAATAACACCATCTGTACTTCATTGTTCTATTGATATACTTGATTTCCAACATATTCAATGCATCAAAATATTTTGACCCCATCTTGGATTTCACATTCTCCAATGTAACCGGAAAATATTGGGGGGAGCAACAAGAGCATATCTCATTATGTCTTGCCATTGCTGCAGTTAAATATAGAAAAATTAGTATATACTACCATTTATAATAATGTGTACTAAAAGGTTGAATATTTTGTACTATAATTGTTTGTAAAATATACTTTAAATAAACATATTATATATTACCATTTATAATAATATGTACTAAAAAGTTGAATATTTTATACTACAATTGCTTATAAAATATACTTTAGATAAATATATTATAGACTACCACTTATAATAATGTGTACTGAAAATTCGAATTTTTTGTACTACAACTACTTCTAAAATATACTTCAAATAAACAAATTATATACTACTACTTAGAGATAATGTGTACAGAAGTATTGAATATTTTCTACTACAATTGTTTCTAAAATGTACTTCAAATACACATATTATATACTACAATTTCAGATAATTTGTACTGCAAGTTTAAATATTTTGTACTATAATTGCTTCTAAAATGTACTTTAGATACACAAATCACATACTACACTTTCAGATACTTTGTACTGAAAGTTTGAATGTTTTGTACTACAATTGCAATAAAATATTCTTCAATTACACAAATTATATACTACACTTTCAGATAATGTATACTGTAAGTTTGAATATTTTGTACTATAATTGTTTCAAAAATATACTTCACACAAACAGATTATATACTATCACTTTTAGATAATTTCAAGGTATAATTTCATGTATAAGAAGTATAAATCTCAAAAAAGTGAAGAATAACTTCCACGCCTATTAAGTACAAATCAGAGATTTTAAAAAATTACAACAATAATCATATATAACAAATAAGTTCAAGTTTTTAACAACTGAAAAAGAGTTCAAACTAACAAATATGAGAAAATCTACCTGCAAAACCCATGAAACTGAAAAATACGCACATTTGAAAAAAAGCAAAGTCCATGAAATTAGTAGTAGAAAACATACCTATCTAAACCATGTTCTCTTCCTCTTGTTCTTCACTCATTGGTATTCTTGGTTGTTCCATTTTCACACAATTGTGGAGAAGTAGGGTTTTTTTTTTTTTTCCTTCTTGCATCGATTTTGTTTTTCCTTTTCCATTCTCTCATCCATTTGCACCCTTTTGTTGGCAGACAAGAGGCCCTTTATCATGCCTTTTTGCTCTACAAAGGAGAAGTTAATTTACAAACCCAAAAAAAAAAGGTGCTTTTGAAGAAAAGTTGTCATTTGATAGAATGGGGATAAAAAAAAAATGCCATTTGCTGGTTTTTTTGTTATTTTATCTAGATATAAGGGTATTTAAGTCTTTTTAAAAGATTTGGGGAGTGATTTCTAAAGTTTGAAAAAAAATAGGGAGTTTAGTGTTTAAAAAATTAAGTGGGGAGTAAAGTATAAAATGAAAGTAGGTAGAGGGATTTAATCCTAATTAACCTCAAATATAATCTTAATTTGATCTTACCAAATAACTTCAATAAAATAAAAAAGAAAAAGGAAAGAAAATTAAAGCTACTATATGTAGCCCTTTTCCGTTAACTTCCCATCACCCATTGTTGAATCAAACGCAGTGAACTGAAAATTAATTTACGATGAAAGAAGAATTTAACATCACAAATAAAAATAATTTGGAATATGTTGTTAAAAAAATATCAAGTTGTGAGAGTAATATGTTGTCATTGATTAATTTATCACGTGAATAATCCGATCAAGTACAAATATATGAGCAACTAATTATATATGAACTCGTAAAATTCGTTATCCATTAAAATTTGCTAAAAAAATATAGGAATAAATTCGACCACTTAAAGTAATTATATCACATACCTCAATTGTAATTATACAGTTAGGATAAAAAACTTGATGAATTAATTACTGTTTTCTATATAAAAAAATTCATTTTAGTAAGTGCCAGGCAGGCTGGCATGTGTGTGTATATACAACAGTAATAGAAAATTGGAATTCTTAGAAAAATAATTGTGCTAGTGAGCTAAATTTAAGGCCATGCTTGGTTGGTTTTTAGGTGTTTTTAGAAAAATATTTTGGAAGAATATATTTTTGGAGTAAAATTTGAGAAATGCACCAATTGCTTGTTTCCGTTCTAAGATAACATGAAAAATGAAATTGTTTGTTTGGAAATATTTTGGAGGAGACAAATTTTAATTTAGAAGTCAAATCGGTTATTTTTTGTTGGATTTGTAAGATAAAATTGTATTTAAATATATGGATATATATATATACATGGATGATTGATGTATGTATGTATATATTTGTAATCATTGATATATAATTGTGGTGAAATAATGTGTAATTATTTTAATGTTGAATTTATTTGAAATATTTTATAATTAAGGAAATTATATGACATAATAATTTGAAGAAATAAACAAAAATTATGAAAATAAAATAATAATGGTTTATTATAAAACTGCATTGAATGAATATTAAGTGAAAAAAAATACTTAAATGTATTATTATGCACCACTTATTAAATATTTTTTTTATATTTCTCTAATTTAAGTAATATTTGAAATAATAATTTTAATATTTTAATTAGTCAGTAATCAATAATATATTTACTAGCAAACAGAATATTTAATGATAGTAAATATTTATAATATTTTAATGAATATGCAATTTATAATATATTTACTATTTCAATAAATATTTTAATATAAATTAATATATTTACTATTAAGTAAAATATTTTATTATAAAATAAAAATAGATAAAACAATAAAATAATATATTTGCTATTAAATAAAATAACCTAACTATGTAATATACTTAACATAATCACTTTGTAATTAGTAGTAATATATTGAACTATAAACTAATCATTGGAAAATAATATATTTAATTTGAAACTGGAAAAATAAATGAAATGAAGATAAATTACTAAATTATTAAATATAATATTTTATTACTAAGTAATTAATGCATTATTAATCAGGTCGTAATAGAACATTTATCAGATGTAGAAAATTTGTTTTATATTTATTTTTGAAATTTTTGTGAAATATTTCATATTTATCTAAAGAATTTCATAATTATTTATTAGTTTATTTTTGGGGGTTTAGAAAATTAAAAATTATTTAAAGTGTGCAAGATTATATAATAACCTTTTCTTTCAAACATATATTTTATATAAATTTATGAAATTATAGTTTAAAAAATAGATTAATATATAATTTCTCATGAGTACAATAAAAGCAGTTAATATTCACTAATTTTTTTGGTTTAAAAATATAAAATATTTTTAAACTAAACTTAGTTTGTTTAAGTATTTTGGGATGATTATGTTAATTTATTTGACTAATATTTATTGAATGTTTTACATTATTTAAAAAATTATCACAGTATATTTAATTTTTTGGTTAAATTTATGACTAAATGCAAAAAGAATAAGTCATAAATGTTTTTAATCAACAAAATTTTAGCATTTCATATATGTATATATCTATGAAAGATAAATGAATTGAGAGATACAAATGAACGAATGAGAAAATGAGGAAGTAGGCATGATTTTCATGTAGATTGTTTTGGGTGTTTTAAGTAGATTTTTTGGGTAGAAAATAGTGTGTTTCGAAAATACAACTTGAAGAATGAAGTAATTTGTTTGGTATTATTCTGGGGGTGAAAAACATTCTCAGAAAATGCAACCAAACCATAGGCTAAACTTTTGCAGAGGACTGATTAAAATGTAGCGAACTAATATCAAGTCTTCTCTGCAGCTTCAAGTCACAAATTCATTTCACATCTATATATCTGTTATACAAAATCCAAAGTTCTTTTTTAAAAGATGTGGATTGAGGACACTTTGGCCTCTGAAATATTCAACCATCACTGCTACTTATACTGGGACATAAACTTTGGAATTGACTACTGAAAACATTACATGTGGTTAGTTTTTTCTCTCTTTCATCTTTTAATGTGTTTTTTTTTTTTTAATCTTAAATTTATGAAGCTCATTATATATCAGTTATTCATGGCGGTAGAATACAAAAAGAAATTTAAATTTGATAGTATTTTGCAGCCAATATATCTTCTATTGCAATTTATGTCTTTATCCTTTCATTGAATTAACAAAAACATGGATGGTGTTATAAAATTATCAACCATGTTTTGTATAGGAAAGGAATTTTATGTATTAAATAAGGAAGAGACAAAAGATCATCAATCTGTAAAAATAATAAAAATATATTTTTGGATTACATCAATATGTACTATCAATTTTGACACTGTTACACCAATTTTTTATGTATCAACTATGCTCTTACATATCTTACGCTAGCAGAAAATTTTAAAGCTCTCAGATATAAATTTACTCCTTGATAAATGTAATTATTATTTTATATGCAGTGTTCAAAAAATTGGACCGTTCATTAAATCGAAAAACTTACCAATTCATGATTCACTTATTCAATCATTAATCAGATCGTAATTGAAGCATAACATTATAATTATATAATATATATATATTGTAAGAAAATACCAAACATAAAAAATAAAGTGTCTAAATTATATTGCTCAACTTCATAAATTAGAATTTCTTGAAAAAACACAAAAGTTAGGTAAGAGATTAAAGTTTATACCATCCAGCAAGTTTAAAAATTGGAATATTAAATCTGATTTGGGACTTTATTTTGTAAATCTATTTGAATGTTTTAGCTTTTTTTTTTTCCTTTTTAAAATGTATCTTAGCTTTGGAAGTTTACATTAGGCAAAAAAAATTTTAAAAAAAAAAAGTGTCAATTATGCAAAAAATTAGAAGAACGAAAAGGAAAAAAATGAACCAGTCTAGTTTTCATAAACCATGGTTCAACGATTCAAATGGTCCGACCAATGGTTTAGACAATTTTCCCAAAATAGGGCTATTTTCTTTATTTTTGATTTTTACTCAAAACCAAACCGATTCATAGGACGGTTATGGTTCAACCAATACAACAGCTCGATTTGGTCCGATTTTTCAAACAATGCTCCTATGTTCTCTTTTCTTCTCTCTACCTTCCTTTCTTCCACAATTCATAAATCAACCATGTATTTCTTCCTAAAATAAACCTCACAAAGCCAGTCCCTTTTAGTTGTTCTCTGCCAAGAATTTAGCAAGGGATGGTTCTACCTTTAGCCAAAATATGTGGCCGCCTTAGGCCTCCAAATTTTAAAGGCCTCAAATATACATTTTATTTTATATTTTAGGCCTCAAAAATAAAAAAATACAGTCTATTATTATTCTTTTACATTGCAAGCATGAAAAATTAGGTCTTTAGTTTAAAAGCTTCATATATATATATATATATATATATGTTTTATTTTCCAAACAATTTGTGCCTGAAAAAGTATTAAGTCTTTTAATTTGGAGGCCTTATTAGTTAAACTTACAATAAATAATTAATTACAAATATAAATTTAAATTTTATTACTTTTGATTCTACTAAATCTCCACTAACCTTTTAATTCTTATTCTTTTACTTATCAAAACCTTATCTCATTCATTCTTTTTCAATACTAATCACTAAATAATATTAGCATTAATTCTCTTTTACTATAAATTAAGGTTTTATTTTTTAAATTTATTTTTTTCTAAAATAAATTTTTCAAAATTGAAAGTAATCAAATCAGTCAACATCTCAAGATAAATTGGGCTAACTATGCTATCAATTGAAAAAGAATGTTAAATAAAATTAATGATAAAATTATAATAAATAATTTTGCATATGAAAAAAGTTAGAGAATAAAATTTAGATAATAATATTTTATACGAGAATTTTTTAAAAAATATATAAATAATTACTAAAAAAACATGTGTATTAAAAATTTAATTTTTTATTTTATATTAAAGACCTTATTTTTATGTTTCACATTAACCCTCAATTTTTATTGAGATGATATTGAATTTAGCTTGTTGGAATTAGGTAAAGTGGAGGGGGGAAAAAGGCCTAAAATGCTCTATATTGGATGAGATTTTATAGCGTTGGAAAAAGAGAAAGAAACAATCACTCAATCATAGATTTTTATTTTTTTTTTTGGTTTCTGGACTGACATGCAAATTGTTTTCCATCACATAGATTTATGTTAATTAAAAATTAATATTATATTTTATTCGATATGATTATTATTAAAATTATATTATTATTTATTTACGTTGTTTGCAAAATAGAATTTTTTGTTGTTTATTATTAATTAGAATTAACGTTGGTGTTGTAAATGTTACAGTAAATTTATGTATGCAAGAAGGACGTAGTATGATCGCTAGTATATATGCATATATATATAAATAATATTTCAAGATAAAGTGACGACAGAAATCCTACCAAATAGATGGATAATATATTATTATCCCAAGACTCAAAAGTAGTCCAATGAACCAATCCCGGCAAATCCCTGGCGCATAGCCCTCCTGAATCCGATGTTTCTCACACAGAAGACGGGTTAGTGATAAGAGGAGGACCCGGGGTCCGACCAACACGGGGTAGTGGTCGCCTCGCCTGGTCGGGGCTGGGGTCCATCACCTACAGATTTCAATTAAATTAGTACTGCTGTAAACATACATCCCACTACTGCCCATCCTCGCATCCCCATCACCATCACCTGCAGTCCTGCACCATGCGTGATGTGTTCCGAGTCTGCCACTCATTCGTTTATGAAACACAATGATGTTACGTGATGTAATATTAAAATTAATAAACAATAATATTAAATCGTATATAGTTAGTAAAATATGAAATTCTATTAATATTAACATTAAGTAAAAAATAAACAAGTTTATGGATTAAATAACTTGGCTATCTATATGTGCGAATTGCGAATTGCGATGTGTGTGTGTGTGTGTGTAGCAGTCGATTTGTTGGCCGGCAAAATGAATCGTAATAATTTAATCTGCCATAAAAAATATATATTACTCATAATTACAAATTTAAAATTGAGAATTTTCAAATAAATGGTCTCAAGTTGAATAGTTTTATGTACGCCCAATTCAATTAATATATGAATAATTAAGATTAAGTGTTGGCCTTGCAAAAAAACATTTGTTAGAACTTATGGTAAAATTCTCGAAACTTAATACACACAGAGCAATAACTTATAGTTTAGTTTTAGTAAAAAGAACCAAAAATTGTAATATAATTCAACAACTAATTAATTTTAAGAACCTTTCAAAGCAAACCTTAATTAGTTTCTGCTAAAACTCCCCAGCATTATGCCCACGATCTCAAGAATATTAATTATTCAGCCCACATCAACATGAATTTGCGGTCACATAAAAATTAAAATGAATGATGGGAGACAGACATGTCCTCTCGTAGACGTGCTCATTTTGATTTCATCTTCTCATACATTCTGATCAACGCTTACCCCCATTTGGAAATTAATTAATCTCCTCTCCTCTCCACCTACTTGTGTGCATTTCCCCTCCTGCTTCCTTATTACCGTACGTACACCACAACTTAATTACTGCCACTTCCTTTTCTCATATCTCAGGAAAACCTTAAATTAACAAAATAAAATGAAAACAGAATCTGCGAGAATCCATTTTCCTCACAGTTCCGTATTTACCTAATAACATGTTTATAACAAATAAAAAAGGCATTAGTTATCCAATTAGCATATATATGCCTTTCATAAATTTAAATATATATTTTTCACTAGCTAGTACGTACCAAGTACAGAAATAAAAAAAGCAAATCCTGGTTATATCCGACAAGCGATCCCCAACATATGATCTCTCTTGTCTTCTGCGAAACCTGGGGAAAATACCTATGTGTTCCCGTGTGTAGTTTTACAAGCCTTTTGCACTTTCACTTTTCCTTTTTCTATACTTGTTGCAGTATATTATTTGAAACTTTACATTTTAAGTTTGAATTTAATGTATTTTGTTACGATCCCCTCCTAATTTGGTTTTGAGGCCTATTTTGTATTGTTTCTTATCTATTATTTAAAGAAAAGTAGTCATTTACTGCAATTTGACAATTTACTGTAGAATGGCTAGCTTCTTGCCGTTACACCTATTAAGGAGTTAAATCAACACCAGAGAAGGAAACTTGTCTGACAATTTCTTTTCAGTAAAGTCAACGAAATCAAGAATCAGCAATACACTCTCCTCCTCGCAAATATTTAAGGATCCAGGCATGACTGAGAAAAAGATGAGAGAGCTGCCCCATCTTAGAAGAATATTTATCATATGCTCTTACACCTTCTCAATCTCTAGAAACACTAGTTTAGTGCTTACGTTGCCTCTGAGGAGATTTTGGGAGTATGTACATCTTGTTTTAAACCATTTGCTAAATAAAGTGCAGGTTAAAAATTTGAAGTCTTGTGATTTAAGTGGTAGATATAACCTTATCAAACCATTATAAATCTGTCGTATCTCTTCTATAACTTTATGTCATTTTCCTATATCAGGTGCTTTGTCTAATATTTGAAAGTTTCAGATCTTCATATCTAAAATTATGTCTATTTATTTTCAGTTCCTTTTTGGGATCGTATTTTCTTTCGTATCACCATCATATTCTTAATTTAAAACAATCCTAAAACATTGTAATTATAAACTTTTCTCAACACCTTTGGCATTCGATGTTGTGTTCTATTTTTTTTCATATATTTTATTTTCTAATAGAACTTGCTTTTAATTTTTCTTGGTATGGTAATATTTTTTGTTCTGGATAAAGTGTGTAATCTTATTCATAAACCTTTATCTTTGAAAGTTTGGAATCGGGAAAAATGCAACTTTAGTCATGTAACTTAACCCTACTAGCAAAATAAGACTTTAAATATTTGAGCATTATAATAGGTATACTACCTAATGAAATTTGACAATTTGATGACAAATTAAACCCAAATCGTAATTACATGGGGCTAGTGTCTACGTGGTGGTTGAAATTGCACCACATGGTGCCTCATTATCAAATGTGCCATCCACTCTCCTACATAGCAAATGATGTGGCAACTCAACTTGCCACTTCAACAAGAAAATGAAAATAAATATTAAAAAAAAAGCAAAAAAAAGATTTATATATGACGATGCTATGATCTAGTATATGATGGATTGGGCTCAGGCTTACTGTTGTCAACCAGATAATGGGTTTTAGGTGAGTGCTTGGATGAAGACCAATCGAGCCCTGCAATCAATCAACTCACATCATGCTACCTAAGGAGACCCTCGATTATGGCACCCTAACACTCAAGTTAGTGCAAATCAACCAGAACATGAAGCAGTAGAGTGAGGGCCAAAGTGATAATGAACATACCTCTATCAGGAGCTACAATTGGGTATTTATAATCTCCTATGAGAGGTTAAAATATCTATGATGCCCTTATTCATGCAATGAGGGCCTTCAACTTTGTCTGAGGACCTTTAGGTCTTCTTCTGCCTAAAAACCCTCTCCAGGTAGTGCATCCTCCTTCTTTCTAGGATATGGAGAAGATCAAGCTAATTGGTGTTACAGAGGAAGGATGCTTCATAAATGCGAAGGCACACCATCTGTCAACATATTTAAAGTGGTTGAGTGGTAATTAGGGTGCATTCAATGTGACAGTGACTAGTGGTGGAAAAATACTTTCCATTTCTCTAATCAAACTCCTCGAGGGGATATGTTTCCTTAGTTGTGAGTCACCTAGCCATGCTCTGGTCAAAAATGGGCCTCCTTAGGCCCAAATGCCTCTCTAGCCATGGGCCTAATGGTCATACTCAAGTTGGTCAACCACATTCTAGTCACTTGACGGGATGTTAGTAACTTATATTGGCTAATAGGCCTAATGTGGGATTGGGCCTAGTCGGGTACTATTGGGCTCCATTCACCTCTGTTTATCAATATACAAAAATTCAAAAAATAAAAACTAAAAATATAAAATATAAAAATCACAATTCTTGAAATATATATATTCATTTATATACATATACATATACATACATACATACATACATACATACATATATTCTAAATATATAAATATAATTTTAACAAGTTTCTTGCCTGCAAAAATTAAAATTATAAGACAAGAAAAATCGTACAAATAAAATAAAATTAAAAGTTATCAATTGTGGATTCAATCTCTAATCTAATCCCCTTATTCTTCTCTTCCAAATATTATCTTAAATTTAATGAGCTCCACAAAAAATGCCTTAAACGTCGTGGATCTTTTTAAATTTGATTTGAAGGAAATAGTGCTAATTCGAGGGCTTCGCACTTTAATTTCAAATCAAATACCAAAAATATGAGTTTAGCGAAAAACACCTTAAACATCATGGATCTCCTTGAATAAAAATAATAGCAATTCAAGAGCTTTGTATCTTAATCTCGAATTAAATGCCAAAAATATATGAACTCTACAAAAAACGCTTTAAACATCATGGATCTCCTTAAATTTGCTTGAGAGAATTGCTGGACTCCTTCAAAGTTTCTCTCACTTGCTGGAATTTTTGTGTTATATCAAATGAAAGATCACCCCTTTATATAGGTACTTTGTGGGAGTTCTCAGATAATTTTGAGCATATTTGATAGTTATCTTCTCGATGAGATAATATCAAATATCAAGTGATAATATTGGATATTTTTAATTTGGTAATATCAAATATCAAAAGATAATATTAATGCCAAAAGATAATATCAAATATCTTTGATTTAATTGGTCCATAGATATAGGCACTCCATCTTTGACCCTTGTCAATATTTGATTTGAATATAAAATAAATACTAGAGCATTCATTAAAATTAACTATTTATCTTTTGAAATTAAATTTAATAATTTTCAAAATATAAATAGAAATTTTAAATTAGCATCTAATATATTATTTTACACATGTCACTTCTTAATTGGTCAAAATTTAATATATCTACCAATTCCTCCACTTCAAGACTTGACAAAAAATATAATAATCAATTCCAAAAGAGGTGAGACTTGAAGTATTTGAAAATATATATATATATATATATATATATTCAGTGGCATATGTGAGCCAAACAAAAACTCATATCAAAATTCACATGAGAAGCCCAAAATTACTTCTTCATATAGAATGCGAAATCCACAACAGCAAGCTTTGTTTCAACTTTTGATTTTGGTTTTTTTTTGTTAATTCCATAAATAGCCCACAGAATAGTTAAATATTATCTCAATAAGAAGTCGAAAAACACATTCAGCGGGAACCAAATCCGAATCAAGTTAGCCTTTCCAATTTCAAATCAAAGGAATCCCGAATTCCGAACCCAAGTCAACTTTTCAAGTCCAAATCACAGCAGCACGTAATTTTCACAATCAAGGAATTTCGGCAGCAAGCAATCTCAGCATCGTGTACTCCGCAGATTTCATATTTCATTAGGATTTCTCTTACTATTTTCTTCCACCATGTTCTTTTCTTATCATGATAAATAAATGAATCGAGATGAAATTCAATTTCTGGTAGGATTATGATATGATACGAAATCCAATTCAAATACCAAATCTGCAATAAACGCCAATAAATTGGCTTGATCATGAATTAAAAAATCACACAACAAACACATCAAGAATTTATTCTATCGATTGTAGGAATGTACTCTATTAAACTACTAGGAATTTGCTCTTGATTGCTGGGTGTTTGTTCTTAATTATTGGGTGCAAAACTTTTATTTTTCTCTCGTTCATTCAATACTTTATTCATGCCAACTTTATGTTTGATAAAATATCCCTTTGAACATACACCATTATTTTAGCATTGTTATCAGCTTAATTCTCCATCAATTCACATTTGCATTGAACATGACTACAATTGTTTGGTTTTCTTTCATTCTTAACATTAATCTTCTTAAGATGCCATTTTTTTTCTTCTTTCTTCTTTCTCAACAACTTGATTAACTTTTTCCCATATCTAGGCAAGTTACACTATGGTTTACTTTAAGGATGTTTCAACTATTGCTGGAGAGCAAAACTTGATTATCCTTGATGAAGAGAATTAACTTACGGAGAAAAGCACACTTTTAACTACTTATAATCCACTTAGTGGTAGATACGCAACAAAGTGGCCAAAGCTGACTAATTCGCTTCATATCGAAGAGTGGTCCCAAGAGATCAAAACTTTCAAAGTGTGGGCTTTAAGGGCAACTCACCATTGTCCTCCAAATGAATTAATTCATCATCAACAATCAAACAAACTAATTCTTCTACCAATATTGGGTTGCAGCATTATTGAGGGTAAAGCCAAATGGGGAAAAATTCTTCAATTTGATGACAAATTCCATTATATCAAAGGATACTGTGAGCAAACTAAAGATGTACTTAGCTAATACAAGCACAAGTTGATTGTTGCATAAGTGACGATCCAATGTATGCTTCATTATTCACATGTGATCGAATTCTAAGATTATCAAAGCATTTTTGCAAAGCATGGTGTTCAATTACAAATACTCTTTTAACTTCCTTTGGAGAATTGTCCATATCGTTATGAGATTTGCACAACCTTGCAAGCCTTCCCATGACAGAAATTTTTTAAGATAAAGTGATTCTTAGTGCTAAGGAGCTTTAGGGGTTGACAAGGTAAGAAGTAAATTTATCCCCAATTCTTGCAAATACTTATCTCAGGCTTATCATTTACTTCAAATGAGCGCCAATAGAGGTCAACTTTCTCAGGTTGCTATAGAAAAATGGGTGAAGTATTGGTCTAGAAAAGTTATAAAATACCATCAACCAACACCATGCAAGGAGAAAAGAGCGGTCTAGCCCAAATCGACTCACAGTCATCTTGGTGATTTTGGTGTTCAAGGAGAATGGTTCACTGTGGATGAGGCATTATTTTTAAAACTTGGGATTCCTAGGAACTTGAGAGAAAAGACCTATTTGTTGGCATATTTGGCTTGTTGGCTTTGCTCATTCATTCTTCCTACCAAGAATATTAATTCAATATGCCCCAATATTTTCAAGAGAGCATGCATCATAGTTGCCGGTAGGAAGGTAAGTCTTGCTATTCCAATTTTAGCCAGCATCTACAATGGTTTAAAGAAAATTTCAAGTTTCCCAAGGCCAAGTCGTGTCCATTCTTCTTTTCCCATCCACTTTATCTATGCTTAGTTAGCGCACTACTTCAAAACACATTATCAAGTTTAACAAATAGTATTTGACCCAAAAATGGTGATCGATTCTGGCGAAGGAGGCACAAAATACTATGATCCAAAAGAAGCTCACAAGAGAATTCACAAAGGGGATTTTATTTCCTAGACTTGCACCATGATTACTAAAGACAAATGACTTTCATATGTTGATAATGGTAAGGCAAGAGATTCGAGCAAAAATACTTCATTATATTCACTTGAATTATCTTCCTTTGCAGCAAGGAGACTGCTTTATTATTGAACCTTATAGTCCACATCGCTTCAGTTGTCAATTTAGATATTATCAAGGAGTACCTGGGATTTTTGCTTATGACATTTGCACAACCCTTGTGGATGAAGGACTTTGCTATTAGCACTCATGCACTTTGTACAATTCTATATCTACAACATTGTTTCCTTGTGTGGCCTTAAATGCAAAAATATTCTCCTCAGATGCCTTCAATAAATAGTGAACTAAAATTCATGGAGATTACGTTGAGGAAAATATTGTAAGATTGATCACCTTAAAACTAATCAAAATTTTCCTTAAGGACAAAGATCATGATAAAAAGGATAGACCACTTGCTGAAGATATTCAAAATCCTCCCAACCTAAAAGACATTGAACCTCCAAAAGAAAAGAGAAGTAATCCTCACCCTTTATAAATGAGCAGCAATAGTAATGTATTTCATCATTGGAAAAGGCTTAAAAGGGGGTCCCAAAACTCTAAAGTGAAGTGATCATTTGCCAACCAAAAACTTTGCCAAAGAGGTTATGTTCTTTTCTTCATCTTTTTTTTCTTCTTTAAATAAGTCCCTTTTTGGTTATTTACTAACTCAAATAGTGTAATATTTCTATTGAAAAATGAAATTATTAACGTGATGAAGATGAGACATCCCAAGGTAGCCAAAGATCAATCTAGAGCCTAACTTGTTGGCCATGAGTACTCCAATTGACGCAACAATACAAAATGAGGCACTCCATACTATGAAAGCCAAACAACCATTTCTTTGTGCTCCAATTTCAATATTTGAAGGTGAGAAACTCGTACTTAATCATCAAAAAGAGTATTTTTAAATGATGTGAGATGGCCTTCACAAGAGAATAGTAAATACTCCACTTGATTCCATCTTATCTATCAATGATAGTGTTCAATTTGTATTTGAATCAATGAGGGGGCTTCAACAAATTTGATATCTCTAATGTCGAAGAATTATTACAAGTATTTTTTGACAAGGTCATCCCTTATGATTAGGCAAAGTTAGCATCTTTTGAGAAAGTATTCAATGAGTTTCCTGCACACAACTAGATGAGGCCAAAAGTCATCTCCATGATTCCCAAATTAGAGAAAGCAAAGAAATCAACCAAATTCAATCAACCCAAGAAGAGCAAGAATGTGTTGGAAAGGAGCTTGAAATTTTGAAGGAACACCAAAAGAACTTGAATTCATCTTTGAAATGCCAACAACAACTTCTTCAAAGTACTTAAACTAAAGTTCATGAGATTGAAGATGAAATTGCTACTATCAAGAGTACTCCTCCATTAAGCAACAAAGTGATTGAAAATTAACAAACTTCAATGGAACACTTGGAGGCTATCAAAGAAGAATTGCAGAACTTGAGTCCTCTTGCCTGAAAGTTGTTTAAAACATTTTGATCCTTTTTTTTCTTGTTTGGTGTGCACTATGCTGCACATTTACTTATTTAATTTTTTTTTTTTTTGAGATTACATAGTAGAAGATTATTCAACAAACTGGGAAAAAAAAATCCAAACTCAAAACAAATTGGTGAATAAATTCAAAAACTCAAAACAAACTACTTTTTGAGTTTATTATCTTTTTGTGAAACAAAGGAAAGATATAATTTAAAATAAACTCATGACTAAACTTAGAAAATATCTAAAGTGCCTACATACCTAATAAAGGGATCAAGTCATAACGTAGTTAAAAAAAAAAACATCATTTAGGGGGAGGGCACTACCATTGACAATTTACACTCGTGTAGGTCAAGAGTATCCATTACTTAACCACCTTGGACTAGGAGGGGTATTTGATATTTTAATAATATAAAATACCTTTAGTGGGGAAAGTTAGCAGTTTAATCATATGTACTATCTTTGGTGGAGTAAGTTAGCAGTTTAACTACATACACTACCTTTGGTAGGTAACGTTCACAGTTTATACTTATGCAGGAAAGGAATAACATGCGGTTTAGGCTCGTGTGTCAAAGAGCAACATGTAGTTTAAGCTCGTGCATCAAGGAGCAATCTCCCAATTTTATGCAAAGTAGCACTTCAAAAACTGCTCATTTATAGGGTCAACTCTTAATCCATCTTCAACAACCAACTTTTATGCACCATTTGTATAGACTTCTTTGACAACATAAAAACCATTCCATTTTGATATAAACTTATTCCCAATCCGATGAATTATGATGATAGGCCTTCTCATAGTGAGCACCAAATCCCCAACTTGTAAAGATCATGATTGCACCTTCTTATTAAATGCCGTGGAGAGCCAAGCTTGATAACTCTCAAGTTTTTGTTGTGCTTCCAACCTTTTCTCATCAAGGGCCTCTAATTTTTGGAGAATTAAGTGTGCATTTTTTTCCTTAGTCAATTCTTCTTGTATGGCCATCCTTAATGATGGAATTGTTGCTAAGAACTAAAATAGCTTCGACGCCATAAACCAACGAATACAAAGTTGCTTGTGTAAGTGTTCTATGAATAGTTTGATATGCCCATAAAACTTCTTCGATCTTTTTAGGCCAATCTCTCTTTGACTTTGAGATTACTTTCTTCAACAAATTACATAGAGTTTTATGAATGCATCAACAAGACCACTAGCCGCAGCATAGTACATGAAAGATTTTCTCTACTTAAAATTGAACTTCTAACAAAGTTTTTCTATCAAACTATTGCAAAAAAGGCTTTCTATTATTAGTGATTATATATCGAGGAACCCCATAGCAATAGATAATGTTAATGCAAATAAAGTCAGCAATATTTTTCTTCTTTAATTCTTTGAGGGGTATTGCTTTAGCACATTTAGAGAAATTGTCTATTTCAACCAATACATACAAGTGCCCCGCAGAAAAATTTGTCATGGGTCCAACCATATCTAATCCCCAAGCATTAAATGACCATGAAGCAATAGTCGGATACAATGGCTCGAGTAGTTGGTAAATAAGATTTACATGAAATTGACAAGCTTGACATCATCTATGCAATCTTTTACCATTGTTGGCCAATGGTAATCCATTCTTTTTATTCAAAAATATAATTTCGGACCCAACTGGTGAGCACCGCAAACTCTAGAATGAGCTTCTTCCATAGCTTGGATAGCATCATCATCACTTAAACAACGCAAGAAGACTCCATCAAATTATTGCCTATAAAGTACACCTTTGTAATAGATGAAGTGAGCCACACAATGTCGGATATCGACACTTTGGCGTGGATCGTCTAGTAACTTTTCATACTTCAAATAGTCCACAATTAGCTAGCACTAATCTTCCTTCTCTATCTCAAACAAACAACATGGCTTTCATCTTCTTCACAATCCTTATCCTTGAAAATTGGTAGTACAACCCAACTTTTACAAATTAGAATTTGCACTTCAATTTCAAGTATGGCAAGTAAAGAGGCCAATTTAGCTAATGCATTAGGTTGCTTGTTTTCCTTCCTTGGCACATGTTTAATTTCTACATACCCAAGCCATCCAATAAGTCTCACTACAACAAATTACAATTTTAGTAACAAATAATTTCATTACCATAATGCTGAAATTTGTTACCCAATATTCTGGGTAATGAATTTTTCATTACTTAAGTTTAGTACCCTAAAGCCCATCGCAAGAAGTCTTAGTAATAAAATTTATGATTCGATATGAATGTTGGACTTATGGCAACAAAATACCTCATTACCAAAAATATGATATTAGTAACAAAAAAAGTGTATTAGTTAAAATAGATTTTTCTATTGTAACGAAATATTTAGTTACTAAAACATTGGCAATTTTGTTGCATTTTATTTTTTCATTTCCAATGTATAATATAATGATATTATTTATTTAATTAAGTATAGTTACTAATTGTTTATGTAACAAAATATTTTGTTACAAATAGTTAAATAATATTTTAATTTAAAAATAAGCATTTCATGCAGTCTAGATTATTAAAGGAGTATGTTCAAATTTTAAAAATAAGTAAATACCTCTTTACATTTTGTAGAAGAGCTTATAATATAAAACACTTTATTTTTTAAACTTATAAAAAAAATATTTATCAAAAATAATTGGCATTACATATATATATATTAAAAAATTATGAACAAAACCTAGTAAAGTAAAAAACAAAGGGCAATCTAATAAGGGAAAGAAACAATATTATTAATTGCGATGATGTAGAAAAACCAGCGCGAAGTTTTTTATTCAGTGGCGGTTACACTAACCACCGCTATTTATTATGAATTCCATGGCGAGTTGGATAAATTGCCGCTTAAACACCATCAAATTAATATTTTGCAGCAGTTGAGACAAACCGTCACAAAATATATGCCACGATTAACCTATTTTCATGTGGTGTATATATACATACACTATATATGTACATAAGTATGAATAAAAAATTGTATTATATATATTTTTATAAATATTAAATATTTCTTAATTCAGAATGAATAAATAGAAAAAATAGATAAAAATAAAAGGAATTTAAATTTTATTGATAAATTTACATATATGTATATTATAAATATAGGTGAATAAGTATAAATAGAACATGTATGAATAATTAGAAAGAAAAAAGACAAAGATAAAAATTATTTATAGATAAATTTATATATATACATATAAAATGAGAATATATGAAATAATGAGAAATGAGAAACAATGATAAATTTATATATACGTATAAAATGAGAAATATATGAAATAACAGAAGAAGAGAGAAATGAGAATAAAAAGAAAAGAAAAGAATATAAAAAATAAAAAAATAAAATATGATAATAAAAAATTATTTAAATTGAATTGTATATATGTG
>JACGDI010005516.1:732731-762458 GCA_014898725.1 Jacaranda copaia
TTTTTTTTTTTTTTTTTTTTCTCACATGAGTGTTTGATGCTTATTTCACAAGTCACACGGGGGTAAATTGCAATTAAACCAATAAAATTGTTACCATCTCAATGGGCCCTTTACTTTTCTTTATTTTTGCTAACATAGTATTTAGTTCTATGAGAAAATTGACATTTTTGGTCCCATTGGATAGGAGGTATGCACTTTTGGTACTTAGGTTAACACTTATAGGACCAAAACTCTAAATTTTTTAACACATTTGGAACAGCTCCTCAACTTTCGTTAGTGTTTGGGCAAAATCATTAAATTAAAATAAGTTAATTACCCAATAGCCCCAAAATTTTAATTTATTTATAAAAATTCCACAAAATTTGAAATGCCCAATCAACTTTCATTAAAAAATTTAAAAAATAATAAAACAAAATTTAAAATATATAACAAAATCCTCATAGAAAAATTAAAAATTTTATATATCAATATAAATATCATATAAATATATATAATATCAATATAAATATAGATAAAATATATCATATAAGTATGTATATACATAAATATATATCATATAAATATATACATAAGGCAAAATTGCAATTTTCATCCTGCAACTTTATCCCAAATGGTTTTAGGTTCTATAAATTATTAATATCAATTCTAGTCCAATAAGTATAAAAAAATTGTCACTTTTAGTTATTTTTTTGTCGGAGCAGGCAAAAGTCGCCAAAAAATGTGACGTGGCACATGGGGCACATGGAAATTTCTTGGTTCTGCCTCATTGGCAAAAAATAAGTGCTGACATAGGATTTGTGGCATTAATTGGCATATTAAATTTGAAATTTAAAAAAATAGTAATTAATATAAATGAATAAAAAATACATACATATGATATATATTTATATATACATATATATTTCTAAATATAAACATTTATCTAAATATTTATATATATTCACACCCCATCCCCCCTCCCCAACCCCCCACCGACGCCCACACCCCCTACCCCATAGGGCTACCACCAGTTTGCCGGGATCTGATCATGGTTGCCTTAGCCATGGCTAGATCCAGGTGACCTCATTGGCCGCCCGATCTGGCTAGGCAAGCTCGCTCAACCATGGCCAGATTTGGGTGGCCAACGAGCTCGTTTGGCAACCATGGCCAGATCCGTGGCCATGGTGGCTCCCCCGAGGGGATATGCATCATTTTTTTCCTTCTTTTTTTTAATTTTTAATTTTTACATATTTATTTTTAATTTAAATTTATTTAAATTATTTTAACTATGTAATTTTTTTTAATTAATAAATAATAATTATAAATTATATAAATATATATTTATATAAATATATGTGTATATTTTTAAATTCAAAGTTGTGTCAATTAAGAGAGTTAAAAGAATATTGTTAATATGGTTGATTAAATTTTTTTGCTTTTTAATTATTAAATAATTATAAACTATATATAAATATATATTTATATAAATATATGAGTATATATATTTATATTTTAAAATTCAAAGTTGCGCCAATTAAGTGAGTTAAAAGAATATTTGTTAATATGGTTGATTAAAGTTTTTTGTGTCTTAATTAGTAATTAATTATAAATTATATATAAATATATATTTATATAAATATATGTGTATATATATGTGTATAATTTTAAATTCAAAGTTGTGCCAGCCAAGTGAGTTAAAAGCATATTATTAATATGGTAGATTAACAAAAATTATTTCTTAATCAATAAATAATTATAAATTATATATAAATATATGTGTATTTATATGTATGTTTATTTATATTTTGAGTGAGATATTTTTTACTATAGAAATCAAATCAATGCCTTTTTTGGTTAAATTTTTGGGTGAAAATGGTATTGAGTGATTATAACAAAATATATATGATGTATATAATATATATGTATATATTGAAAATGGGGAAGTTTTGGAAATAATGAAGGTTAATAGAGGGTATTTTGGGAAAAAATTTATGTTTTGGAGGAAAAACAACGATATGTAATATATAAATATATATTTAGAAATAGAATATATATGATATATATAATGTACGTATATATTAAAAATGGGAAAGTTTTGAGGATAATGAAGGATGGCAGAGGATATTCTAGAAAAAAAATTGTGTTTTGGAGGGAAAATATATGTAATATATAAATATATATAAATAGATTTGTATATATATGTGTATATATAAATTCTATAATATTTAAAATTAGAAAAAAAAAATAAAAGACATGTGTATTGCCAACTAAGCAAGAAAAAGATAAAAAATATTTAATCAAATATATCGGGATAAAAAATAATTTTATTAAACTTATAACTATGTTACTAAGTTTATATTACAATGTAATGAGCATTTCAAAATAATTTTAAAATCACCAACTATATTAAAGTTATACAAGTTCATCAATTTCAAAACAACTTGCATTAATTAAGTATAGAAAATTTTCAAAAAATGCATGTTCAAATTGTCCACATCAATATATTATTAGTACAAAATATTTTAATTTTTAAAATGAAATTAACTATACATAAAGATTAAAGTTTTTAGAATTTATAAATAATTTTTCTAAAATCTTTTTGTTCAAAAACAATTTCCTAATAAATAATAACAAAGAATAGAATTAAATCTTTAACTCACATAATAATACGTCATAATTCATCTTATAATATAAGATAAAACAAATAATATTTGTATATACTATTTATACACAAAATGAAGAGAGAAGCAAAAATTTGGAGGGAATAAAAAAATAATAGGGGAATTCATTTTTAGAGGAAAATTTATTTTTTGAAGGAAATATAATACATAGACCAACTAATTCTTAAAAACAACTTGTTTAGGTCCATGAAAGTTAATAATCATTTCATTTAATAATATACTTTAAGTTAATACTTTGTTTATACTATATTAGACCACGAAAGTTATCTTCATTTTAGCAATTTATATAGCAAAACACACACATAATTAATATATAGATATCTATAAGTTATAAAAATCTTTCACTAGCCAATACAACGATTAAAAGGCTGACAGAAGGAGGTGGCAAATTCAGTAAACCATTGCGTCCAACCCAATCGAGCCCAGTAACACAAGCGGGTCTAGTACCACAGACCTCATCCTAGTCGAGATATGTCTAGAGCTGACAGGGATGAATGAGAGGAAGCCTAGCACCAAGTTCAGTAGCTCAATAAGAGGCTGGAGAAAATTTCAAGGAAAGAAATAGAGTGAACACAATTTGATAATGTTCTAAGATTTAGGTAGGAGCGAGAATCTCCTTTATTCAAGAAATCATTGAAAAGCACATCACAGTTGATGAGAATGTCCCCACAGGACTACCTGCTATGATGGATCCACAAATTGTAATGAGCATCTTTTGCAATTTGAGCATATGATGCAGTTACATGGCCATAATGACCACATACATACAAAAATGTTGGTCACCACATTGCAGGGGATAGCGTTGGAGTGGTTTGTCAAACTTAACCCCGCATCCATATTCTCTTATGATCAACTTTGCAACAAATTCTTGCACTAATTCGCTAGCAAGAGAAAAGCCTAACTGCCACATACTCACCTCCACATTGTCAAGCAAAATGAGGGTGAATCTTTAAGGAATTTCTTTTCCAAATTCAACATTGAAGTTCTAAAAATTGATAACCTTATAATTGAATTCTTGATTTATGTCCTGTTTTTGGGTCGAAGCATAAGGAAAGTGCTAACGCTTTAGTTAGGGAATGACCACATACAATGGAAAAACTCCTCAACTTGGTAGAAAGATATATGGTGCAAAAGGAATAAGATGAAATTTGGTGGAGGAGATCAGACAAGAAGAAAGGTAATCAGAAGGGTGACAAACACTAGAATGAAGGTTACTGATCTTCGATCAAGCGTTTTCACAATTACACACTACTGAATACTCCCAGGAAAGAGGTCTTGTTCACCATATAGCATGAAAATCTCTTAAAAAGACCAAGAAAACTCAATGAAACCGAGGCCATGAAAAAATCTAAAAACATTTGTCATTTTCATCAGCAACAAGGACATAACATGGAGGATTGCTTCAACCTCTAAGATGAAATCAAGCGCCTTATTAGATAAGGTCACCTAAAAAAATACATTGACCAGAAAGCTTTGCAAGCAATAGCTCAGAATGACTAGACTCCCCATAGAGAATAGTCGGTCAGCCAAAGATGTGATGATAAGGAAAAGCAGAAGGTCAAAGAAAACTGTCTTCCTTTGAGAGGTGTGATTGACACAATCACAAGAGGACCAACAAGTGAGGACTCTAAATCAGCTCAAAAGCAAGTATAAAGATTACTAAAGTCCAGTAAGTTGGGGCAAACTAGGCTAGTCTAACACCTTTCTACAAGCACCAAACCCATATCTTTCTCAAATTCTAACCTCTCACACTTAGAAGGTCAAGGTGCAGGAAGCAACTTGGACTACCCCTTGGTGGTTTCTATGGAAATTGTGAACTTTAAAGTAAGGAAGGTTCTAGTGGATAAATGAAAGCTCTGCAAATATCATCTTTTTATCTACATTGGAAAAAATAAAATTGGAAAAGCTAAAATTTGATCCTATTAGAATGCCCCTTAACGGATTTAGGGGATTGGAGATTTTACTAGTAGAATCTATCAATATGTCTACATCCTTCAGAGAAGCTCCCAAAAGACATACCCTTATGGCTAACTTTCTTATTGTTGACTCACCCTTTATCTACAATGCCATCATCGAAAGACCAGCATTAAATAATTTTCAAGTAATTATATCTACTTACCATATGAAAGTCAAATTTCCAACCACAGTTGACACCAGTAAGATGTTGTGTAATATAAAATAGGTGTGCGTTGTTATACCATTTCAATCAAGGCTAACTCCTAGAAAGCTTGACCTAAACTAAAACCCTCAAAAGATGTCCCCTTAAGGGAACTTGAGAAGGGACAGGTCATCAAGAAAAAGAAAAGGAAGGATACTGAAGTCGATCCCACTAGAGAATTCAAAATATTAGAACTTAACCCTAACAATCCAGAAAAGACAACAAGGATAGGAACTAACCTAGAGCCTAGTATGGAGTGCATAATCATTGATTTCCTTGGGAGAAATATTAATATTTTTGCTTGGAGGGCAACTGATCTCTAGGGCATTAACCCCCAGATCATCGTCTACCACTTTAATGTTGATCTATCTTTCAAACCAATGAGACAATAAACAAGAACCTTCAATGCAGAAAGGACTCAGATCATCAAGAAAGAGGTCAATAAGTTACTAGAGACAAGCTACATAGTTTAAATACAATAACCTACGTAGTTATGTAATGTAGTCCTAGTCCCCAAAAATGAGGGCAAATGGAGAATGTGTAATGATTTCATTAATCTTAATAAAACATGCCCTAAAAATCCATATCCATTGCCCTTATAGATTTGTTAGTGATTCAACTATGCGTTGTGACCTCCTGAGTATGATGGGTGCTTTTTAGGATAACTACCAAATTTTCATAGCGCTTGAGGGCAAGGATAAAACTTGTTTTGTAGTTTAAAATGACATGTATTATTTTCTGGTCATACCATTTGGATTAAAAAATGCTGGTGCAGCATATCAAAGACTGGTGGTAAACTTCATGTGCAAAATTGAAATTGATTGATCCATGGAAGTGTATGTGGATGACATGATCATTAAAATAGAGAATGAATCAGACCACCTAGCTGACTTGAATCATACATTTTCCATCCTAAGAGCCTTTGGTATGAAACTCAACCTAAGTAAATGCACATTTAGAGTAAGAGTTTGAAAGTTCCTGGGCTACATAGTTAGCCAACGTGGTATTGAAACTAATTCCTAGAAAATTCAAGCTATATAAGACATCCCGCCACCAAGAACAATCAGTGAAGTGCAGAGACTGGTCAAGAGAATCATTACTATAGAATGATTTATTGCGCAGCTAGTAGATAAAAGTTTGCCCTCTTTTCAAGTTTTGAGGAATGCTAGAAAATTTCAGTGGATAGAAAATATGACCAAGCTTTAGTTAATCTAAAGTAGTACTTAACCAAACCTCAGCTATTAGCAAAACTTATGGTCGGCGAAGTATTGAGCTTGTATAGTTTATACAGCAGCTGTTAGCTCTGTGCTAGTATCTACACAACAAGATTTGAGCAAGCCAGTATATTACAATAGCAAAGTTTTGCAAAGATCTGAATATAACTAACTAGAGATTGAAAAGTTTGCATTAGCACTTATCACAGTGCCATGAAAATTGAGACCCTATTTCCTGTCACATACCATAATTATTTTGACAAATCAACTGTTGAAATAGGTTCTCTCCAAGCTCGATACGTCGGGAAGGTTAACCAAGTGTGCTATTAAGTTGGTAGAATTTGACCTCAAATTTCAACCTCAAACGGCGGAACGAGTATTTCATTGTGTTTCTCTCTAGCAGAGAAATATGATTTCACTATCAAACTCAATTATCTTATCACCAACAACAAGGCAAAATATGAAGCTCTCATAGTGGGGATGAGATGGCTTTAGATAGAGGAGTCAAATGTTTGGCCGCCATTACTGACTCTTAGCTTGTCACCAAGCAAATCAGGGACAATTTCAAAGCAAGAGAAATAACAATGAACACCTATCTCGCTGAGGTCAAAAGACTTGGATAGCAATTTGAAAAAGTTTACACTTAATTAGGTCCTCAAGTTAGAGAACGAAAGAGCAAACACACTTTCAAAGCTCGCCAACTCAACAAAAGACACCAAAGATAGATCTGTTACCTTTTTAGTCTTAGATAAACCCATCGTTGATAGCCTTCAACATAACCAGGTCTTTGTAATCAATTTCCCAATCAAACGTGGATTGATGAGATTAAGTATTATCTCAATGAGGGTTTGACCCTACCAGGCAAAATAGAAGCTTGCAGGTTGAAGGCATACATATCAAAATTCACATTAGATGAGTTCAACCAACTATATAAGAGGTCCGTTGCTAGGCCCCCACTAAAGTACCTCATGCCTAGTCAAGAACAGAAAGTTCTGCAAAAGGTCCATGCGGGCATTTGTGGAAATCACTCAGGAGGTTGATCATTAGCTCACAAAATTATTAGAAGTGGATATTTTTGGCCAACTTTGAACAAAGATGCCATCGAATTTGCCTGAAGGTGCCCATCATGCCAAATTCATGCTAATATCCTTCATCAATCAGCTACCGCCCTTGTCCCGGTACAAATCACATGGCCATTTGACTAAAAAAGAGTCGTGTAGTAAGATCTTTCCCAAAAGCTACTAAACAAAAAAAATACATGATTGTAGCATTTGAATACTTCACCAAATGGGTTGAAACTGAGGCTATGCTCAAAATCACAGACACAGGATAAGGAGTTTCTTAGGAAAAAACATCATCTACTATTTTTGCCTACCTAAAGTCCTCATATCTAACAACGCATCCAATTCCAAAGTAAATACACTAGAGAATGGTGTGCAGAACTTAAAATTAAGCAACATTTCACTTCGATCGAGAACCCACAAGCTAATGGTTAAATAGAAGTTACTAACTGAATTGTTCTCGATCATATAAAAACTTACTTGGAAGGCTCCAATGCTAGCTGGGCAAATGACCTACTAGAAGTCCTTTAGGCCTATCAAACCACCCCACAGACAACCACTGGTTAGAGCCTTCATAGTTTAGTGATGGTTATCCCCACACAATTAATCCAACATATGGCTTGAATTATACACTATAACCTAATCAGAAACAAAGTTGAAAGAGAATTCAACCTAAAGGTGATCGACAAGCTCCAACAACAAGCTTTTACAAAAATGTAAAGGTACCAGTCGATCATGGCTAAGCAATATCATAAAGGTGACTAACCCAAATCTTTCAAAGTAGGGGAGCTTGTTCTCAAAAAGGTCGAAGTCTCTAAAAATGTTGACAAACTCAACCGAAAATAGGAAGCTCCATATTATGTGGTCAAAGTAGCAAAACATAACTCTTATCAACTGGTTTATCTAGTTGGAAACAAGCTACCCAGACCATGGAATGCAATTAACCTTAAGAAATTGTATATGTAGACTATACATAAAGCACATTACCTTAATGAACACTATCTATTTCCAATATTAAGCAGCAATAATGTCAACCCTGCAGTCGCATGATTACAATTGTCTAGTTCATTATTAAGGAACAATCATGTTGAGCCTGCAGTCGTATGATTACAATTTTTTGTTTCCATTATTAAGCAACACTCATGTCAACCCCACAATCGCATAATTATAGTTATCTGTTTTCATTATTAAGCAATAATTATGCCTACCCCCCAATCGTATGATTACAGTTGTCTACTTTCATTTTTAATCAACGATCAAGTCAACCCAGTAATCACATGAGTAAGGATTATTTGACTCAATTATCAAGCTGTGATTTACATAATTAAAGTTGAAATTTAGTCATTACAAATTTAAGTCGACCTCACTTCTCAGATATACGGATTTTCAATAAGCAGTATATTATTCCAAAATTGGGACATAAAGGAAAACATTAACTGTCAAAGTCAATAATAACTATTTAACTTCACAATAAAATAAAAGTATCATTCATAAGCCCTCCTCTCCCCTCCCCCTTATGGGCATCCATGCCTTAAAAACAAGAAGAAAGACAAAGTAAAAATTACACAAAACAACACCATCTAGCTAGATCCAACACCCTCTCCTTATCAAGCCATGACCTCATCTACGACCTCATCAATAGCTTTAAATAACTTATCAGTTGAGTCAAGCCTTACGTCAAGGGATGGCCCTTCGACCTCTTGCTATAGTCCAACCTAAGGCACTTTGATAGATCGTAAGGGTTGAGCCTCCTCTATTAGAAACACTCGCCACCATTTGGGCAGAAGTTTGCCACATTTACTTCATTGCCCTTTATGTCCAAGGCAAACTCCACTACAAAGTTAAACTCATCTCTTACCAAGATAACCCACAAAAGATGCGTAGTGTATCAGTTTCACCCTCATTATGGCATGCATTCTCATCAAAAACTTTCAATGCTAAATTTTTATCATGTCAAGCTGCGCCTTATTTTTCTCCCAAAACTCATACCCCATAAACTTAAGATGTTTGACTACACAGTTGAATGCCTCCTTTGCATCATCCATGCTAAACATCATGCTTGCCTCCGTAAAGGCCAATGAAAGCATCTGTACGGCCTCTTTTTGAATCCCAAGCAACACTTTAAAAAATTCCAACTGGGCATATTATAATGCGCTCTCATAACCCTTTACTCGACCCAACTCAAAGGCCTCTTGGATTAAGCTAATTATCTTCTTATGCTGCTCCTTAGCTTCACTTCTACCTTTGACGGGGGCTAGCAGCTCAGCATTCTTTTCCTCAAGTTACTTCATCAACTCAACTAGCCTCGACTCCATCAACTAAACTTTACTTTTGACCAGGTCATTCTGCTCCTTCTCCAACTCTTCGCATTTTTACTCCAACATCAATCGATTGGTCTCATATAGCTCATAGTGACGGTGGAGATTGTACCCCCATTACCCGACCTAAAAAAGCAACATAAACAATGATTACATTAGCTGATGTCTTGTCTAACATAAAAATTACATATGACACTAGCCTTACCATATTAGTGTGATAAGAAAAAGCCTTTAAAGTAAACAGTTGATCATGGTTGAACATTTCAACCTGGTCCTTCTAGAAAAGACTAGCTATCAGCACTGTTAAAGACATCACCAATGTCACCCCTGCACCCATCTTCTTTACCGTATTCAACACCCTTACCTTTTCCCTAACTTGGGGCTCAGGAAACATTGGTAGATTGCATAGCTAGTTGGGAAGTAGGGCAGCATAAGCTTCCTTAGGGAGCTTGCTTGCCTTTTTTTTCCTTTTTTTATCATAGTTGTCTTCAAAATATGCTCTATTGTGCTCTCAATGGCCTTCTTTTTTCGTTGTTGAGGGGATAGGCTGCTCATCAATTTAGTACTTTAACCCACCATGAGTTGAGGTTGATTACTCTATGTCGTAGATGCAATCCTACTACCTTCAACGGCGGTTGCTTGATGAGCCACAGTAGCCTAATGCAAGTGCCTCTTGATGTTTGCACATCGCAATCTACCTTGCGTGATTTATAATTAGTTGACCTAAGAAATAGATAAATCTCGATCAAATATTTGGCAACCAAGGATAAAACATCAAATTATTCATAAAGATGGATTTCTACCTAAATGTGCATTGGCATGTAATCTTAAGACAGTGATCAACAATCCCGCCAGAACCAAATTCCTTTCTTTTATGAAAATTTATGCATCCATCTCACCAAATTTGAGAAGATCTCAAAGAAAAATATTATTCCAAGATAGGTTCTTGCTTGTGTCCAACTTGACCCTGCCTCTCATCCACCCCCTCAAAATGTTTAAACATACCCCAAAAGGAGGTCAAACATAAAAGTATCTCTCTTTTTACTTTTGACCATGAGAAAAGGATAGAATCCTAAACACTTTCCTATGAGGCCGTGCAATCAACTAATAAAACCTAAACTCCCCAACCAAACCCGACTTGCAAGATATTAGTGAGTGAAATAAATGGCTAAAGTTGGGTCAGGAAAGGCTTTCTCCTGAATGCCTATTAAAACAACAAAATCTATACATCAGGGCGAAAATATTTAGATAGAAGCTAGGTTATATAGACTTGCAGACCTCTCAGCAGGTTGACTATCGAGTCACCTAAAGGGAACCTAAGTCCACACTACATCACGTCCTCAAAAATGGTTATACATCCCTCTGGAGGAATATGCATCCTATCTACAACCCTCAATTTATTTAATTCAAATTCATTGAGAACGTGATATTTCCCCCTAATGGATCTAAGATCATTCAATGATATCTTCAACACGATATCACTATAATGCATCGTCGTGAATAACCTACCCCTCGACCTTATAAGTTTCTCCACTCTACCTATCTCCTCCTCTTCCCACTCAATCGTAAGCATAGATAGCCCAGCTTTATCTATGTACGGGTTAAAAAGACCAGCCTCCTCATCTACCACGAATACTCGCTCACTTGTAGTCACTCAAACTATTAAGGGGATTTTGGCCTTCTGCTTAGGGACTCACTCGAGTCCACCCCACTACTCGAGACATTTGCCGAGCATGAAGCCGCATAATCAAAATTTGAACTTGACATGCCAATAAGATATCAATAGCAAAATTTAAAAAATGCAAGAAAGCAGAACTTACAAAGATAAGTGCAGATAAATTGCTCAAAATAATCAACAAGTTTTTTCCTCTTTCGACCTCACAATGTTCCCATAAAAGTTTAAAATGAATGGTGAAAATCGCCTATTTATAGGCAAGGGGAATTCCAACCGGTTATATTAACCAATAACCAACTAATAAATACATAATCGCCGATCACATTTTATATTAATATCCATGTAAGAAACGATTCCCACCTACACCCCCTAGTCAATAGTCAAAATAATTTTTCTACCCAACAACTCTCATCGATATGTTAACCTAAATTTCTACTACTCCTAACTTCGACCATATTACAGTTAAACTATGAAGTGGAGGGAACTCATGATATTGGTAAGCCAATTTAAACCCATTTAAGCCCAATATGTGGATGGGCCTAAACAAACCAAATAGAGGATCAGAGCCCGAAAAACCATGGGGTCCAGTATTCAAATTGACCTTAGAGATCGACAAATCCAACCTCTAGGTTGAATGAAGGAAGCAAGAGCATTTAGTGGCAGCCTGCCATCCATCACATCCACATTACTTGCACCTTAACCACCATATTGTCCATATTAAATAGATTGACAATGCATCTCCTCCCATTAATGGAGATATAGATCCCCTCTCCGACCAACCGGCCATTTTTGCAACTCCCATTTAAGTTGAAAAGACCTACTTTGCCCATACTGGAAGTAACAGTATACGAAATGTATTGGGGGAGAAATCAGTTTTTTCATCTCCAAGTAAGCAATATAAATACTGTATCCTCCACAAGCATTGGTAAGATGATATACACTCTTTGAACTATTACTCTGTCAAAATAACTTCTGGTCGATTTACTGATTTAATTATTAGGGATCTTAGTTGAGGACCCTCTCAACTAGCCCAACGTTTGTTCCTTGGCTACAAACTCCACCCCATGCTCGCAAATCCCATCTCTCTGGTCAAGATACCTTATGAATGGGAATCCAAGAGTCCATTACACCAAAAATACCATCATCAATGGGGAAAAAATATTCATTTTATTAATAATTCACTAAATTCCCTTCTGTTGGTTTTTTTTTTTAAGTTTATTTTTGGTGGTGTTAGAGAAATTTAAAATTTTGAAAAATCAGAAATAGTAAAAAGGAAAAAAAAAACTCATCAATATTTCTAAATAAAGGCACAAAAGAATGAAAAACAATATCTAGAAAACTATATTGCGGTATGGTTAAGAGGCAATTAAATTGGGTCATTGGGCTCTTAACTGTTTTTTCGGCCGTAAGTTTAACGGAGCCATCTGGCATTATGTCTTCTTTTATGTTTAATTTGGGCCTGAAAGGAATCCCAACAGTTTGTTTAGCCGGGTCAGCTTTTAATGGGTCAATTTACCAACAATGGTTGAAGTTAACCAAATTGAGATGGGTTTCCATGGTCCATCTTACTTGCAACCGAAAATACTAGGGTAGGGGTAGGGTAGTCATTCCCTGACAATTTTTCTACCCATTTCATCTTTTTGATCTCATTTACTATAGAATATAATAATAAAAAAGGAAAAAAGCGTATTTTATTTATATATGAAACATAGAATCCGTCATAAATATAAATAAGCATTTTTTGGAACTACTCAACAAAGAGGAAATATGTTTATTTTTTATTTTAATTTTTTAAAAAGAAAACTTTTGTGTATCAGTGTACATTACAATTTGAATTAGAAATTTCGTGTACAATTCTGGGTGACTCTTAATTTTTAAATCCAACAGACCTTTCATCTAAGCTGTAGTAGCTAATAATACTATTAATTTGTATGTATATACACAATAATCTAACCCAAGTTTCTTTATGAGCTTTTAATTTTCTAAATTCAAATCAATTAATTATGAAACTGGTTTTAGATAGACATAAAAAAGAATTGATATATTTTTGCATTTAAGAATTCTCACCTAAAATGAAGAAAGTTTGTGGCGTGGAACCCACAACATCGATGGTGGAAGATTCTAGGCTCAGATGGAGTTTAGATAGACTTGGAAAGATATAGTTCCACAAAGCTAGGGTCACTTTCTCATTCTCAAAACTAGAAATTATATTCCATAATCTGAATAATAAATGCTTAATATTTAGATTTGATTGGTGTTATATATTTAAGCTAAAGTTTATTAGCTTATTATATTTAAAAATTGGATTCTGATATGAATTAATTTCCTTACACCAAAAATTTAGACTTGATCTTACAAAAATAAAGACCGAAGATTTGGAAGAATATCTCTCTCGTAATTTTTTTGTTTTTACCCCACAAATTTTCACACCGTTTTGTTATTATCTGCTCTTTTTATAGCTTTCATGTGTCTTTTAAGTCATTAGTGCCCACTTCAAGAGTATAAGTTATCGAATTCTAGTGCCTTCAATGGTTGAGCATTATGCTGAATTGCCCATTAAGTGGAACTCTAATTTCTAAAAAGACAGTATTTGATTCATCTATATGTTGGGTTCTTCCATAATTATTATCATTATTATTATTATTATTATTATTATTATTATTATTATTATTATTATTTTGCAGGTTATGATAATACGAGAGGATTCATAATTAATTAACGTCATATTGAGTTTATAAGATGATATGTTGAGTTCAAGTAGTTCGCAAATCCATCTACATTTGATTAAGTTCAAAACTCCTCACATTAATTTGATATTATTAAAGTAATTTCTTTTATAATAGGAAACAAATTTAATCAATTTATTATTGCATCAAAATAGTCTCAATACAAGTGGAGCTGTCTCACGCATAAAAAGGGACAAATGCCTAATACTAATTATGTCTTTAAAATTAATATGATAATTAAATTTTATAAATTTGTTATAAAAATAATTTTAGTCATTTATAATGTTGTTTAAAAAAAAAAATTTACGGCTTCAAAATTAGCCATTGAGAGGGATGGGGATTGATTTTAAAAGTCTTAATGTACTACGTCCATGTGAATATTTTCCCACACTATTTTCGTAGAATTGACCGACTATATATATTATGTCAATTCTGTGACCAGCGCTACATTTGATTAAAACATTATGTGTCAGAAACCATCATGCTTTTTCGCATCAAAGGTTCACATGTGACCATGTGCCTATGGCAAATTAAATCTTCCTTGGCTGACAAAAACAATGGCATATACATACATACATACATACATACATACATACATACATACATACATACATGATACGTATACGTATTTGCAATGCAGTCAAACGGAAAAAAAAAAAAAAAAAAAAAGGTACAATCATTAATTCATCCCACTGCTCTGGACCCCATGCACCAAAAGAGTTTTAACGGTAAGAGTCGCCTTCACCAAATACATGGATAACGCCGTCTGCGAAAATGCGAGTTACATACATACTGACATATGTGTGCCTCGTCTTGTTCATAATTTCTGGATCCAATTTTTGTGATCGCTTTTCTAGTGAAAAGACTTTCAATCTAATTGATATATAAATATATATATATATATATATATATATCTTCTCATTAATAATCTTGTATCTTGGCAAAATATTTATTTTTATTCGAATCAATGCGTGCTTTAAAGATGATTTATATGCAAAAGTACAGATAGATTGAATTGTCAATAATGATTATATACACAAATATATAGGTGGAATTATAAGCGATGATTGGTACTTGTCAAATGCAAATGCAGTTTGAATTCATATAACTTTGGGTTTGTTATGAAACCACAAATAAATTCTGAGATGAGTTTTAGGTTTTAATTTTTAAATTCGGACTCACTTGTTAAAATACTAATTGCATATTTTTGTTTATTATTATCACTACAAAAAAAAATGTATTACTAGTAATAAAAAAGTAAATAAAGTGAAAAAACTATCATTTGCAATATATATTAAGCAATTATCACTAATTAATGAGACTAGATGTGATAATTTATATTCTATCACAATATGATTTGATAGTAATATATCACTATAAGAAAATACGCTTTTGGCCACAATATTTTTTGCTTCGCTAAAAGTAATGTCGTAAAAAGGAATTATTTGCTATAATTTTATTATTGTAGTATAAAATTTTAAAAGTGTGGTAAAAGTTAAATACTACACTTCTTCTTATCGTAGCCAAAAATATACTTATTTACTACAATTTTTATATGAAGTGAGTAATATTGTACATTTTTACATAGACTGTAGCAAAGGTTAATGAATTAACTATACTTTTTCATTAGTGAAATAAAAACAATGAAACTTGTGAAATTTGAAGGCAAAGATTAAGATTTTAAATTAAAAAATTTTCACTAGAAAAGAAGAAACTTATGTTGGAAGTAATGCTTAATATATAACATTCAAGGTAAATTAAAAAATTGCTTCCAATTTTTATTATTAAATATTAATTAATTAATTAAATTTTAAATTAACAAATAAAATTCCTAGCTGCTCATGGTTTTAATTAATAAAAATAGAGGTAAAATAAAAAATTCCCTCTAATTTTTATTATTAAAAAAATATTTAATTAATTAATCAAATACTTAATTTAGCAAACTAACAAAGTTCCTCAAAACAGTAAGGAAATCCCAAATTTGGAGGCAAATAAAATTTGTCTCCAATAACTTTTATTATTAAAAAAAATTGATTAAGTAATCAAGTATATTTAAATTAGCTAATTAATAACAAAGTGATCATTGGCCTAGAGGCATCACTTTCACACACATAAGAATAAGAGCAAGAGTTTGAAATCTTGATAAGCTCTTACTGCCTGTGTGCATATAAATAAAAAAGTAAACTCCCCAAATTAATAAGTTTTTACTACATTTAATTGTGGTGAAAAATAATTTAAGTATTCACTACACTTTCCAAACTGTGGTAATTAACTACTATATACTACAGTTTTTTTATTTTAGTAAAAGATAGTGGTATATTTGATAGCTTTTTGCCATACATTAAATTTGTAGTAATTGAAGATAATTTTGGTAGCAAAAGTCAATTACCTAATGACAATATTGAAAATTTTGTAACTACCATACATGTCTTACTAATTGTCAATATTCACAACTTAAATACTACATTTTATCACTATTAAGTCCGCAAAAATCATTATATTGACAATGCAAAACCTTTTATCAATTAATATATATATATATATATATATATTGGCAAGTTTTGCATTGTCTTTCATTATTCTATCACTAATGTTTTTCTTCTTTTGTCATGTATGTATCTATTTCTATGACATGTATATGTATGTGCTTTCAAAAAAAAATATGTATATAGCATATATCCTCAATATATGCACATATATATATAGAAAATAAACAAAATGCTCTTATAAAAAAAATAATACTATAAAGTTAATAAATAATTTATACTTTCAATATAGGTAAAGGTAACAAGCTTGACTGACATTTTTTATTGTTCAAAAACTAAACTATGTATATAAATTTACAAAAATTAATTCTTATTAATAATATTATTTTTTAATCCAAAAAACTATAATAATATTATTTTAAAATTTTAATATTATAAAGTGGATGCAATGGGTTTAATAAGTTGAACAAGGTGGGATGAGTTTCAAATTTTACCCGAAAATCTGATTCGTTCTCACCGCCATATGGAACTAGCTAGACTTGGTCTCTCGAGTTTGTTTCCTTTAATTACTTTTGATCTTCTTGGTTTGGTCCTCCACAAATACTGCATTTTCATTGTTAAAAATCATTTTAGAGCTCTCAACCTTAATGTCATGCGCAAATAACACAAGAAAATTATATATATATATATATATATAGATATAGCGTACTTTATGCTATTCACTTTTATAGAATTTACATAAATTTGGTATTATATTATAAAGAGAATTATTAACGTCATTGTGACGGACCATTTGACTATAGATGTAATATGTACTGTTCATTCCAAATTTAATGATAGACTAAAAGTTATTTGAAAGTATGGAACATGTCTTCGTGAATGACAATATTATATATTGATTTTCCAAAACTATTATTGAGAAAAATATGTAGATGGTGGCGATGGAGGCATTGAATCCATAATCTTATAAATTTAATATGCATGTATTGTAGAATTGCAGCCAAAGATGCAGTAAGAGTCTCGTCTAAGTATCGCATAAAATTATAGAAGCTTTCAAAATTTGGTCGAAATAGGACGACGTGGTAGTCTATTTCACATCTAAATAACCCCACCCCCAGCCCACGCAAATATCATGGAAAAGTAGTGACCATCGTAATGAATAATGCATATGGTTGTTGCAGCTATCACCATGGACAAGTACCATATTTAATAATCTCGCTTCTAAAGTTTAATTCTTTAAAGTTTTTTATCGAGCATTATATTGATGGCAGTTGATTGAATTACTCGTATTTTATAATTTTATATTAATTTATAAATATATTTTTGTGATTAAATTAAAAATTAAAAGTATAATTGGTAATAAAAAATTTAGTGTAATGTTGCATAAAAGTGATCTTTCTTTTTTATATTGTGTAAATAAAAGAGAAAAAAAAATTACAAAAAGACAATAATTTTCGTGAAAGTATTAGCGGATGCGGATATTATTTTAGAAGTGTGTGTGTGTGTGTGTGTAGAAGATTTATTAATTAAATATTGAGATGAGTGCCAAAAGCTTGCAAGTTGAAAAAGAATAGCAAGTCCTAGCAGATTAATACATATAGGTTAATTCCTTTTTTGGTTCCAATCAACATTTGAAAATTGAAAGTGAAAGCATGAATTAATCCCATTTTGCCTGAGCCGCCAGGTTAACGGTTTAAACTGATGATGTTCGCATGGAAGCATGTGGAGGACCGTCTTTACAGATTTTTTTTAATTCACCAAAAAAGACAGAATACAAAACCAAACTGCAGATCATTAATTACTTCACCAATTGATGATATTGATTTCCGACAAATTTTACATTATGAAATTCGTAAATTATAGTATTTGTTATTATTCAAAGATTTTTTATTATGAAATAACTAAACTGTTTGCTTTTTCAACAAATAAAATTGAGTTTTCTTTAGTGCAGCAAACATTATTTTTAAATGTGCTTAGCGTAGTTTATCCTATACTTAGTATGTACAAGGAATAAAAAAATAAATGGAACCGTTATTTCCTTCTTATTTCCATTCCAATGATTGGTAGATAAGAATTACTAGTATGAATGGGATGATATTTTTAAATGATCAAATTGTCCTTTGTTAAAAAATTATTAAAATAAAAATATTTATTAGTAATTTTTTTTTATATATTACTGCAGAAATTTTTTTTTGAGTAAGTATGTAATTAATCATGCAGTTTTAATAACATTTTTAATGTTATTCGAATAACATATGTAAATATATTTATTTTGCACATTTTCAATATGTTATATAAGTTTACATAAAAAAGTGTTAACACGATTTCTTTGAAATTATTCTTTTTATAACTGTAATTTAGCAAACTCTTTTAAATTTTTTAATAAAATATTATTTAAAAACAATACTTTACAACTAGATGGCTTTATTTTTTTGTGATAAGGCTAGAATGCCTTTATTACACTTTTTTATAAATTTAATTTGAAAAGTCATTGATTGAATGCACAACTCTTCATTTATTGGGTTTGTATTTATATTTTTTAATCATTCAAATATATGGAATATAATTAATATTTTAAATTATTTTCATTAGGCACAGACAAAATCAATGCTGCTCTACTTTTTTATTATAAAAATTGAGATGCACATAATTGTTCTTGTTTTTATTATTTATTATATTTTTATTTTTATAATAATTAAGAATAAATTAATATTTCTATAACATTACTAATAAATATATAAATTAAACCGTGTAGCAATCAAATAAATTAGAACATAATATCAAATATTGACAAAGTAAAAAAAAAAATTAATATAAAAGTCTTATTTTAAATTTAGAGTGTAATTTTATCCAAAAAAAGAGGAGATTCATTCTCAATATATTGGAAATAACTAAATGCAAGAGGAGAGACAAAGAGGAAATGGCTAAACTTAACCTTTTGACAATAGAAGTCCCACAAAAATGAAGATTTACATTTAAAAATTATACTAATCATAAATTTAGGAACAAATTTGGAAATGATCATTGCATTTTCACTTCATTTTTGCATACCAATCACACCATTAATATTAAATTAGAAACTCAAGTCCAATTTAATATTTGAAATAAAATTTAATTTTATCAATTAAATAATAAATAAGGCTGCGCCTAAATTAATGAACAGTACAAACGGAATAATCTGCTTGGGACAAAGGAGGCCGTCGATGCCATAGTAATACGTATAGTAACTTATAATAATGAACATTTTGGATTGGAGTCATAGGATCTATCAACACGTGACTCTACAGTCTATACATCCATGTTCAATTACATGGCTGTCCATGCACGCGCGCGCGCGCGCACACACACACATATATATATAACCAATTAATTAAATAAAGTGTTTGAATGAGCTTATAAATATTTTTTAACATTCTATAAAATATTTGAACATTTATGTAATATTTTAAATAGAAAACAAATTTATAAGCTCTCAACATAAGACTTTAAAGTCTTATTATATGCTCCTTTTAAAAAATAATTTTTTAATTTATTTTAAATTTTAATTAATTTCTTAATTTTAACCATAATATCATTTAAGCTATATAATTTTATTTTATTCAAATACTATAGAGTTTTATTTTTAAAAAAAATTTAACATTTTAATAAGTTTCAACAGTGTTTTATAAAATATTTTATTGAATAAACCCCTATCAATCACCTCCCCAACGTTTTTACATGCCATACTAATATACAATCACACTGAAAAAAAGAATGTGAATTGAACTTCAATTATTGTTATTTCTTTCGAATTTCTAAGCATATAGGTAAAGACCAACTTTGATTGGTACATTTCATGTGTCCATTTCAAATACATTGAATTCGGTGTGCGTTTATAGGCGAATGGAAAATACTTACAATCAACTTCAACCATTTTTATCGTGGGATTGATTTAGCGTTTAAAATGAATAACTAATTATATAAATACGGTTGCTTTTAGCATGTTACTAAAATTTAAATTAAAACTTTCACTTAATTCGATATTAGACCAAGAAAACTAATTACATGAAGCAAAATGATAGTAATAAGAATTTCAAATGTTTTAGTCTTGATTCGAATTAACAGAAAATTTTAAATTTGATAATAAAAAATAAGGATAGTGAAGATCCCTGCAGGAATTAAGTTTGAGAGTCGATGACATCAAAAATATATTATATAATTTAATAAGTAATTTTATTTCGAAACTATAACATGAATATTGAACATCTTAGGATAAGAAAAAAAATATTAGCATCTAATTCAGGGAAAATAAATAAACATGGGCAGAGTGCATCAAAACTTTATGGGGTTTGAGTTTGACTGGGAAAAGAAAAAGACTGGTAAGACTTTTGGTCTGAATGACCGGAGACAAAACCATCCTACGCGTTGCCGGCCGACACGTGTGCGCGGCGGCACATGAAAATTGAGAAAAACCTTTGCATGTTCAAATTGACGCTATTGCCCTTTGGTCACTCCCAAGCATCTTCATCGATGTGCATAAAATAATGACAAATTAATGATTGAAAAGATAAAGACGACTGACAAAGACCAGATCGCGTGAATAACAACACAAGAATGATTCAGTAAACACAATCATTATTAATTACTTTGTCCATCCCAAAACTATAGTTGATTTGACATAAAAATTAAAAGATAAAAAATTTTACACTTCATTTTTAGTGATTAAAAGTTAATAATAATATATTAGTGTTGATAATTAATATATTTCTGTTAGTAATTTTAGACAGTCTTCTGATTTGGCCAAATCATAAGTTTAAGATGAGAATGAAACAGGTTTTAAAAAAAAGAGGTTGCATCTTCAAATTATTATTCTTAAAATATTGATTTAAAATAGCAACATAAAATTATGTGTTTTTGTCGTTTTTATGACATCTTCAAAAAATTAAAACAATATGTTCGTTTATTTTTGTACAGCTTCGTTAAAAATATGGACTCAATTAAGGTATTTGAATCAAGATGTGTGTATGGTACTATGCGTCTAGGGGTTGATATTTATTTCAATATTTTATTATTTAGATTGAATTAAATCAAGATAATGATTTATCATTCTTAATTACGTGTTTATAAAATAGGAGAGAAACAACGTTTAATGGAGTTGAGATGCTCTTTCAATACCATGCAAAAACCGAATTATATGTTTGTATGGGCTCGAAAATTGCCTCCTAAGGTCAAAATTTTTTCATGGCGCTTGTGTTTTAATGCCCTTCCAACTTGTGATAATCTTGCTAAGAGAGAAGTTGGCACAAGTGGAACTTGTCATTCATGTGGTGGCGATATGGAGACATCCTTACACCTTTTTTTTACTTGTGACTTTTCTAAACAGTTTTGAGCCTTGTTGAATATACCACATGATGTGTTTTATCAGTTGGAGGATAATGTAAAGAGTTGTCTCTATTCAGCTTACCAACTTCTCAAGCAACACCTTTTTGAGCTCATGCAGAATTAGATATTTTTTAATAAGCGACGACAACCCACTTTGAAGACTTTGCAATATACCTCATAGTTTTTGGTTGATTTTTCAATGCTCGTTCTAATTTATTTTAAGTCATTGAGATGTTATCTTGACATTGTATCATCATGTGTCTCCTTTATATAACAATTTCATCGTTTTCATAAATATTAAAAAAAAGGGAGAGAAAAAGAAAATTGAAAGTTGTCACCCAAAAGTTGCGTCTCTTTCCTGTATGACTGTCTCTTTCAAAAGAGAAAGTACATTTATTCTACTTTCTTATAGCTAATAACGACACAAAAAATCACTCACTCTGCAATAATTCTTGAATCAAAAACTATTTTGATGTGGGAAAAGGAAGAATTGAATTAATGTTTTGAGTTAGGAAGAAACGTTTCTCCACAAAATTTGCAGCTGTATTAGATGTTAGAAAGAATCTAATACAATGGATCTCGTCTTATTAGAGATGGTTTTAGACTTTAATTTCTCTGAAAATGCTCAAAGGATTATTGCCCAGCAGTCCGGAAAATATGCCGGAAAAAACTACAGTGGAGGCGGCTCTTCCACAGTCAGAGGTGGAGCAACTTCTGAAAATTTCATAATGAATCTTAATAACCAGCCAAAGGGGGTGATTCTGCGCAATCTGCAGCATAATGATGGAGCGAATCGCATCTGGGGTTGTTAAAAAAAAAAACAAAATCAAAACCAACCTAATTCAATCAAAATTTCGATTAGATTTTCAATTTTGTATTTCAAAAAATTTCAATTTTCAGTTAGATTCAATTTTTTTTTATTCAATTAATCAAAATTGAACCAAAAACCAAACAAAGTGATTTGGTTCTATTTAACCGAACCGAAAATCAATCTTTCGATTTTGCGGTATAGTATCGAACCAACATCGGTTTTAATTTATATATATATATATATATATATATATAATTTTATTATTCAAGTGCTAGTAGTTTTAGTAAATGTTATAATTTTATTAAAAAAATTTAAGTTTAAGATAAATAAACATAATTTTTTAAATAATGTAAATGTTAATGTATTTTTGAGTTTTTGGGATAAATAAAGGAAAAAATTTTGATACGGTGAAATAATTAAGAAGAAAAGAAGTAAAATTGGAGAAGAGAAAATAAAACTACATTGTCATTATTTGGTAAAATAAAATTGAATTTATCATCTTATACAAAATATATCAAAATAGTTGTTATAAGTTCTATGTTTTATAAAAAGCATAGATAATAATATATGATATATAAAAAAAATGAATAATTATCATATAATGACTCAATGAGAAAAAAAAATTGATAGTTTCTCTAAACTCAAACCATATAAGTGTGTAATTTTCTTAATATACAAATTAATGCTCGTTACATATACAAAATAAAAGATTAAGATTTAAAGAGGAAAAAATGTGATATAAAAAGAAAATTAAATTTTCATCTCAAAACATATTTCTCAATAACATATATATCTTCCCCTAATAATCTATATATCTTTGCTTTTTATTTCAATATTACTATCTCTCTCCACCTCCAACCTACTAAATCCTATATAATCATTCATTTTCCAACAAATTATTCAACTACAAACTCATTTTCAACTCATTTTCTCAAACAAACTTTTCAAATTTTGAAAATGCTGGAAATGAAAAATGAAATTGAAAACATAACCAAATAGATTGTAAGCTCACACTTCAAAAATTCATTCATGACTCATAAAGAAGAGCGTGAATCCATTCATGGTAGCCATGAAGATGTATTTGAAATTCATTCATAGCCATACATGAAGATGTATTTGAAAGAAAGAGCGTGAATCCATTCATGGTAGCCAAATACATTTAGTATTCTTACCTTTGCTCTTTCTTTCCTGGCATCGCAACTTTGATCTTTTGAAGTGGATGATTTCTTCTCTCTAGTAAAATATGTCGGCTCTTCAGCTCCAAGATCTCTAACATATCTTTGTATGTTAGGCCATCATCAAACATCTTAGCATCACTTATTTCACGCATTCCATTATCTTCAGCCACCAACCACTCATTACTATCATCAATATAGTCCAAAGAGATAGGATCAATCTCATCACGGAGTTTAAATTGTCATCTTAATGTTCTATTGTATTTCATAAGCACAGAATTATTCAATTTAGCTTGAGCTAATGTATTTCTCTTCTGGCTATGGACCTATCAATTTTAGATAACATTGACAAATAAGTATATGTGAAAAAATATTTCTACAATTTAAACTAAATAGATTAATACATGACTAAACTTATAGGCTCCAAAAAGCTCCAATTTTCTTATATCTGGATGCACTATAAGTTAAGCTTAGAATTTTAATAGCTATGCTCTACAAATTTGGGGTTTCACTAAGACCTCCACTAATCAACTGCAAGAATTGAATAAACTTCACATTAATAAAGTAACACTAACATTCTAATTTTTAAGATATATTCAAAATTCTAATATATAGTATAACCTGGTGATCTTGTAATCCTCTATCTCTTTACCATATCACACATAAAAGGCCCTCTTCATTCTTATAAAGTATTAACTCTTCATACCCAGAACAATCTCTTAAGATATTTGTAGAACCCACAAACAACTTTATTATCATTATCAGTGTTTGGATTTGAGTAGAAAGCACTTTGGGTCCAAATGTAGCCATCTTCATGAAAAGGTTGATGGAGTTGATCTTTCTACTTTGTGTCAATGATCTTAAAATATCAATTGTATTTTTTCTTATAATCATCAAAACTCTTTGTGATAGCCTCTTTTACTCTGTCCATAGCCACATAGATATATCCCATAGGAGGTTTCTTCTCACCATTAATTAGCCAAAGAACCTTTACTAAAAAACCAACAATCTTAAAGGCTTTGATTGCTCATCGCCAAAATGCAGTATATGGAACAATCTTAGATTCTTGTATACCTCTTTGCTCTTGTGCCCATTTGCTATTTCTCTATGCTTTCAAAACAAACATAGCTCTCAATCCTTTCTTCACCAAATTAAACTTTGAGAGCATAAGGAATGTCATGGCAAAACATGTCATTGCAAGTCTAACCAACTCTAAAATAGTAAAGTTTCTTATCAAGTTTACTACACCAGGACAGCTCTATATGTAGCTATTCAAACTCTTAGCCTTCATAAAAATTGAAAAAATGTCCTTATCTTTAAATGTGTCCTCCAACATCAAGTCTAAACAATGCACAACACTTGACATCCAATATAAATTCAAATACTTTGCCATCAATAATTATCGTATACAAATAAGAAAATGTAGAAAAAAATTAGAACAATGGAGAAAAAAGAAACATAATAGAAAGATATGATGAACTATTTAATAATTCTTACCCACTAGCTTCATATTTGAAGTATTATCCAAAACTACTTGAGCAATATTCTCTTATCCAACTTCCTCCACAAAATCACTCAACAACTCAAATATATTCTCCCCGATCTTGCTATACTTAGAAGCATCAACTGACTTCACAAACATGCTTTTTTTAGGGCAATTGACAAGAAAATTAATCAAAGTTTGTTCTCTTTTGTCCTTTCACTCATCAAACTTAATAGAACAACCATATTTTTTCCATCCTTCTTTATGGTCTTCCATTATTATTTTCACTTGTTCAACCTCTTTCTTCAGCAAAGGAACTCTCACATAACAAAAACTAGGTGCTTTTCAACTTGGACCATGTTTTCTAGTCTCATCAATCGTCTCTTGAAAACTATTGTAATTTACCGCATTGATAGCAATCTCAACATTATACATTTATTTTGTTATAGCCAAATGTGCTTAACTTTTTAATATCTTCAATACCTCCTCATTTACATCCTTTTGTTTCTTCATATATTTCGAATTGGGTTGTTTGTCGTGACTTACAAAAAACATCCATTGGCCCTTTCATGGTTGCTTTTGCTTTTTTCTTCGATTGATTAACCTCTTGACTCTCTACTTTATCATTGTGATCATCACCAAGACTTTTCAAATATTCTTCTTGAGTTCTTTAATGTTGAATATATTTTTCTAAAATTATTTGCTCTTTAGCTCTCTTCTTCGTGCCCATGTAATTTTAAATTTCCTCTTTTACATCATTTGGAACTTTCTTACATGGCCTCAAATTAGCAGAACCTCCAACTATATCTTGTTTTGTCCTACATCTTTTCCAGAAACATTTTTTTTTTCACAAAAAATAAATGTAGTATTATTTTGTATTTTTTGGATTCTCTAATCTCACATACTTTTAACATGGGAGATGAGGTTTGTCTAGAACCGAAAGTCTTCATATTTTCAAGTTGCAAATGAAAAAAAATATGTTTAGAGTAAAGTAACACAATTTTTAAGTTATGAATAAAATAAAAAAATGAAAAATAATTAAAAGAGGGGGAGCAGTAAAAGTAAAAAATACAATGAAAGGAATACTGAATAGGAAAAAAAAATAAAGAAACAGCATAACAAATAATAAATAGAAAAAATAAACAAAAATAATTATATAAAATAGAAAAAATAATAAATATTAATTTAAAATAAATTAAATAAAAATAGAAAAATTAAAAACTTAGTTTTCTACAAAAAATAGAAAACAAAAAAAAAATTATAACCATAATTGGAGGCAATGGTGGCAGCTAGCGTCGACAACAATGACAACAACAAAGAGGTAGTGAGCAACAATAGTGGCTGGGATTTGGGCAGTGAGACATAATGCATAGAAGTGGGCCAGGTTATTATTTTATTAAGTTAAACTGGGATTTTTTAACTTTTACTATAATTTTCTTTAAAAAAAAGAAAACTAGGTCCCAGTAAGGCATTCCAGGCAACTTGCCCTACTTATTAGGGGGAGGTGCTACAGGCGCCTTGCCCCACATCATTGGGGCAAGCAGGCAATGCCTAATAGAGGTGCTCAAAATTGAACTAATCCAAACAAAATCGATTAAACCAATTCAAAAAGCCCAGTAAAATTTTTTTGGTTTAAAATGAAAAAAATGAATGGTTTAGTTTGATTTTCGATTAGCAAAGTCAAAACCGAATCCAACCAAATCAAATTTTTAACTATTTTACCCTATTTTTGTATTTTAGGGCTAGAAACACCCTAAGCTTTTTATCTTTTTCTCTCCCACCTAAAGCCTAATCAACGGCCTAACCCAATGAAAATCAAAAAGAGAAAAACTGAAAAAACCAAATCAAATCAAGTGAATTTGATTGGTTTAGTTTGATTCGATTCTCTATATTGAACTTAACCAAATGATTGGTCTTATATCGAAACTAATTAATTTGGTTTGATTCAAATTTTTTCCAAAATCGAATCAAACCAAGCCATGAAGACCCCTAGCACTTGAGGCGAGTTAGGTGCTCACCTACAATAACTATGCTACAGAAGAGTACCATAATTAGAGAGATAAAATAAAAAATTTGATCCAAAGCTTTGAAGTTAGCTCTTCGTCCTGTTCTCTTTGGGGGGAACATAGCCCCCCGAGTATAGTGAAAGGATTATTGCAATTCCTGGGGGTAATGCTCTCAGCATATAGAGACTGCTTTGGTTACAACTTGGGCAATAACATTCTCCGAAAGAGTCCTCAACGTCTCCTTGGTCATATGCATAATGGGATCTCCAGAAGATTGTGCCTGCTATGCTGGCATCCCTCCGGTGCAAGTTGTACATTAGAGGTTGGCTCCTACACCAAGCTCGATGGTGCTTCAAATTAGTTACTCTCCACATTCTTAGACCTTGAGGCCACCTGGTTGCTAGAGTCGCAAGCTTTGCATCTCTTTTGCATTTTGAGTGTTCTTCCTCCACAATTCAGAATCCCCACGAACAGCACAAAAATGTTGTTGCATCGAAGTGGAGTAGGATCATTTTCAGTAGACAACAAGACATTTAGTTAGTTTGTTTTTTTTTTAGAATGCTTGCAGAGAGATTACAATTCTCGAAGGTTCTGAAAGTTTCGCATTTTGATTTCTTGTATGCAAGTTCTCTTTGGATTTAGTATTTATAGTTTATTTTCAATAGGGTTTTGGTGCTCTTCTTCATAGCCATGATTGATTTTCGCTCTATGCCTTTTGTATTTAATTAATTAGTTTGATCCATTGGAAATTTTGAATTCTTCTACTATTTTACCCTTGTAAACTTAATTTATAACCACGCCACTCATATTCTATTTTTTTAATTACAAATTATAAAGGTGGCAAGTACTTCTATAGGTTCAAGAGCAACAAAAATTACACATATAGATGAAAATTAGATCATGTTAATAACAAAATTTACATTATACTAATGGAACGCAATATTTCCACCACAGTACATGTAAACTTTTCGCTTATTTCAACTATTATCACTCTTATTTTAAGACATGTGATCCACCATTAATTTGGAAAGGTTTTAAAATTTAAAATTGATGTTTTGCGCGTTATCCATAAAGTGTACAAAAATGATTATGCCTCCAGCAGACGCCAAATATATGCACATAGTTAAGACACAAATATGTTGGTCCGAAGAGGGAGTGCATTGAATTGAATTGGAGTTCTGCTTTACAAGCACTTGTCAATTAGAAGGAATCATCATAATGACACCGCTCTAACAATTGTAATATAATTAGATACGTACCTTTAAAAACATGGAAATCACATGTGATAATGTATCAAGAATCCAATGTTTGAATAAAGTTCTCTATATTTTCACGTGTAGAGATGGTCCATATTTTTATTTATGTTAATTGTTGAACAAGCCTTCAACCTAAATCTTCAGTTTTGTTTTGTTTTGTTTTGTTTATCAAGGAATGAGAATGACTGGTACGTATTACATAACTTTATGATAGTGCAACCGAAGGAATATGCCTAAAGAATGCATATATTTCCTCTTTTCTCCCTGGAAAATCAATACAATAAATTTGGAAGCTGATGTTTGCTCCCGTGATTTGTAATTTAGATATAAAAAGGAAATCAGTTTAAAACTCAAAAAAGAGAGGCATGAAATGAATTGTCCGTCAGTGAATTGCCAATCATCCTGTCCGGTGTCCCCTCACCAAAAAAGGACCCCTAATTTTGTCCAAAGTTTTGATTGATGAGTCACACTTTGATGGGTCTTCGGTCGTCGTACCACCTCAAAGGGCATGTCTGTATTCAGTATTCACCGTTCACTTCTGTCACTGTTTTTCGTATGCGCTATCAAAATTTGCCTTTGCAATAATTCTTTGACAATGGACGAACCGTCAATGTTTTTATATTTTGTGAGGTATGAGAAATAATTTAAACTTTGAAAGTTGAAAAAAAATTTTGGACTTTCTCCAATTATTTTATTTTACAGATCAAGATTTGATATTGTACGAGAAAATCGAATTAGGGTCATTTTCATAAATCAATAAGATATTAGGCTTTTACTTTTGGAATGCATGCATGCAGTGATAGAGCTCGAGCTTAAAATAATTGCTCAGCTACTTTATTTATTTATTTATTTATTTTTAGTTTAGACTTTAGAGAGTTGGCTTTTATATCTTGATGGGCTCAACCCATTAAATTGAAGAACCTGTCTTGAGTGGGCTTTAATTTGATGAATTGAGTTGTCCATTTGTTATTTAAATAATTTAGCCTCTTATTAGATTTTTGTTTTTATGTTCTTTAGAGTTTTAATTTGACATATCAGCACTAAATGCTTAAGGTTAACAACTTCATTATTTTTATCTACATTAATGCATAATAACTTTTCTTGCTATAAAAATTGAAGATTTATTATTGTTTTTATTATTACGTCCTTTCGGCTTTGAGGAAAGACAAATTATTTATTATGCATATGCTATAAACCCACAAATTATCGGTGTCCGGATTCAATATCATGGTACGTGAACAACCTACCATGCGAATACTATGTTCATTTCTATACAAATGGCACCATGTACCAAAATCTTTTTTCTCGATTTGGAATATGATAACCTGTCTTGTTGG
>JACGDI010005516.1:762481-790156 GCA_014898725.1 Jacaranda copaia
TAATTTACCTAATAATCATTATTAAATTTGCGAGCTCGTCAAAGTATGGCGCCAACTAGATTAAAACACCTCTTTTATAGACTATTACCTTCAAGAAAATTTAGAGCCCATTCGGTTTTACTCTTATTTCTATTTTTTTTTGATCATTTTCAAAATATTAAAAAGTATTTAGTGGAAATGAATTGAAAATAAATTTGTATTTAGAGGAATTATTAAAAAGATAATGATTATATTAAATTTAGTAGATTGTAGATGAAAAGAGATAGAAATAATGGAAAAAAAGAAGGACAATATATAAGTTATTGAAAAAAGATATATAATTTATGGGGAATGCATTTTAAAAATAAAAATAAAAATAAAAATAATATTGTATGATAATGTGTATAAAATAATATTTTTATTTTTAAAATAATAGAAAATGAGAAAAAAAGTTCCGAAAATAAATCCAAACAGGCACTTAAGCTGTAAGTTTTTTCATAACTTACGCGCAAGCCATTCCAACTGACTTCATATTAATTTTTTTAGTATGGAAAATTCTAACCAGCCCTAGCCTTGACAATGATTCCATCACAAGAAAATTACATTCCTAGTCATGGGATTCATTGGCCCGTTTGGTTTTATTTTCGTCTCATTTTTGTTTTTATTTGAGAATAAAAATGAAAACTATAATTTTTTTTCTATTTTTACTCAAAGTATTCTTATTTTCATTTTCATTTTCATTTTTATTTTCAAATTCTTCCTAAATCTACCATATAATTATATTATTACATCAATTAAAATTAATTTTGATTTGACCTAAAGTATCCACTATTATTTTAAAATTAATAAAAAATATATTTTTTAAACATAAAAAATATAAACCAACTATATTTTCAACCATATAATTATTTTAATCATTACTTTTCAACAAGTCATCCAAAAACATTTTCATTTTCATTTCAAAATTACAACTATCTTTTCAATTTTTAGAGATAGTTAAGAATGAAAATGTGGCTTGGAAATAAAACCAAACAGGCATTATTCTCTCCTTTGGTTCAATATAAATATGCACGAGTCAAGCCGAGCGAAGCTTTGATCATTTTTTCACGCTCGAGCTTAAGCTTGAAAAAATGATCAAAGTTCAGCTCGATTCATTATGTTTGGACTCATAGTCAAGTTATATGTTTGAGCTTGAAATGTTAGATTATTTTATAAAAAAAAATTTAAATTATTATATTTAATTATATTTTTATATATAAATATTTTTTAAAATAAAATATATAGACTTGTGAGTTTGCAAATAAAAATTATTTGGCCTGAGTTCAACTCAAAACTTATACAAACTTAATTTGAACTAAAATACTTTTCAAATCAACTTATCAGTCTCACAAATTGACTCAATTCATTTGCAAAATTCAATATATACTAATTTCTTTTGCACTTTTACATTATTATTTTAAAAAATAAGGACTAAAAATTAGTGGTTAAAGAAAAAAGAAATTATTTGAAGAAATAAAATAGAGAAATGAAAGTAAAAGACAAGACGAATAGGTATTAGGTAGGACTATGATATGGTGAGGTCTCCTGAGTCCTGACTGATGCTCTCGGTTATCGGCGAGTTAACCCTCTCATCTAAATGAGATATTTATTGCGACAGCCTACGTAGCATCGCTCACTGCATTTAATATATGGCCTCTCACCCCTCCTCTTTTTAGTAGCTCCTGACGTCTCCTTCTGCCCTGTTCTGTCCCTGTAAGCCCACCTAATATTAAATTTTATCCTATAGGACCAAAGAAAAGATGATTAGTGGTGGAGCTATAGCATTTCCATCTACGGTTCGTTTGGAATTTTTGAAAAAATATATATGAGTAGTGGATTAAGAGAATATGATATTTGTTTGTTTATTTTTTTGGGGATTGATTTGGAAAATATTTTTAAAAAATAATTTATTTGGAATTATTTTAGGAAAAATAATTTTTACTATGAATATTATATTAATCAGATTTCTGTTGGCTAAGTGGGGAGAAATTGAATTTTTTTATAATAATTATATATGTATATGTATAGTTATAATAATTACTATGTATGTGCCTATAATGATTAGTAGATAAAATTTATTTTAAGGGACTATTTTGTTATGAGGTTAGGAATCATTGATTTTACTACAAACAACTCGTGATATTTATATCGATAAATTCTGCATCTATATATCTAACATTTTGCTTTTTTTAAATAAAAACATTCCAAATCATTTTATAAACAAAATGTGGTCAATTAGCCAATCAACAATATGTGACCATTTTATCACATCTTAATGTTGCATCAAAAAAGGAATATAGATATTTGTTTGGATGTATCTTTCCAATTAAAGTATTATGAAAAAATACAAAAGAAAAATAAGTTTTTAATTTTTGGCCTAAGTTTGACTATTATTATTTTTTTTATTGACATTTGTTCCAATTACCATAATATTACGATTTTTTTTTTTTGGATGAAAACCATAATATTACGAAATTACAGATGGAAAAACTCGTATTTTGATATCCCAGGAGAAGTAAATCGTACATGTAATTGGGCATATGCATACGCGCTTCCCATCTATGTATTGGACAACGGACAAATTTAAATTAAAAAAAAAAAGAAGTATCAAGATTTCAGAAAAGAGAAAAGAGAAAAGAGAAAAGAGAAAATAAATAAATTGAGATGCGTGGGTCTCCCTAGGGAGGCGATACCCACTGGCCACTGCCACGCCATCTCCAAACACCAGCCCTTCTTCCCTACAAATAGGAATCACAGTTATCAACTCTATGCCATTCCAAAGCCGACTCAGTTCCAACAAAAGAAGTTCAACAAAATATCAAATCCCTTAATTTCTACAAAATCAAACAGCTTTTCTTGAAAAACAGCAGTTTATTATTTTTATCATCATCGATGGCGATGGCAACCACACCGCCGCAGTTCTACTTATCAAAGAAGGAAAGCTTATCGAGAAGCCGCTCAACTTTCATAAAGAATTCTTCCCACAGAAAGTGTTCTTTCACAAGAAAATGTGCAGCTCTGGTGAAAGAACAAAGGGCAAGATTTTACATCATGCGTAGATGTGTCACCATGCTTATTTGCTGGAGAGATTATTCTGATTCTTGAAGAGGGAAAAGAAAGGGGGAAATTATCTTCTGCAGATTTTTCCCCTCTTTTCTCTTTTGGCCCTCTTCCTTTCTAAGAGATTGTTTGAGGATTTTTCCAGCGTCCGAGGAGGAAGAGAGGAAAGAAAAGTCCCTTCCCTTTTTCTTGCTTTAATCCCATGTCCATGTATATAGCCGCATAGTAGTTCCCCCTTTATTTTTCTGTTCTTTCTTTTGTAAAAGCTTTTGGTTTTCAGATTTGTTTTTTGTTTCCTTTGTGGGATCCAAATCTCCTCTGGAGGAGAAAAGGGTTGTTCCTGCTGCTGACTATTGTAAAAACAGAGGTTAAAAATACAGACAAAACTCACTCGCTCACTCAAATTAGTGATCAGTTTGATAGCCATGTTCTGCTGCGTGCGTTAAAATTTAATGATTCTGTGGCTTTTTGTTGAGGATGATCGCTTGGTGCTGGCTGCACTGTGTGGATCCGATTCCAGTGGGCTTAGCTCGGCTGACGCAGATTATTGAGTTTTTTGTTGGAATATAAAATTGGGAGTGGCTAATTTCTTATTAATTGTGGACGTGTAGTGATAGAGAAATGAGCTTTTAAAATACAGAAGAAATTGGATGGGGGCGCAGTCGATGCACATCTAAACGTGGGTGGTGGCATTTCTGGATGCCTAGAGGGGTATCCGTTGGAAAATTCAAAGATGCCATTAAATGACTACTTCATTTTTATATAGCTGAGGATGTTCTTACCTATTCTTGTCGTCGTGGGTTTAGTTTGACCCAAATAGTTTTACGTTAAGAGATTGATTAAGAACTTTTATGGTGTAGTTTTTTATTAGGGTTAACAGATGAAGAAAGTATTTGCGGTAGTTTGGTCGACATTACTTACCAAATAAAAGATCCCTTTAGGAAGACGGTCTAAATTTTTTGGAGATAATAATAGAAATCCTCCAATGATTTCTGCTATATTGTTACTATTATTATTATTATTAAAGTATTACAATTGTTTGTTTTAATTTAATGATTTTGTACTTTTTGGAGAGAGAGAGTATTGTTTGGCTTTTCTAAGGTAAGGTGCATTGCAGACAAATAACGAACCCTTGATCAAAATAAATTACTATAATTAATATCCTGGTACGACTTGAATTAACTTGGTGTAATTTAGAACAAATTGTAAGTCATATTGAATTAAAAGTTGAATAAATTAATAACCTTAAATTACTCATTTGTAATCTCTGACATGAAAGGAGAATTTGACTCCAATTCCTGTTTGATTAAATTCTAATTTTTGTGATTTTGAAACTTTTCATTCTCTAAAGAAGTTATGTTGATTAGTTATTCATAAATTTATCTGATTTTCCCCCACTTTTTCTTTTCTAGATAATGTATTGATTGATTATTTATGAATGAATTTAATATCTTATAGCTTTAATTAGAGAAATAAGGGAATGCTCAATTAAAATTGATTGGTACAAATTAATACTTTTACAACATTATTGTCGAACTAATTAGCTACAATTTGTGAAAAAAATTATAATTTATATTGTAATAAAATTAACATAAATAACTGTTGTCAAATTATTCAATCTGATTAGATATAGTTGAGAAGAATAGGTATAATTAAGCAGAAATAAACTACCAAATATTTAGCTCAAGTTGTTTAATTAGCTCTGTTAGCTCTTTTCTAATTTCTGAATTTTATTTTTCTCTTTCTGTAATTTTTTGTTCCATCCATTAAGATTCTTGCACTCACTTCTCTCCGAGTTATTTCAAAAGCTTGAATTCATATCTTTTTCTTATCTTTGTTACAATCATTACTATTTTTTTCATTCATATTATGCATCGTCATAAAGTTTACCTCATATGATTTTCAAAAATATTAAAATTTTATAATTTGCTTGTTTATTTTCATAGTTATTTGACTTCTCCATTTTTTTTTTACATTCAATTATTTTTTCGCTTACTTAATCTTTTCATTGATATTTATCATTGTTTTGTATGTATTCACATATTTAGATGATACTTCCTTGGGTTTGTGTGTATATAATATAATCATTTATTTAATAAGAGATTATTTAGAAATAAGAAAGTTTTTATTTCCACAGCAAACAATTTTCAAAACATATAAGTAAGACAGGACAATTGTGTTTGAAATTTTAATGGACATATTACAATAGATGATTATATTATACTCCATTACAATTGATAGCTCAATTATATTCCCACAACAAACAAGTGATAGCTAAATTTCTATTTCTAAACATACATAAAGAATGGATAAGAAGCCATATAATTAAACTATTATGGCTTCAATAAGTCTCCTATGGATTAAGAATATCAGAATGAATAATAAGAAAAAATATTCCCTTGGATTATCACAACTTCTTTATATTTATAGTTTGAAAATATATTATATTATATTATATTATATACATTCATATTAAATACTAATATACACATCCTTAATAGTTTTTGTATTGGGGTTTGACTTAACTTTAATAAAAACAATATATATTTTGCTATGGTTCATCTATATTGATCAATTTAAATTATTAGAATGCTATTCAATTATAGCTTTTCATATGAAATTTTTTATATATTACGATCATATTAGAATAAATTAAGAAAATCTTTTTTTTATTTATGTAATATTTCGAATAGCACCGTTTCCCGGACGCAAATGACAGTTTTATACTTTAATCTGCAGCGAAACGCTGAATATTTTGTGACTTTCGACAACCCTGGGGCCTAAATCCTTGATGAGTGATGATGGATGGATCAGATGGAAGGATGGATGGTTCAGACGGAAAAAGACTCGATTTACGATGTTTTTTTGTTTCTTACTCAAATGACCTTTCTGTCCTGATGTCTTCAGGTTTTGACCTATGAGGACCACTTTGACTTCTGATAATGTGGGACTCCTTCAGTGTCAAATTCGGCAAAATATTTTGATATCCAACTCAACCAGGTTTCACTACTTGTACCAACAAGATATGCATCAATGCCCTAAACGCCAGTTTGGATGTGGTTTTTGTTTTTAATATTTCAAAAGTTAAAAAGTTGATTATAATATAATTTTGAAAATAAAAATAAAATTATATTTAAATGTTTTGTTTTAAAATAGTATTTATGTAGGTATTAGGTTAAAAGCTCAGGTGATTTTATTTTATTTTTACATTTACAAATATTTATTTTTTCAATATATATATTTTATTAATTTTAAAATGACAATGAGCATTTTATGTCAAATTGAATTTGAATTTTATTCATGTGATAATAAGATGATAGAATATATTTAAGAGAAACAAAAAATAAAATTAACGAATATTTTAAATGAAAATAGATTAAAGTTGATAATTTTTTATTTTCAAATAGTGTTAAAATTACAAGGAGCTGAAAATAAAAACAAACAAGCCCTAATTTTCAGAATTGCAACGTTTTGAATTTTGAATTTTATTAAAATATTAATATGTATTTGCTTTTTTGATGATATAGAAACAATTATTGATAGCTTCAATTATTAATTAATTACTAGTTATTAATTCGTGCATTGCACCAGTCAATACGTTTAAATTTGAATTTAACTATAATTTAAATGTTAATATTTAGTTAAAATATTATAAATATAATACTTAAAAAATCTTGTAATTGTGATCATGGCATGAACAATTTGGTGGTATTTTGGGCTTTGATCCAATTCAATCAACTTGATGGGAGGTCGAAAAAGAGGTGAGGCGATATAACTAGTTCAAGTCTTGTAGCAAACAGCACATGTCATGCTAGCCAAGGTATCATCGCCTAAAGCATTCCGACATTCAAGTCAGTACTTAATCGAGCAGACAATTGAGCAATAGAGTGAGGGCTTTACAATTGAGCAATAGAGTGAGGGCTTTAAGTGACAAAGTGCATACCTTGTTGAAAGGTGGCAATGGGGAATTTATAGTCTTTTTGGAGAAATTGATATGTCAATGATGCCCTTACATATACAGAGAGGGCTTTTGTCTTCACTTGAGGATCCTTAGGTCTTTTCCCTTTTGTGTACTATTTCAGATGGTGCCTCCTCAAGCTCCATAGGACATGGTGGTAAATAGGTGATGTACACTGCTTTGGTGCTACAGAATGGCGATATAGGGGGTGGCATGCACCATTAATGGGAAGTCGTGCCACTTGTTAAGGTGTTTAATACAACAGAGAAGTTGTCGCAATGTCTTCAATGTGACACTGAACTGCTCTGATCGACCTCTTATGGATAAGATGCATCCTCGTCTATAGGTCATCTTTGCATGCCTTGGTTAAGGTGATGGGGCTTTTTTGGATCCAAATGTCTCCCTAGTTGAGGGCTGAATAATCATTCTTGATGTAATCGACCATACTCTGGTCAACTACGCAAGGTATCGATACTCGTACTAGCAAAATGGCCCAATGAGGTTGGGTCTGATTGGTAACCTAGTTGATTAATGATGTGCTAGGCCTAATAGCTAATTGGGTTGCCATATGTCATATTTCTTTCCTAGTTAAGTGTTAGTAGGTTGGGTTTGTTAGGCTATTTAATATCATGAGTCCCCCATACTTTTAAGTGCTAATCAAGATGATCAATGATAAAGAATGAGAAGTAGCTGACTTGAGAAACTAGAATTTGCTCGACAAGGGATGCAATGCATTGGAAATGTCCAAATTTTAAAAAATTAACTAGGGTTTTGATGCATTTAATGCACTATTTACTTGGGGTAATGCGAAAATGCAATATATAGATGTGTAATAATGACTCAGTAGTTAGTCAGATTAAATAGTTGGCTTACCTCGTGGATTGAAGCCTATAAATAGCGTGGTGAAATTCTTACATTTCGCAATTTTACAACAAATTGAGAGGTCAAGATTGATAATTTACTGCTCTCTCCATTAGTCAAATTTGGTTTGATCTCATTTATTGTGTAAGTTTCCTTTGCTTTTGAGCAAGTTCATTCTTCTTTATTTCAACCTTATTCTTCATAGCAAAAATGTTAAGAGTGTTTGGTGAAGAGAGTAACATGGGTAGTGATAGTGAGGGGACCCAGTCAGATATGGGTTCAACTAGAAGGGTAGATGGCTTGACTAGCGAGCTTAGTAGTGATAGCTCAATTTCTTCCAGCAGTTTGAGTGATACTCGAGGTGATAACGGGGTGGGGCTGGGCAGAGTCAACCTCTCGTGTCTTATGATTGGCTATTCATGCCCGACCACTATAGCAAAATTGTATTTAAGACACAAGTAAAGACCTCGAGTTTATTAGGTAGTTATATCACATTTCCCTAAGGTTCGAGCTTATCATCGTCGGACCCACTGATAGGATGCATCAACCTCCCATCGAGTGCATAATGGCGTTTGAGGATGCCCTGAAGTGTAGGCTTAGATTTTCTCTTACATAATCCATAGTTGACCTCTAATTGGTTTTTAGGTCTGTATAGCCTAACTTCTTCCAAATTATTTTGTAACTTTATACAGTTTTGTTGTTTTAATGCAAATACACGACCAATCTCCAACTTTTGCCAATTTTTCTAATTTTTTCATCTCGCGATATCCTAAAAGTTGGGTAACACCAAGGAGTCGAGCTTTCATTACCTATATCGCTAAAAGTTGGGTAACACCAAGGAGTCGAGCTTTCATTACCTTATAGTTTGTCTTCGTCGAAATGTTTTGGTGACTATTTCCTCCTTACATGGCTAAGGGTGGAAACAAATGCCACTTTTTTGTTCGAGCATCAAATGGGGTTGGGTTTAACATTCTTAGGAGTGGTGGAGAGGGCACGTTGAGATACCTCGGAACGAAAACCCTTCTTGGCCAAATACTTTTATTCAGTATTTAACTTAATTTAGGCAAATAGAAGTATTGGGGGTGTATCGAGAGGAACTTGGTACTGGCAGGCTTATCATTTGCTCAGGTAGATTTGTTAGTTGATAGTCGACTAGGTATATGCCTTTATTGAAATTTTTGGTCATTATTTGCTTAACTTTTTGGTCGATGCTAATGTGTTTGTTTTTCTTATGCCATTGTAGATCAAGAGGAAATCATAAACTACACACATGCACAAGCAATGGCTCATTAGTAAAAGGTGTAGGAGCACTGCTAGGTATTCACTTGTTGGGAGGCAGGCTCTCATGTTGCTCCACAACCACAAGTACTGCCGCATCAACCTCCTCGACTAGAGCCTGTCAAGGCAAGCAGCCCCCTTCATCGACAAAAGAGACCAACTGTCAAGTAGCTTAGGCCTGCTCAAATAAGGATTACGACGGAGAAAAGGAAAGGGAAAGCTGAGGCCTCAACAAATTCAATTGGGTCCTCTTTTTTCGGACCTCGACCAAATGATGACTTGTTCTCATTGCCCAACATTTTTTCCCAAGGTTCTAAATTGAGATAGCAGGGCCAATCAAAGTGATTTCTCTAAAGATGATATGGTCGGACTTTTCATGTCTGGCTAAAAGAGATGTCAGAGATGAGCCAGTTAAAAACCCTGAAGGCGTTCACTTATCAAGCAAATATGGTAAGTGTCTAGTTGAGTGTTACTTAATTTGTCTAGGCTCATATTTAACTTCCTCGACTGAACTCATCATTGTTATAGGTGAGCTAGATGGGTTACCATTTTTATCAAAGGTCGGAGCTATCCCTTAGTGATCGAAAGGAGCTCCAGAAGGAGCCGGACAATGTAGAGTGGCCAAGACTTAGCTCTAGTCAATGTAATCAAGGTTGAACAATTGACTAAGTAGCTCGAGGATAAAGATGCACAGCTTTTAGCTACTACGACTGAGAAAAGCAGTATAGATGAGTTGCTGTAAAAGGTTAGACTCAAGGCCAATGCCTCATACAATGTTGGTTGAATGCATAGGCATAACATTGCTACTCGATATGCTCGAGATAAATTCTTCATGGCACTATTTGGCAATCAAAAAGAAGCAATCCAAAAATTCTTGCTCTGCCCAACTTTCCAAGATGTAAGCATTGTCTTTATGGTCGATGACATTAAAGAGGCTTTCGATAAGGCCATAAAGCAATTGGAGTTCTTGGGCTACTAATTTTGACCAAAAGATAAGAAGTGTTAGAATGTGCTATAAACTAAGCAGCTCGAGGACTATCCTGAAGTTACATCGATTGAGAGAGACACCAGTTGAGGTGATTGAGGATCTTGTTCAGCAGAAGGTGGCCAAGGTGGCAAAAAAGTTTACCTTGTGACAGATTTCACCTTCAATGTCAAATAGGGCAAAGTGGACATGGCCAAAAATATTTCTTCTATCTGTCGTGCTTTTTCGTCCAAGGAGGCAAGGCCTTCTCAACCTACAATTGCTATATAGCCATTTCCTGCGACTGTACCTATGCTCGTGCAAGAGGTCAAAAGTCTTGCCATTATTGTTTGCATACCTTCCACTGATAAGCTCAACTGATGTGGTTACTCGAGGAGTTGGAAGGGCAGGTGCTATGTCAAGTTGAGGCTATATTTGTTCTTATCATTTTATTTTGTTTAAGTCTATTCGCCCTGTGAAGCATATTTGATCGATTATAACAACAAATTACTAATGATGGAATCTGAGATTTTGATGATATAAAATATCAACTTTTTGATCATTTAATAAAGGAACGGATAACATTTAATTGGCTTGAAACCAAGTTAGTGGTTGATTATGAGATCAACTTCTAAAGACATAATTGGATATATGTAAAATATCGGCCTGATCTATTGAAAATTAGTTTTGAGATAGCCTTTGTAGTCGACTTCTTAGTCAACTTAAAAACATTTTTTTCATAATCAAATGAATGAGCTTGGTGCCATGGTTGATCATGGGGCAACTTTATTATTTTAGTTGCAAGTTGCTGTTTCATCCTAGTATTGCGACACGTGCATTTGTTAAGCAACTTTAATTATATACATCGATGACATGGTCATCTTTAGGTTACAGGTGACTTCATAGTCAATTTTAAATGATTTATTCATTTATTATGCGGTTGGACTAGTTACCATGATCGTGGTTTGAAATCAATTTGTGGTCAATTGCATGGTCGGCTTCAAATGATTTGTTCGTTTATTAAGTTGGGCTAGAAACTACAGTTATGGTTCGAAATTGATTTTTGGTCGACTATGAGGTCGACTTTAAGCGATCAACTCATTTATTAAGTTGGGCTAGATGCCATAATTGCTGTTTAAAATCAATTTTTGGTTGACTATGGGGTCGAGTTTAAACAATCAACTCGTTTATTAAGTAGTTGGGCTAGAAGTTGTAGTTGCTGGTAGGAATAAATAACTGTCAAAATGTAAGTCATTTTTATTAATTTGGAATCTTATTACAAAATAGTCAAATGGAGTCCTAGTCTCTTTACACATAGAATTTTCTCAAGTTTACTATGTTCCACAATCGAGGGAGCTCGTTGCCACTCATATCTGCTTGTTGATAAGAGTTGTGCTTTGCCACTTTGACCACCGTGTAAGGGGCTTCCCATTTTGGGTTGAGTTTATCCATACTTTTCAAGACTTTGAGTTTCTTAAGCCTGAGGTTTCCTACCTTAAAGCTTTTTAGTTGAACCCCTTTGTTGTAGTGCTGGGCCATCTTTGACCTATATCTTTGTATTATTGTATATGCATGCTTGGGCAGCTTGTCAATCATCTTAAGGCTGAATTCTCTTTTAAACTTATTTATGATCAGATTGCAGTGGATTACTCGAGTTATGTGTTATATCAATTCTATAGAAACGATTACTTCTAACCCATAAACCAGACTGTAAGGACTATGGCCTATGGCAATTCTAATAGTAGTTCTGTACACCTACAGTACCCCAAGGAGGTCATCCGCCCAACTCATTTTGGATCTTTCAAGTTATGCCTTGAGGTAGTCTAAGATAATCCTATTTGTGACTTTCGTTTGCCTATTGGCCTAAGGGTTCACAGTTGAGGTGAAATGTTTTTGAATTCCCAGGCTTGTGCACTAATTTTTCATGCTCTTGCTTTGGAATTGTGTCCCATTGTCTAATATTACCACTTTAGGCAAATTGAAATAGTTGATAATATTTTTTCACAAGAAATTTCTAACGGCAGTGTTAGTTATCTTTGAGACCATATCTGCTTCGACTCACTTCATGAAGTATTCAACCATAATAATCATAAATTTTCTTTGACTTGTGGTTTTTGGAAAGGAGTTAACTATATCTTTTCTCCACTGGTCGAATAGCTATATGATCTGAATAGGCACTAAAGTTGATATAGGCTAGTGAGGTATGTCGAGTGGACCTGGCAAGATTTTCTAGCAAAATTGGCAACATTCTTCAGTGAAGTTGGCAAAAACTATCCATGTTAGATAACTTTGTGGACCAAAGATTGTCCTCCAGAGTGATTGCCATAGATTTTTGAATGGATTTCCTATAAGACCTCTCGAGCTAGCTCTGTTGTCAAGCACCTCAATGGTGGTCTAGAGAGAGATGTCCTATAGAGCTGACCATACTTGTTGAGAGCAACTTCACTGCTTAACCTCTAAGTCTGTGTTTGTGCTTTATCCGCAGGCACTTTTTCTTCCCTTAGGTAAGCCTTTATTTCATCCTACCAAGAAGGTGTTGATTCTTGCATTTGCCCGATCAAGTTCTAGTTCAGGCCACCTATAGTGGGTTTGTCAGGGACAAAAAATGTGATGGTTCTATCCTTGGTTCATTTCATAGAGCTAGCAAATTTTGATAGGGCATCTATCCTTTTATTTTTTGATCTAAGAACTTGGCTGAGGGTGAACTATTTGAACTGTTGCTACAACTTCTTGATCTCAACCAAATATTTGCTCATTGTAGCCTCTTTAGCCTCAAAATTTCCTTTGAATTGGTCTGCAATAAGTTAGGAATCTGTAATGGTTGCCAGTTGCTTGACTCCCCAATCAATAGCCATCCTCATACTATTAAGAAAGGCCTCATATTCTACTTCATTATTGGTGATGGAGCAATTGAGTATAATGGGGAAGTCATACTCCTCGGCCTATAGAGAGTGTAGAGAAATGCCTATTTCTCCGTCTAAGGATATTGCTGAGCTATTGACATACAAAGTTTAGATGAGGGAGTCTTGGTTAAATTTGCCTGACATGGTGGCCTATTTCGTCAGCCTTCCTAATGTGTCTGGTTTTGTCAATACTTATTTTAGCGGTTGATTCATCAAAATAATAATGGAATGGGATTAGAAGTAAGGCCTCAATTTTATGGCTGTAGTGAGTCAGTGACCAAAGTAAGAGCGGACTTTTCAATATCTAGTTAATTGTGTTTTGATCTTTGCAACACTTTGCTGTTGTTGTACACAGGTCAGTGGGTGTAATGTCTTGTTGAGAATAGAACTAAATTGATTGCTATTGATAAAACTACAAGATAAACATCCAAGACCTCTGGCTTAGCTAGTATTGGTATTGCTAACAAGTATTGTTTCAACTAGAGTAAGGCCTTGTCATCTTACTTTGTCCATTGGAACTTTCGTGTATTTCTTAGAACTTTGGAAAAGGTAAGTTCTCTAATTGTTCGAAGAGTTTGCTTCTATTCCCCTTTGGCTAGCCATACATCCTTATACCTTTCCCTCTATCACCCTAAATGTACACTTGTTAGGATTATGTTTCATGTCAAATGCTCTAAATATGGAAAATGTATGATTGAGGTCGGCTAAATGGTTTTGCTCTTTTTCAATCACATCATCTATGTAAACCCCCATGATTTTTTCAATCTCATTTTTGAATATAAAGTTCATAAGTCTTTGGCAATTGTACCTACATTTTTAAGCCCAAAAGGCATGATCAAAAGATTGTATACATCATTGGGGACTACAAAAGAGGTTTTGTCCCTATCCTCATAGACCATAAAAATTTGGTAATAAGTTTGGAATGCATCTATCATACTTTAAAGATCACAACTAGTAATAGAATCAACTAATAAATCTATGCGAGGCAATGGGTAAGGGTCTTTAGGATAAGCTTTATTCAAATCAGTAAAATCATTAGACATTCTCCATTTGCCCTCATTTTTAATGACAAGGACAACATTATAAAGCCAACTAGGATATTGAATTTCTACAATGTATCCTGCCTCTAAGAGTTTATTGATCTCTTTCTCGATTATCTGGCATCTTTCAGTATTAAAGGTCTTGGTATTTTGCTTGACTGGCTTGAAGAAGGGGTTCATATTCAGGTGGTGGATGATGATATCGGGGTCGATTCCCTAGAGGTTGGAGGCTTTCTAGGCAAAAACATCAACATTCTTTCTAAGGAAATCAACAGTTGAGCACTCTATATTGCCCCTCAGATTAGTTCTAATCTTTGTGATCTTGTTAGGGTTCCTCGACTCAAGCCCGAGCTCAAGCTCGATGCTATTAAACTCCCCAACAGGTTTAACCCTAGTCTCCTCCACCTTTCTCTTCTTGTTCTAATATTTCTCCCCAGGTTTTCTTATTAAGACGTCCCTAACGATTGCAATTTTGGTTGGGCCTTCTATTCATTTGCCTCGATCGAGATAGTATAACATCACTAAGCTTTTTCATGTTTCAAAGCAGTTCACTAATCTTTTTAGCTATCAAAAATTTGACCTTTATGTGGTAGGTAGAGATAATAGCCCTGAAGTCATTCAACGTTGGTTGTCCAATGATAGCATTATAAGTAAATGGTATATCAATGACTAGGTAGTTGACCATGAATGTCGTTCGTTGGGGTGCTTCTCTAAATGAGGTGGACAAGTTTATGGACCCTTTAGGGATGATCTCAGATCCTCCAAATTTGACCAATGGGGTGCGAATAGGTTTAAATTTTAGCTTTTCCATGTCCATTCTCTTCAATTTTGACAAGAAAATTATGTTCACAGAGCTGCCGTCGTCGACCAAAATCTTTATAACCTCAAAGTTAGTTATCTCAACTGAAACAACCAGGGGGAATCTAACTTTTTTGTTATTACCTTGCTTCTGATGTGTGAGAGATCAGAGTCCAAAAAAGAAATGGGTTCCACACTGGGGGAAAGTTGGAAAACTATTTTAACTGAGGACAAATTAGCCGATTCCAACCTCATCTGATTCTATTTTCTTGCCGACTTGGAGTCCTTTTTTGTAGGGCCTCCAACAATGATGTCGATCATGCCTCTAAGGGGTGGGCACAAATCATGGGCATGCTTTTTTCCCTTTTGATCTTTTCTTTAGCTAACTGAATCTTTTCTATAGAGAGTTTGGTTAGTTTGGCCCGCCTATTATCTGGCTTTCTCATTGATAAATTTTTTTAGGTGTCCTTGTTGAATTAGCCTTTCGATCATTCATATCTTCTTGGGTCATATTCCTTTTGGCAAGTCGAGTAGCTTTTCCATTATCCTTGGTCTCTTTCTGACCAGTACATTAGCACACTCTTTATGTCGAAGACCCAAGGAACAACACATCAATTAGGAATTCTATTTAGGGAATGTCAATCTTCAAAACTTCCATGTTAAACTTGGTGAAAAAAATCTCAAAGGGACTCTCTCTCGTTTTACTTAATTATATGCAAATAAGTGTAGGGGAGTTTTGCTTTCCTTCAGCTAGCAAACTAGTGGAGGAACTTGTTGCAAAGTTGGTCATATAAGTAAGTTGACCTTAGCTCCAACTTGACAAACTAATCGAGTGCAATATCTTGGAATGCAGTGACTAGCACTTTGGCATGGATGTACTCATTATACCTATGGAACTATATTATTGTTTCAAATTGGAGTAAATGCTCATTTGGGTTGGATAAGTCATCATATCTGGGTAGACCGATTGGGACATTGGTGTCGACGACAATATGTTCATCAATTATCTCTTAGACAAACAGTAACTTTCACTCTTAGTGAAGTTGGGGTGCACTATCATAGTACAAGTTCCCTTTTATGTTTCTCTTGGATATCTCTTCAAAACGTCAGTTAAGCTATTGCATTTGGTAAGATGCTTTTTTCCATTCTTTTGAATTAATTTGCGATAGATTTTTATTTATTTGAGGTCTTTGTTGCTTAACCCTATCACACTGTTAGGCTTGAATGGGTCGAGTGAGGTGATCTACCGAATCAACTACTTCTTTCTGGGGGTTTGATCGAGTTTCTTCCCATGGGAAATATCATAGACTATCTTATTATCAAATAAGGAGACCTTTTATATCTAATCTATCTCTATCCTCATTTGGGGGCCTTTTCTCGTGTTGAGAGGGTTGGAGAGTGGCATTGGCGGTTGGTCCAGGATGGCTGTTGTGCTTGTTGAGAGTAACTGATAGTTGAGCATAAATTTGGGCTTGTTCCCCAATCAGTTGCATTAGCTGAAGCATAGTCAAGGTTACTACTTGTTCTGGCTAGGAGCTGGGTCCAACCACGTCTTGCTCTTGTTGGGGTCGAGGAGGAGTAGTTGGAGACCTTTTGTTCTCCTTTCTCTTAAAAATGGTTTGCTTTATGTTAACTATGTTTTTTCTCAGTTACAGACTCAAGAACCCACAGACAACGCCAAATAATGATGGTATGAACGATTTGGTGGTATTTTGGGCTTTAAACCAATCCGATTGACTTGATGGGAGGTCAAGAAAAAGGTATGGTGATATAGTTTGGTCAAGTCCTGCAACCAACAACACACATCAAGCTAGCCGAAGTGTCATCAGTTAAGGCACTCCAACACTCAAGTTAGTATTTAATTGAGCAGATAATTGAGCACCAAAGTAAGGCTTTAAGTGATAAAGTGCATAAGAGTGGCATGGGGTATTTATAGCTTTTCTGGAGCAGTTGATATGTCAATGACACCCTTACATATACACAGTAGGTCTTTGTCTTCACTTGAGGACCCTTAGGTTTTCATCTTTTTGTGTACTATTCCAGATTACACCTCCTCCAACTCCACATGGTGGTAGAAAGGTGGTGTGCACTACTCTGGTGCTCTAAGATGGCGGTACGCTAGGTGGTATACGCCATTAATATGGACACACACCACTTGTTAAGGTATTTAACGAGGCAGATAAGTTGTCGTGGTGTCTTTTGTGCGACACCGAACTACTCCAATTGACTTCTTAGGGTCGAGATGCATCATTGTCCATAGGTCATCTGTGTACGCCTTGTTCAAGGTGAGAGGGCTCAGTTGAATCCAAATGTCTCCCTACTTTGGTCAATTCGGCAAAGTGTCGATACTCATGCTGGCAAAATGACCCAATGAATTTGAGCCTGATCGGTAACCTAGTTGATCAATGATGGGCTGGGCTCAACAGCCAATTGGGTTGCCATATGTCATATTTCTTACCTAATCGAGTGTTAGTGGGTTGAGCTTGTTAGACTATCTCATATCAAACTGAATTATATTGAATATAATAGAATTGTTAATATAAATGAGATGTAATAATATTTCATATGAGTATGGTTTATATATCAACATATCAAATCCTAAGCGTTAATCCATTTCTATCCGAAAGTTAATGTCTAAGTGTTAAATCATTTTATAAATCTAATAAATTCTCATAAAATATAATAGAAGATAAAATAAAAAAAATCACTTCAATATTGACTTGATTTGAAAAATTAAAGAATTCAATATAGAGAAACGAACTTAGGTAGTAAAAGATAGAATATTTGGACTTACCATAAAATCAAAGCTGCAATTTTTTTAATAAATTATCTTAATTCATTAATATAAAAATTAAAATATTAGAAAATATATGATCATTATACATTCATGCATCTTCAAGAATTTTTTTTTTAATATACCAATAGAATGATCATATAGAAGTCAAGAAAAAAGAAGATAAATGTTTTTATACCTTTAAATATTGAATTATATGTTTAGATATTTTAGTACATATATTTTTAGAGATTTTTAGCTTAGGTCTAGAAATTTTCTCCACTTATGACTTAACTTAATTAATAGATTAAATTATGAATAATAAGATATAATTCACATAATAATGTAATATAATACTTAAAATTGAATTGTAACAAATTCTATATTATAATAGTCATATATTAAAAGTTTATATATGCAAAAAATATATAGTACTAGACATGTTCATTAAATTGTATTAACAAATACACCTATATATGCATTGGAATACACACACACACATGTATGTATCCATCGACAGTTATGTATCTAATTATTAGACAATATAATAAGGAGTCACAAAAATTGTATATTGATAAAGTGAGTTGCAAAGATTATTATAAAAAGTTACATTTATGTTTATATATATGTTGAGTATTTACTAAAACTACACATATAGTAATTAAAATGAATTAATATAGTTTTTATATTTATACTAAAATAAATGTTGACATAATATTATATATGAGAATATGATGACATGGAAAAATAGATAAAATTAGCTTATCCATGTTATTGCCATGTAAGAAAAATACTTAAATCAAAACTCACCTTTTTCCTAAATTGTCCTTGTTCATAAGCATAAAAATTAAAAATATTAGAAAAATGACATAAACATTATAAAATACATGTATTTTCAAGAAAATAAATAAATTTAACTCAAAACGAGAATGAATTTATAGAGGTGGAGAAGAAAAAAGAGCCAAAAATTTCTATATTTTTAAATAGTAAATTGTATGTTTAAATTATTCTTTTATAAAATATTGTTAGGCAATTTTAGCTTGTGCAAGATATATCAATTAAATAGGATTGACAAATAGACTTATATATGCCTAGTTATGTACACATATGTGTATATATATACATACATGGGTGCTTGTGTGTATTTACCATAATTACTTAAAAACTTGCGTTTGAGAATAACAAACAAATATTAGAAGCAATAAGGGTGTGAACTGTTTAAAAGAGTATTGGGCAAAATACAGTCCAATCGACCAAGAGGCTAGTCAAATAGAAGTGTTTGAGTATATAACGGGGTCGAGTCCTACAATCAATAACAAATGTCTAGCTTGCCAAATGGCCATTGGTTGAGGCACTCTGATACTCAAGTTAGTATAATCAATTAGAAGATAGAGCAATAGAGTGAGGGCTTTATAGTGATGAATAGCATATCTTACAGAAGGTTGGCAATGAGGTATCTATAACTTTCCTCGTGTGGATAATACATCTATGATGTCCATGTTGCACAGGAAGGGCCTTTGTCCTTGCTTGATGGCCTTTAAGTCTTCTCCAACTTGTGTATTATTTGAGGTGCCGCTGTCTCTAGTTACCTAGGACAAGGTGGTATACTGGAGGCGCACACTGACCTGGCGCGGCTGAAAAGGTGGTATTGGTAGTGGCATGCGCCATTAATGCGGAGGCATATTGCCTGGCAGAGCATTCAATGTAGCTGAGAGGCCATCACCTTAGTTTGACCTCCCCGATTGAGATAAATACTTCTGTGAGATATCTCTACGGATTCTAGTTGACAAGGTATAACTCTATTGTACTTAAGTTTCCTTGATTGAATGCTGAATGACACATTGTTGATGATGATAGACCATAACCTGATCGATATAGGGTGAATGCTGTCCAATGAGGTCGAAACTCGGTCAATAATATGGCTAATAGGTAATTGGGCTGTCTTACACCATATCTATCTTCCGATCAAGTGTTATTGGATTGGGCCTGTTGGGCCATCTCTTATCAAGAAGAAACTATAAGACAATAGAATATGGAGTACAAAATTATATATTAAGAGAAGGATCATTACAATGATTAGTATACAATTTATATATTTTATATATTGAGTATTTATTAAAATTAGATATATATTAAAAAGATTAATTAATACAATCTTTTTACATTAATATTAAAATAAATATTAATGGAACATTGCATATGGAGATATAACGACATAGCCAAAAAAGAATAAAATTAACTTATCCACATTAATGCTACATAAAAAAGATATTTAAAATAAGATTAAATATTATATTATTTTATAATATTAGATTGTAATAAAAACTTATATTATTATAGTACTTTATGCATGAAACATTATGCACTATATATTATACAAGACATATCAATTATATGTGTGTGTGTCTATTTTTATCCATGGTAACATTTGCCCGCATATAATCTATATAATATATATTATATGTTTGTGTGTGATTCATAATTAACATTATAAATCTAGAAGTACAATTTATATTACAGTAAACATCTAACATGTAATACAAACTACAGTATAATACTAACTCTATATAAAGATTTATACATAATTTCAACATCTTGACATATTCAAGCATGCAATATAACACAACAAAAATAAAATCAGAATAATTAAAGATCAAAAAAATTATAAAAGAAATGAGAAAAGAAAGTTGGCCGATGTTCTTCAAATGTGCAATATTACAACAAAAACAAAATTAGGATCATGAGTAACAAAAATACAAACTAAACTATACAAACTAAACTAACATACATTCAATATAATAACTAATATATAATCAATATAAATCCAGTAGATAACTCAACTTAATCAAATACATAATTTACAAAATATAAATTTAATATAAACAAACATACATCTCACTATAAAGCAATATATAGTTTAAAATAAATTCAATATATAACTCAAATCCTAATTGAATATATAATTCACAAATGTAAATCTAACAAAATTCAATACATAATTCAATATAAATGCAACATTATTAAACCATAGTCTAATACATAATATATAAAATAATAAGCAAAAAGAAAATGACCCTTTTGAAGTTACCAACACATCTAATGTGGGAAACTTTCCAAACCTACAATATTAACAAAAATAAAATTACTATAAAATTAAAAAATTTAAAAAAAAATTGGAGGTTGTAGAAACTACAACCTTTGGTCAGCCATAGGGAGTGCGCTGGTTGCTTGCCTCTACGCAAGGCCAGATATGGCCTTGCAGCCATTGGCTGCATGCTGCTAAGGCCGCACGTTGCTAATTGGCTCGCGCAAGGCTAGCAACCGCACAAAGCATCACTCAGCCAACTAGCTCGCGTGAGGTTAGTGGCTGCGTAGCTGATTCGTCTCCAACGGTAGCTCCATTGTCGACGGATGAAGTTCAAATAAAAATAATAGAAAGAAATAAAATGAGAGGTGAAGGAGGAGGAGGAGGAAGATGGGAGGAAGGAGGAGAAAATATTACCTAATGTGAGGAGTGAAGAGGGTGAATGAAATTTAGGATTTGTGTAAGATATTTTATTAATATTAAATTTAAATTTTTTTATTTTATATATAATAATGATATAGGATAACCTAGTAGGTTCAACAGGCTAAATATCAAGTGGGATAGCCTAGAAGGCTCAACATCAAGTCTGTTTGGTTAACCTGTATTGACCTTACTTGGCAAGGTCCGTGGTTGACCCACATCAAGCTCAGGACCACTCCAAATGTTCTAACAGTCAAGTCTGGTCGACATGTATCGACCTCCAGACCCACTCCGATGTTGACTCAGATCTCTGCCATATTTATTGGTCTGACAAGCAGCATGCTTCTGCATTAATGACATGTGACAACCGGTACAATCGCTGTCACTAACTCTGTCAACCCTGCTACCACCTTTGGCAGAGAGGCACCTCCAGAGGTACTTTTCACCCTGGAAAATAAGAGATTCAGTCACATGGAACAGTACTGAGATCTGGACATAGAATGACCATCAACCCCCTGGCTAAGACAAAAGTCAGTACACTTGATAAGGGCACTATGGTCAAATCATGCCTGGAGAAGGCTATAAATACTTCATACTCAACCACGCTCAAGGAAATGCCAAATATGCCATCAACCTTTTATACTTTCAGTATTATGTTCGATTGCTATATCTTGGTTAGAACTAATTTGAGCATTGGAGTGCCTTAACCGAGGGCACCTCGGCTAGTTTAATGTGTGTTATGATTGTAGATCTCAGACCTCAAGAGATATACAGTTTTGACTACTCAATCTCTCTGATTGATTCATCCCAAACACTACTCTTTTTACTCTAAGTGACTTTCAGCCATATTAGTTTTGGCGCCTTTTGTGCGAACCATTGGGATTACAACGAAAAGATGGTGAACACACGCAGAGCAGCATTTGAAAGGGGAAAAAATAGGAGATCCACTTCTCCGCCTTCCCCTAACCCCCAGTAAGGAATACACGCTCTGTGCACTAGTGCCCCTCAGAAGTAGGTGGTGATGCTCACCATGCCCTAGTTAATGTAGCTGATAAGTGAGTAGATTTTAGCCTAAATATCAGCCCAGCTATCTGCTACTTTGAATAGACACACTACAGTGCCTGCTCCTACCGCTAGTGCAACTCCACAGCCGTCCTCGCTGGAGAACATGTCTCCTAAGAATAGCTGCGGCCACTAAGAGTCCAGGCAGCCACTTGCCAGGTGCGAGATCAGTTATAGATGCTCGTAGGAAGAGAAGAGATGACTAGAAATGTGGGAAGAGATAGCAGACTCGATAGATCACGTCAAACTTAATTGAGCCATACAGTGCGATAAGGTCGAATGCTCTAGGCGTGACTACCGCTAGGACAGAGAGGAGTCTATAGACCTTACGCCTCGACCCATTTGAGCCCTGTAGTGCGATAAGACTTAGCGTGTTAGATCAGGTCTTGATCAAAATGCCACCCAAGCGGATCAGGATGAATAGGAAGAACTATCCCATCAAGTCCAGTAGCTGAACAGGCGCCTCGATGAGATTTCGAGGAGAAATACTGATAGAGCACCAAACTTGGATGCTTTTCAAAGATTTTGAAGGTCTTCTTTCATTTAGGATATCATTGACAAGTGCATCACCATTGATGCCAAAGTCCCAACAGGTTTGTTGAGGTATGATGGCTCAACTGATCCCAATGAGCACCTCATGCAATTTAAGCACATGATGCAGCTGCGTAAACACAATGAGTACATCCATGCCAAGATGTTGGTGACCACCTTCCAAGGCATTGCACTAGACTGTTTTATGAAGCTTGAACCATCATCAATTTATTCTTATAACCAGCTGTGCGACAAGTTCTTGCACTAGTTTGTTAGCAGAAGAAAGGCGAAGCTCCCCCATACCTACTTCCACATTGTCAAGCAAGGTGAGGAGGAGTCTCTCTGTGATTTCTTCACTAGATTTAACACAGAGGTCTTTAAAATAGATAACCCCAGGATTAAGTTCTTGATTGATGTGTTGTTTCTAGGGCTCCGATATAAAGAATGCGCCAATACATTGGTGAGGGAACATCCCAGGTCAATGGAGGAGCTTCTCGACTTGGCAGAAAGGTACATGATGTAGGAGGAAATGAATAGGCTCAAGTTTGGATCCTTCGACATCGAGAAGAAGAAAAAGAAAAGAGACAACCAGAAATATAAAGAGTGAGGTCAGTCTCCGATTAAGTGTTTTCACATCTATACACCATTGAACATCCTAAGGAAGGAGGTCCTTTATGCCATCCAGTATGACAGCTTCCTTAAAAAGGCCATAAAGCTTATGGAGACTGAAGCCATGAAGAAATCAAAAACGTACTGCCACTTTTATAAATAGAAGGAGCATGACATGGATGAATGCTTCAATCTCCAAGACGAGATCGATAAGTTGATTAGGAAGGGCCACCTCAAAAAATACATAGCTGTGGATGCTCAGATAGAAGGGGGCAAAATCGATCGGACTCTCCATAGACAAAAGTCGGTTATACCTAAGAGAGAAGATAAAAGAAAAAAGCCCACCCATGAGGATCGCCTACCCATCAGAAGGGTAATTGACATGATTGTAGGAGGTCCCACTAGAGGGGACTCTAAGTTCACTCGGAGACAAACACAGAGGAGGCTCGAGTCCAATAAAGCTTAGCCTGTTGAGATAACTTTTTACCTCACAATGGGTACAAAACCCATTTCTTTAACCGATGCCGACCTGGCCCATCTTGAGGATAGGAATGTCGATCACAAGATAGACTGCTCAATGGTCGTCTCTATGGAAATTACAAACTTTGAGGTGAATAAGGTTCTGATCGACAATGGTAGCTCGGCGAATATCATCTTCTTATCTACTGTAAAGAGGATGAACATGGGCAAATTAAAGTTCAATCCTATGCGCACGCCGCTGGTTGGATTTGGGGGGTTGGAGATTATACTAGAGGGGTCAATCAACTTGTCCACATCTTTCAGATAGGCTCCTCAGAGGAGAACATTAATGCTGAACTATCTTGTGGTTGACGCTCCATTTACCTATAATGTCATCATAGGCCGACCTACCCTCAATGACTTCCATGCCATCATGTCTACTTATCATTTAAAAGTCAAGTTTTTGACCCCCTAGGGCACGAGCGAGCTTTTGTGCAACCTGAAGGAGGCATGGATATGTTACAACATCTCGATCAAGTCAACCAAGCAGAAAACTCAACCACAACTAAAAGTTTTGGGGGACGCCTCTGTAGCAAAACCTGAAGAGTCCCAGGTCAACAAGAAGTGAAAGCTTGAAGATACTAGAGTGGAGCCCGTCGGGGAGTTTAAGGCCATTGAGCTCAAACAAGGTAACCCCAAAAAGATAACACGCATTGAAACAGACTTGGGCCCCCACTTAGAGTGTCTCATGGTTGATTTCCTAACAAAACAAATTGACGTCTTTACTTGGAAGGCATTCGACCTCCAAGAGATCGACCTCAACATCATTGTGCACCGCCTCAATACTGATCCTTCGTACAAACCAGTCAAACAAAAGAAAAGGACATTCAACATTGAGAGGACGTAAATCATCAAGGAAGAGGTTAGAAAACTCTTAGATGTAGGGTACATTGTAGAAATTCAATATCCGTCTTGGCTTTGTAATGTTGTCCTAGTCCCAAAAACTAAGGGATAGTGATGTATGTGTAATAATTTTACTGATTTAAATAAAGCATGCCCTAAGGATCTTTACCCCTACCTCAGATAGATTTACTAGTCGATTCAATTGCTGGGTGTGAATTATTAAGTATGATGATACATTTCAAGGCTATCATCGATCTTCATGGCACCCGAGGATAGGGATAAAACATCTTTTGTTGTTCCTAATGGGTTATATTGCTTCTTTATCATGCCGTTCGGATTGAAAAATATTGGGGCAACTTATCTATGATTAGTCAACTTCATGTTCAAAGATGAGATTGGAAAATCGATGGAAGTTTACATCAATGACATGATAGTTAAGACGGAAAAAGCTTAAGACCACTTGCTCGACCTTAGTCATACTTTTAGGATATTGAGGGCATTTGGATTGATGCTAAACCTGAACAAATGCACATTAGGGGTTCGAGAAGGAAAGTTTCTGGGTTATATGGTCAGCCAAAGAGGTATTGAGGTGAATCCACAAAATATTCAACCAGTTTTAGATGCACCCCTTGGAGAATAGTTTGAGATGTTTAGAGATTGGTAGGGAGAATCATGGCTTTGAGAAGGTTTATTGCGAGATTGGCCGACAAAAGCCTCCCATTTTTCAAAATTCTCAAGAATGCCAGAAAGATGAATTTTCAATTGACAGAACAGTGTGATTGGGTACTAATCGAGTTGAAGCAATATTTGGCCTCACCCTCAATGTTGGCGAAACTCGAACTGGGAGAAGTACTTTAGATATATTTGGCAGTCTTAGAAGCATCGATTAGTTTAGTGTTCGTATCAACCCGAGATGGCAACCATCGACCAATCTACTATTGCAGTAAATCACTCTAAGGGCTAGAACATAACTATTTGAAAATTGAGAAATTTGTGTTTGCAATAGTCATCGCTGCTCGAAAGTTGAGACTGTACTTTTAGTCTTATTCTATCATAATGCTAACCAACCAACCGTTGAAGCAAATGTTGGCAAAGCCCGATACGTCAGGTAGATTAACCAAGTGGGCGATCAAGATGGGGGAGTTTGATATCAATTTTCAACCTTGAATGTCCATCAAAGCGCAGGTGCTTGCCAACTTCATTGCAGAGCGAGTTGACTTACCCGAGAAGAGTATCCCAGCCTTTCTTGTTTGGACCTTACACATCAATGGATCATCGACCACATCTGGAAGGGGAATAAGGGTCGCTCTTCGCTCCCCAGATATTGAGGAGTATGATTTTGCAATCAAACTGGATTATACAGCTACAAATAATGAAGCTGAGTACGAGGCCCTGCTGATAGGAATAAGAATGGTGCTTGAGTGAGGGGTTGAACATTTGCTTGCAATCACGAACTCTCAGTTAGTAGCGAAGCAGGTCAAGGGAAATTTTGAAGCCAAAGAATAATTGATGACTCGATATCTGGCCAAGGTAAAGAAGTTGCAGCAATTATTTAAAAAATTTACTCTCAGCCAGGTCTCTCGATCTCAGAATACATGGACAGATGCTCTCTTGAAGTTTGCCAGCTCCATCAAAGGAACAAGAGATAAGAAAATTATATTTTTGGTCTTGGATAGACCGCCAATTACACTCTCTGATGAGAACTTGGTAGCAACTATTGAGGAGACGATAGTTTCTTGGCAGACCCCAATAAAGCTATATCTCAACCAAGGCACTGTCCCCAATGACAGGAATGAGGCTCGATGCCTTTAAGGTCAAGCCTCCAAATTTGCCCTTGACAAGCACAGTCAGTTATACAAGAGATTCTTCATTGGACCCCCATTGAGATGCCTAGATTAGGATCAGGCGTTGGAAGTATTACAGGATGTTCATGTAGGCATGTGCGGCAACCATTCTGGAAGGAGGTCCCTTGCCCACAAGATAATCAGGTATGGGCATTTTTGGCCAACATTGTTGAAAAACTCTGTGAATTTTACACGCAAATGTGTATCATGCCAAGTCCATTCCAATCTGCTGCACTAGCCAGCCGCGCCAATGGTTAATGTTCAGATTTTCTGGCCATTTGATCAGTGGGGAATCAATATAGTGGGCTCTTTGCCAAAATCAACAGGGTAGCAAAAGTCTATAATTGTAGCGGTTGAATATTTTACCAAGTGGGTTGAAGTCGAGGCTGTCCTTAAGATAACTGACGCAGTTATAAAAAATTTCATATGAAAAAATATCATTTGCCATTTTGGCCTGCCCAAGGTCCTTATTTTAGATAACAATACTCAGTTACATAGTAAGAGTACAAGAGGTTGGTGCGAAGCTTTGGGGATTGCCCAACATTTCACTTTGGTGGGCAACCCTCTGTCAAATGGTTAGATTGAGCTGACCAACTGGACTGTCCTCGACCAATTGAATGCCAGAATTCAAGACACCGGTGCGAATTAGGCAGATGACTTACCTGGCGTGCTATAGGCTTATAGGATGACTCCCCGAACAGCCACCGATCACACCCCTTACAACCTAGTCTATGGGTCGGAAGCAGTCATTCGTTCATAATTGCTCTAACATACTGCTCAGGTCATCCATGTCCACCCACTAAGAAACACATCGAAGAAGAAGCTTGATCTTGAAACTATCAACGAGCGTCAACAGGAGGCTTATAATACTATGTAGTGCTATAGGTCAAAGATGGCCCAGAATTATAATAAAAAGATCAGAGAGCGCTATTTTAATGTTGGAGATCTTGTCTTCAAAAAGGTAGAGGTCTCCAAAAATATGGGCAAGCTTGAACCAAAATGGAAAGGGCCATACTCCGTTATCAAAGTAGCGAAACACAATGCTTATCGACTAGTCAACATGTAAGGAGAGGAACTCCCCTACCCATGGAACGCAATCAATCTCAGAA
>JACGDI010005516.1:790586-861834 GCA_014898725.1 Jacaranda copaia
AGCCTTCCAAATTTTTAGTCGACCCCATAGTCAATGAGTAAGTAGCTCTTTGCTGCCATTTAAATGGCTCCTAGCCATCCAAGTTTTTAGTCAACTATCGGATTAACCTCTATGTTGACGAATGAGCTTTTCTAGTTAACCATCCAATTTTTGTCAACCCCATATTTGGCAAAGGATATAATTCCTTCTAATGGGCAGTTAACTCCAAGGACCGAACAAATAGTCAACTAGGAGTATTAATCAATTGACGACACAGTTGTACAACACAATTGCTACAACAGACAATCAAGTATTCTCCTCATTATCCCAATGGGAATTAAATGCTATGAATGGCACAACAAGATGGAAATGAAAAAGAAAATACGCCTTTATTTATCACTTAATGGCAGGTTATAATAAAAAAAAAAGAAAAGAAAAAAAGGCTGGTTCAGTTCTGGCTCGGCTCCTCTTGCCCACCTTTAACCCATTCTAAGTCCGGTTCTAGTGCCGCATAGGCAAGCGGAGAGACTGCTTGAGGAGGTTCAAAAGGTCCTGAGAGGTTGCCCATAAAATTAGTTGACCACAGCACGTACTGCACTAGGTTGACCTTTTTATCCTTCATTTGACCTGTAAGATCTTCCGTGAATGCGAATTCAACGAATATTTGCTCTAATCTGGCATCGACCTCGATCGTCTTCTTTTACGCCTCAGGTAGTGGCGCATCGGGCATAGCAGAGGTAGGTTCATCCCTTAGATCCTGTTCACTGCCCTCATCTGACTCATGATAAGGCTCTAGCCTCTCATTTAGCGCGAGGCTCATTCTACTCTTATCTTCAGCTCGAAAAGCATAGCCTATGTGCTTGAGGTGCTTGATAGCCCTATGGAATGCTTCACGAGCATCATCAAGCGATGCAACTGTGCTGGCATCCTGAAAAGCTGTGCTCACAATGAACTACTCAACAACCTCGTGTTGTACCACAGGTAGATACTAGAGGAAGGCCTCGTTGGCTTAGCTGGTTACCTTCGCATGACCTCGAGCCCGACTAGAACTGAAGCTCACTTGCAGGTCCAATTGGGCCTTTTTTAATATGTCGTCCATTCTACTCTGATCTTCGATGGCCTGGATCAACTGTTGAACCTTTAAGTCGAGCTGTTCTTGGAGGTTAGCTATCTTCTTATTTAGTTGCTTGACCTGGAGCTGGGAGGACACGAGCTATACCTTCAGCATTTTTATCTCCCCTCCCGACTCTAACTCCTTATTGGCAGCCAAAGCCATCTTGGATCACCAATACATGTTGTAGCCCAACTGTTCTATTTGAAACATAATAATATCATTTTTCAAATTAATATATGCATAAGAGGAAAATTGCAGTCGAGACTATCGATCTCATATTTATATATTGCAGTAGTAAGACATCGCCTTCATTATCTCGAGGTGACAGAGGTTCATCAGCTTTCATTGGTCGGTCATGAATAGCCCTGATGTCATCCACTTCAGAGCCTCATTGCCTGTCGGCCTTCCTTAGATGATGGAGGTCAAGTTAATTACCTTTTTATTTCGGTCGATGGCGAATCAGGGAGGGGATAGTTGAGGAAGCTGGAACATCGGACCATCATCTGATTTACTGAATAGGTCGTAACCTATCATTGCCTTTTGCTTCCCCTTGTCCCCAGTAGCCTTCTTTGGGGCTGAACCTCCCTGTTCGACCATTTGCCTCTTGCCTATGCCCATGGGGCTGCTGTGTATAGGCTCCTCTTGGCGAGCAAATTGGGTTTCAGGAGCCTGCTTGATTTGTGGTGAGGGTGGTGCTAACGTCAAACTTGTTGAACCTACCTACTTAATAGTACCTTCTCATCGAGTGACAGCAGCTTAACGGCGTTCCTCGGCCTTCAGTGCTTAAACATGGGATTTGTTGCGGCTGTGGACTATTATTTCATCGCAATTTGCATGGGCAAACAAATTAAGCAAATAATTAGAATTGGGCAGAAAGATAACAGTGTTCAATCAAAATAGTCAACAAAAAGTCTTTACCTAGTCGATCACCCACAGACAGGTCAAGTTGGACAGGTGATAGGCTAGCGAAAACCAAACACCTCTCTTCGATCAGAATTGAGGCCTTTATTTGCTCAAACTCGATCAAATCCCAGATGAAAGTGTTAGGTCAGCTAGGTGTTTGGTTTTCGGGCATCTCCATAGGCCCTCTCTACTAGCCCCTTAGAATGGCAAAAACCCCTGACCCCCGAACATAAAAGAAATATTTTTTCCACTCTTGCCCATAAGAAGAGACAGGGGACACCAAAAACGTCTGCTGGGGTCGAGTAATCAGGTAATAAAAACCAGACTCTTTAGTGCTACCCAACTTTTGGGACATAGGTAGGTGGAATAAATTTGAGAAATTGACAAAAGACGTAGGCTGGTTGTACAGTTGCATTACACAACAAAAATTATATAATGTGGCAAAATAGTTTGGGAGTAATTGGGTGAAGTAAACTTCTAGACCTAGTATAAGGTTGACTATTGGTTGGGCGAGTGAAAACCTAAGGCCACATTTTAACCCCTCATTGAACATAGTTATATACCTCTAGGGAGATTGATGCATCCTATCCCGAGTCTCTAGTGCTATCAGCTCATACTTTTTGGGAATGTGGTATGCTGCCATAATATGGACTAAGTCAGCAAGAGTTATCTTAGAGGCTATTTCAGTGTAGTAGTTGGGAGTAAACAATTGGCCTCGAGTTACAGGCATATCACTAGGGACAGCTTCCCCCTTTGAAATAACCCTAACTTCGCTTGAGCTACTAAAACTGCTCGATCTAGAGCTATCACTGGTGGATGAACTCAAGTCACTCTCATGAGATATTTCAGATATACTCTCTGCCCCAATCTCCCCCTCATAGGCCACACTCTCTGACCTAGTGTTATCATTATCGGAAATGGTAGACATGCTTCTACAAATGAAAAGATAGAAAAGGACAAGAATGGCATAGGCACTTACAATGGAAATCTCAGAAAGGCAAAGTGCAAGAAAAGTTTGAAGAGCTTTAAAGACAACAATTTGACCAGAAGTATTGGTAACAAAAGTATAAATGGAGTCAGTTATCCTACTATTTATAGACGTTTGTGTGCGGGAATCCAAGTAACTGTTATGATGACAGCCTGCCTTAATACACTTCATATTCTGCACACTAATAGACACATTAAATGCAGAGAAACTGCCTCAAATCCAGGTCGGCAATTCAAAAACCCAGATCGAGGACTCAAAAACCCTAGTCAAACATGGTAACTACCGTAACTAAATGCAAACTCCCTGCTCCTTCTCATCGCTAAGCTCGATCAGGATCGCGAGTTGGGGGGACTCATGATGTGGAATAATCTAGTAGGCTCAATAGGCCCAACATCAGTAGGATAGCCCAGGAGGCCAACATCAAGTCTGTTTGGTCGACCTGTATTGACCTTGCTTGGTAGGATCCATAGTTGTCCCTCATTGACCTCAAGACTACTCCAGATGTTTTAACAATTAGGTCTGGTTGACATGTATCGACCTCAAGACCCACTCGGATGTTGACTCAAATCTCCACCGTATTTATTAGTCTGACAGGCAGCATACCTCCACATTAATGACACGTTACAACTGGTACAGTTGCTGCCACCAACTCCGTCAGCCCTGCTACCACCTTTGACAGGAAGGCACCTCCAAAGATACTATTCACCCTGAAAAACAGGAGATTCAGCCACTTAGAACAGTACCGGGATCTGGACATAGAATGACTATCAACCCCCTAATCAAGACAAAAGTTAGTACACTTGATAAGGGCACTATGGTCAAATCACGCCTGGAGAAGGCTATAATTACTTCATACTCAACCACGCTCAAGGTAATGCCAAATACGCCATCAACCTTTTATACTTTCAGTATTCTGTTCGATTGCTATATCTCGACTAGAACTAATTTGAGCGTTAGAGTGCCTTAGTTGGAAGCACCTCGGCTAGTTTAACTTGTGTTGTGGTTGCAGATTTCAGACCTCAAGAGATATACAGCTTTGAGTACTCAACTTTCCTGGTCAATTCATCCTTAACACTACCTTTTTCACTATAAGTGACTTTCAGCTGCATCAAATAGTTTATTTTTAATTTAAATTTTAAAGTGTGAATCTTCAATCTAAAATTTTAATCTTAAAGCTTATTTATTATGTATAATTTTTAAATTTATATTTTGATTATTGACAATCTTTTAGTGTTATATTATATTATATTTTTAGTAATAATTTTATTTTAAAATAAATTTTTAAATATTAATTTTTTAATTTTTAGATATTTAAATATCACTACCATATAAATTTGCATATTCATATATACAATTTCTTATGTGTGAATAAAAAATAAATGTTAAATGATAGATAATTATCTATTACTAAATAGAAAAGTATAGAATTAATATAATGACTTTATCTACTTAAGAATTTTTTTATGGAATAATTGACCTGATGCTAATTTTATTGACTAATTATCAATTATACAACTTATTGATAGATACACACATATATATGCACAACAATATATGTAAATACATATGTATATTTTCATCCATAATTATATTAAAAAAATATAAACATTAGAAAATACAATAAGGAGTTACAAAAAATATGTATTGGTAAAGAGAGCTATAAAAATTATTATAAAAAGTTACATACATGTTAATGTGTGTGTCTATATAGAGAAAGAGATTAATTGAGAATTTACTAAAAGTACACATGTAGTTATAAAAATGAATTAATACAATTTTTTTATATTAATATTAAAATAAATATGGATAAAATATTAAATATAAAAATATGTTGACATTGGACAAAAAATTGATAAAATTAACTCATCTACATCACTACCACATAAAAAAATACCTAAATTAGGACTCAATTTTTTTTCTAAATTATATTGGTTCATAAATATAAAAATTAAGGATATTAAAAAATAATATAAAAATTATAAAATATATGTATTTTCATGAAAAATAAAGTTTAATTCACAAAGAGAATGATTTTATAGAGGTGGAGGGAAAAAAAAGACAAATATTGTTCTATAAGTAGTAAGTTACATATTTAAATTATTTTTAATATAAGCTATTGTTAGAATTTTTAGCTTAAGTAAGAAATGCCGATTAAATTGTATTGATAAATAGACTTATGTATGTACCTATGCATACACACATACATATATGTATGTCTGTGTGTTCATAATTATTCAAAAAATCAATTTGAGAATGCAAATGACAAATATTAGAAGAAACTATTAGATAATATATATATATATATAAAGGAGTTAAAAAACTATTAAAATAAGAAGTTATAAAAATTAATATAAAAATTATATATATATATATATTAATATATGTATATTGAATGCTTATTAATATTAGATACAAAAGATGAATTAATATAGTCTTTTACATTAATATTAAAATAAATATTGATAGAATATTGTATATATATTGGATACACATACATATATTGACATTGTAAAAGTAATAAAATTAAGAATATAAGGAGCTACAAAAATTTATTTAGAAAGTTACATGCATATTACATATGGAAATATGTTATAGAGAGCAACATATACTATATATGTAATACATTTACATGACAAATATAAATAAAACTAACTTATCCACATTAATACAACACAAAAAACATACTTAAAATAGATTTAGACATCATTTTACTTTTTATATATTATGTGACATATAATATTATACAATGTTATTTTGTTTCTTACGCAAATGACCTTTCTGTCCTGATTCCTTCCAGTTTTGACCTATGAGGACCACTTTGACTTCTGGTAAAGTGGGACTGTCTGAGTGTCAAATTCGGCATAATATTTTGTTACCCAACTCAATCGGGTTTCAGGACTCGTAAGTCGTACCAACGAGACATGCATCAATGCCGTTTACGCCATTAAGGATGTGGTTTTTATCTTTAATATTTCAGAAGTCAAAAATTTGATTATGATTTTAAAAATAAAAATAAAATTATATTTAATTGCTTTCTTAGAAAATAGTATTTATGTAGGTATTAGGTTAAAAGCTCAGGAGATTTTATTTTTTTTTACATTTACTAATACTTATTTTTTTATATGTATATTTTATTAATTTTATAATAATAGTGGTATTATATGTTAAATCAAATTTGAATTTCATTGATGTGATAATAGAATGATAGAGTATATTTAAAATAAATTAAAAATAAAATTAACAAATATTTAAATGAAAATAGATGGAAGTTGATAATTTTTATTTTCAAATAGTGTTAAAATTGCAAGGGGCTGAAAATAAAAACAAACAGGCCCTAATTTTCAGAATTGTAACGTTTTGAATTTTGAATTTTATTAAAAATATTAATATGTATTTGATTATATGATGATATAAAAATAATTATTGATAGATTCAATTATTAATAAATTATTTAAGAGATATTATAACATATATTTTAGTGAGTGTTTGGCTAAACTTATTTTAAATATCTTATAAGATATTTTTGAAACTTATAAAATGTTAGATATTATTTTTAAAATAAGAGGATGTTTGGGCGAGCTTATAATCTCCTCAAAACGCCTTATAGGATGTTTGCGGGCTTATAATTAAGATGTTTGGGGGCTTATAAGATGTAAAAAAGTGTTTAGTGATTTTTAGAAAAATAGAACTTATAAGCTCATAACATTAGAAGCTTATAAACTTTTTTAAAAAAGTAAGGAGTACTTAACTCAGAGGATGTTTGGTTAAATATATTTAAAAGGTCTTATAAATTTCTATATCCTACAAAATATTTTTGGAGCTTATAAGATGTTATATCTTTCTTTTTTTAAAATAAGTTTTTAAAACGTCTGGTAAAATAAGATATTGGAGATTATAAGATGTTAATAATGATAATTTTATAATTAATATGATTAAAATTAACAGATCTTGTTAATGTCTTAAAAACAAGTTAAGAGTTTCTTATTTTTTTAAAAAGAGCTTATAAGCTCTTTTTTAAAAAAAATTATCAAACATATTTTGACATCTTATAAACTTTCAAACATCTTATAAGATGTTTTGACATGCTTATAAGCTCACCCAACACCCTCTTATTTTGATGATCTTATCAACGTAACTTAATTTTAATAATATTAATTAAAAAATACTATTACTAACTCATCATAAACTTCAAGATATTATTTTATCTAAATATTTTTAAAAAAATTCAATATTTTATAAATTACAAAAATATTTTATGAAATATAAAAAATTATAAAAACTTTTAAATGAAATTAGCCAAAACACCCTCTAAAGTCTGAATCGATCTGTGAGGAATGTCCACTGCTGCAAAGAGACAAAAAAATGGCGCAACGTTGATTTGACTCCGATGCTGTGCGAGCAATGCATCGTTAGATGTATTAAACTACGTTGAGGATTACTTAAAAATCAATTGGGCATGTAATAAAAGTGGGTAGCATTCTTAAATTACGTCAGGGGATTGTTAAAATTGAGGTTGAAAGCTCCTAGATCGCTCTATGTCTGATGCTTTGTCCCCTGTAAGCAGTAGGTAATTTACCATTTTTGCTCTGAATATTTAAGGAAGATTTGTCATAGGAAATTCAATTTTTTTTTCATTTAATTTTTGTCCATTTATAAGATTTTCAATGTAACAGGTTTCAGGTTCAATTATTTAGTATGCCCATCAATTTTAGAAATTTTGAAATTCATATCTTAAGGTAATACTACCAAACTCATTAACATGATTGAATACAACATTGTACTTAATATAAAATAATAGTTATCACTGTGTTGATCTAAAATTTCAAATTTTCTAAGAATTACAAATTGGACTAAAGGCAAATAAATAAGGGAGGGTCTATTGAAGCATTAATCATAAACGGTGCAATATAACTGTGCCATGTACGTTTTACCATTTTCACTCCATCTGGTAGGGAAAATAATAGTTTAATTAGTTTGACTCATAATTTATTATGAGGAGATTATTAATTTATTTTTAACAATAACTATGATATTTTATAGTGGCGGAAAATTTTTATAATTATATCTGAAGGACTATTGCAATAGTCGCTCCTTTCATTACAGTTTTTCCTTTTAATAAAACAGAGGTATAGAGTTCTACGTAAAAAGTCTTATAAAGCACAAGTTACAAAGAATTGTAGAAGACGCCACCTTAATCGCAAAAAATGTCTTCCTTTTTCCTTTTTTTCGGTGGGGGGCGCGGGGATGAGAATTAGCTTGCCTGCGTGTTACTTTCAAACATTACATATGTTTGCCCGGTTGTTATCACGCCGGCAGTGTACTGATTTGCACACTTGTACAAGTATCTTGTAAAGAGTAAAATTGATATATTTTAATAGTAGTTCACAATAAATTTTAGTATTAAGATGGTGTTTGACTAAACTTATTTTAAACATTTTATAAGTTTTTGCATTTTAAAAGATGTTTTTAGAGCTTATAAGATGTTAAATCTTTTTTTTAAAATAAGTTGTTGAAGTGTTTGGATAAAATAAGATCTTGGAATTTATAAAGTATTAATAATGACAATTTTATAGTTAAAATAGTTAAAAATGAAGGATCTTGTTAATATCTTAAAAATAAGTTAGGGCCTCTTTATTTTTTTTAAAAGAGCTTATAAACTTCTAATATCTTATTTTAGGATTTTATAAATTCTTTTTCTTAAAAAAAATATTAAATATTTTTTATCAACTTATAAGCTTTTAAACATCTTATAAGATGTTTTGATGAACGTATGAGCTCACTCAAACATCCTCTTAGTAATTGTTAAAGATAAATGACTGATTGTTAGTCATTTTTTATTAGTGATTATTAAAAAATTTTATTTGACAATGTACGCAATCGATTTAAGTAGGGAAAGAGTCTATTCACACGCAAACAAACAACAATAAAGTTATAAGTAAGCCAAAATAGATAATTCCAATGAAGCATGCTTTGCCAAAAGGCCTCCCACCATATTCATCTTCCTACATCGAAATTGACCTTCACAAAAAATATAATTACATTTAAATATTTAATTAAGAAAACTTTTGGGGACATATATTTAGGTGGCCTTCTTTTAGATCTTGCATCCTTAGATTGAAAATATCATAAATTCTTAATTTGCCATTTAGATTGTATAAGTCTTAAAAAATCATGATAATCACATAAGTTTCGATATTTTATTCTAATTTATAAATTTACACGCGCACACACACACACACACACATATATATATATTTGAGAATAATCTATTATATAATTTACAACATCAATCTATCGAAATTTATTAATTATGATTTAAGTTCAATTAAATGATTTTAATTGATCTTGCTCGCTAACTTGTGGAGTTTTAATCATTTTCTTGATTTAATTTTCTCATAAATTTTGGAGGATATGTAGATGAATTTTAAGTCACTCCAAATTGTAATTGCATAATTAAATAACTTGATGACATTTATAAATTAAGTATTGATATTTCGTCATCCTTCGATAACAATTGATTTTGTCAAGAATCGTTGATTTTCCTTGCTCATTTGATCTGTATCTTGTGTATGTGTGTGCCTTTATATTCAACATTTGATATTTACAACTCTATGTGGAAAGTGGAATAAAAAATTTAAAAGAATTTACGTACAAATATAATATTTATTATCGAACATAATATGTTCAATAAATATCTTTCAATTATGTTAGGCATTAGAGACGACAAAAAGTATCATCTAACTATTTATATTCTTTAATGACAAAGTGATGCAATAGATCTAACTCTTACCATTCTATGTATAGGTTGATTCAATGCTTAACTCTGATCTGACATAAAAAAATTTTCAGCTTCCAGTACACATGTACAGAGAATGCCTCTTGCTTGGAGTCCATAATCAACTATATGATAGATAATTGATCTATTAAATTTATTAGTGACCTGATAAAAGATAGTTGGAGCAAATATATAACAGTTTTAAACCACTACAAGAAGAAAGACATCATATACTCTTTAGTCAAGAAATACATTTTTGCCATTTATTCTTATTTGTTTGTGAGTTTATGGTGTGAAAGATATTGGTTCATATCACTAAAATAATTTCGAGAAATAATCTTTCCAGCAATTAAGTAAACCACGATAGCCAAACATGCCATGATAATGCGGAAGCTTTTGAGAATGTACCTAATTATATTGTAAATTACGTAGATATTAATTTATCGTTAGAGCAATAAAATTCTATCACTGGTTCTTGAAAAGAACAAGAAAGGACCATAATAAAGGATGAATCAAACCCCCCCCTGTAGTGGAATTGGCCATTGTTCATGCACCAGTACCACTTGCGTCTGAGTCTAAGGAAATTGGGGACAATGGTAAATGCAGTAAATCTTACTTAGGGAAAAATTGCCAAATACGATGTACGTTGCTTTTAATTGCGCATATATGGCCATTCTCAATGTGGGCTAGTTTTCTGAGGGGACCATTCTTTTCTTTTGGCACATTCCTTATCTTTAAGTTTTTGTTTTATTTTATGTTATTTTTTGTCGCAAGTATTTACTTTCAATTGAATCACATTTTGTTTATGAACTTGAATAAATTCCATTCATAAGAATGTTTTTTTTTCCTTTAAATGAAAATTCTTTTATACTTCGTTACTCTACACATTAAATATTTTCGTTAATTCAACATTGATGTCGAAAAATTTGATGGTCGATTTTAACAAGATAATCTATATTGTGAAGTTGGACTCTTTGTGGATTAACTTGTAGTAGGTTGAATGGTGTGTATGAAGGTTCGTAGGCTGGTGAATTGGATGATGTTGGATAATGTCCTTGTATGGAGGTTGGAACAAATCAAAGGTAGGCTAAAATGATTTGGATTTGGAATGATTATTGTGGCAAATAATCATAGTATTTATAACTTATCATTGATGTATCCCAATACTATTTTCTTAGGTATTGCCATGTGTTCTTATTTAAGGATTGTGATTTTGGATCTAATATGACATTGGATCGGGTCTAAGTCCGCCCCACAAAAAAGATGTGGATCTGATGGTGTATTTAGTAATTTCCTTTGACTTTGGGGGTGTTTTGGCCATTTTCTGCCTTAACCTCATTGTGGCAATGAAATTATAGCTGGCTAACAAATTAAAATTATTAGAACCTAAGTTCTTAAACAGAAAAATGGATTTATTAAATGCTTAGAAAATGTAATCCCAGAGCTAGCATCCTCCCTACTTCCTATGTCAGTTGTCAATCCTTAATTCTCAAAGAAAATTGTGAAAATAATAGGTTGTGATATTTTGCAATATCTGCAGTCCCACCGCGAGAAAAACAACAAAAATTAGTCTTCGACAACAAATATGAAGCCGTTGCTGGCCAATTGTTGGAAGTCTATAATTGTACGAGTTCTCATTTGCAGACGTCAAAGCTTAAATCTATTATGTGGACATAATTACATCATAAATATTAGTTACATATTAAAATAGAAAATTATAGACCAGAATCAATTTTCTTAGTTTGATTAGTTGAAGTTTGAAAAATCTTTTAATTCCTATGTTTCAAAATTATTGCTTTTATATATTTTTTTGGAGATGTCCCAAAATAAGGTCTCATTTTATAAAATGGAAGTTCTTTTCATTAGCAATGTATGACTCTGCCAAAACAAACCTCAATATGTGATAACAAGGGCGTGTCCTTTTATGCTAAGTAGCTATAATATCTTTCAAGATCAAAGCTAATTTAAATTTTTTCTGATGCAAAGGATCCTTTTAAAAGGCAACTACACAGCATACTCAATTTTAAATATTGCGGATAACAAGATGGAGTAGCGGAAAGAGAAGAAGAATAATAACAAGGAGTAGAGGATAAAGAAAGAGAATAAAGAAAATAATATTAAGAACAAGAGAAACATCAAACTTGTTTATAAGGCATCTGCTCAACTCGCTCTGCCTTTAATGCAACAAAGTTCCCCATTGTATAGAGGAAAATAAACACTATTACCCATACAATTATTAAAATACTGGGTTCTAACTGACTCATTACATGATAATCATTCTGACTCACAAGATTATTACAGGATAATTACTTAACAATAGGACAATAATTAAACATTGCGTATAAGCTAACTCATTAATAAGATAAATATACTGACACAAAGGACAATAATTAAAAGAATCCTGGGCGAATTGGTCCCAACACATAAGTGGCTTTTTATTGTTCTTAGGGCTGAATAAGTGAATTGAAAGGCTTTGTTGCTAAGCCAGCCTTTTCCCACCATTGTTGATCAAATTGATAAGGGTTTTGGGAATCTTCCATCAAATCATTTGAGTCATTTGGATCAACTTTATCTTTTCCTTTATCAATTCTTGGGACTCTGTCGCTTAAAGAAAGATCTTCAGAAATTATTGGAGGAGCATTATTCAAGATAGATGAGCTTTGAGAAGATTTGTTGCTTGCCATTTGTTGCCAATTTTGATTGAAGTATCTTTTTTAATTCCCCTACATGTTATTTGATGTAACTCTGATCTTTTCAGAATAGTATTGTTCAAATATGCTCTGCCATCTTCTTATAACTTTAAAGCATATTCAACAGGCATTTGTTTCCAAAGAGCATCTTCTTCAACCTTTGGCCATATTTAATGAGGGATAAATTGATTTTGTTCGGTTATGGTCCTCTGAAACTTTCTTATATCAGTTCCATGTTCAAAAACTTCTTTATTGAGGAGATATGGGAAAACTCCATATTCTTAGGCTAGATAAAGAAATGGACGATCATGAAGATGAGGGGAACTAAATCTTGACAAGATATAAATAACTAAAATTTTCTTGTTTGTTTTGCTAAGTTGTTGAGTTTGAAGAACCTTAATCATTTTGATCCATGTGGATAATGGATAGAACCATTCCAAAAATGTTCTGGCACATGGATTATCATCAAACCATCCACAATGAAGCTCTACAATCTACTTGATAGATTGTTCGATAGGAAATTCCACTCCAAGTTTCCATTGTTCTAGAAGGTACCAAATCATACATAATTATTCTTTTGAGAACATACAATGCAGTACTAAATAAAGTGAAAAATGGATAATCAGGATGAAAACCTAAACCTCCAAATGTATGGAGACCAGTTTTTCTAACAACAAGACTCTGATATTTGAGCATGAGTTCTTTTGCTCTTGACTGGAGAGTTTTAGTCTTGATGAGTTCATTTAGTTTAGGAGGAAGATTTTCAAGTGGAAATTCAAGAGGTACTAAGACTTTTGAGGAGGAGAGTGAAGAAATCATGCAGATGATTGGAATATGTTTTCTGGGTATTTGGTAAAGTTTTGGTCTGGAGAGGAAATCAGCAAGAACATTATTTTTTCCTTTGATATGATTAATAGTAAAAGAAAATTGTGAAAACCATTCAAACCATCTCAACAATTGTTTTGAGGGAAAGCTTCCTGGTTATAGGCTAATCATCTTGGGAAATGCAGTCATATCCATTTCAACAATAAAATATTGTCCAACAAGATGAAATAAGAACTTTTCAATACCTCTCTTAACAGCCAGGATTTCCTTATAAGTGGAATGGTAATTCTGTTCAACATTTTTTAAAGTTCCACTTTTGTATCCGCAAACCTTTCTTTTTCCCTCCTTTTGTTCAAAGAGAACAGCTGCCCAAAAATTTTCACTAGCATCGGTGTGAAGAATTCTTTGTCCGTTTGATGGGATTTGCAAAGGAGACAAACCTTAGATGATTCGTTTCCTAGTAGAGACTGCCTTTTTTCTAAGCATAAGACCATTTTGGAGGATTTTTCTTTAGCATGTCTTGAAGAGGTCTTATTATGGATACAATCCTTAGGATGAAATTAGCAGCATAATTAACTACTCCAAGAAATTGTTGAATCTGCTACTTTGATTGTAAATCATCAGGAAATTTTAATAATTCCTACGCAATATGAGGTTGATGAGTATATCTTCTTTCTCTGATATTCATTCTTAAAAAGTCCACATCATTGACAGTAATTATCATTTTCTTTTGAAACAACATAATTCCAAATTTTTGAACCAATTTTTCAAATTTAAATAGAAGATGTAAATTAGTGGTAAGGTCTTTTGAGAATAGAAGAATATCATCTATGTAAATCAATGCATTTGGACATAAAGGATCAAAGATTCTGATCATAGCCTTTTGAAATAAAGATGGGGTAGTTTTGAGTCCAAAAGGCATGACCTTCTATTGGAAATGAGCATTTGAGATACAAAATGTTGTGTTATATCTATCATCATGATGAATTCCAATTTGCCAGAAGCTAGCTTTTAGATCAAATTTCAAAAAACGCTTAGCATTGGTAAGATTTGAGAAAAGACAATTCCTATTCTGAAGAAGAAATTTTTCATCATCAAGGAAATAATTTAGAGGTTTGTAATTGATAACCAACCTAATTTTTCCTCTTGCTTGTTCAACTCTTTTTGTTGACATAAAAAGCTTGGCTAGCCCATGAAGAATTTGTTGTTTCTATTAATCCTTCATCTCTAAGTTGAGCTAATTCTTTGATAGCTAATTCCAACTGATCTGGTGGTATTCCTGGATGACTGGCTTTTGTGGGTTGATGTTGATATCTTTTTTAAAGGGAAGATATATGAAAAAATTTGGGTTCTTCCAAAGAGGGTGTGAACATTTATTTTTTCCCAAAGATGTTTGATAATATCAAACCCAATAATAATATATTTACCGAGGAGAGATGAACCAAGAAATTTAAGGACAAAAGATAATTCTAGAAAGAATTGGATTTTAATAGGCTTGCTTATTAGCTCAATTGAGAAGGTTTCACTATTTGCTACCTGGAATACTTCTCTGTGTCTTTTCCCAGAAATAAGTGGTAATACCTTCAGGTTGAGGATAGAGCAAGTTGCTCCTGTATCAAGAAGACCAACAGTTGTGATTGAAAAACCAAATATTTGAGGAATAATTTGTACCTGGACAAAAGGTACTGAAAGAGCAAGTCTAATCATCTGGATTCCAAAAATAGGAAATTGGTTTGTTGGTTCATCTTATCCTTTAGAGAAACGGTCTTCATCTGTTTCTAAAAATTCTTCAAGGGAAAAAATTGTTCGTTCTGTTGGTTCTGCTTCTTCAAAAAACAGTAACTTAAGATCATCATTGTCAACATCATAATGAGTGAGTTGCACAATTTGCTTCAGAATTTTTTCTCTTTTCTTGTTTGGGCATTGTTTTGCCCAGCGGCCGCTTTTGTGGCAAATATGACACCTACCTCCTTTTGATTTTGGGAATTTTTTTCCTAAAGAACCTCCTTTTTCTTCTTTCGAGCATCCATCGTTGGTGATACTTTTTGAACTTCTTGAAATATTTTTTGGATTTCTCAGGGCAGTGACACTTTTCTCCTGATTTATATTTAATTTGTAAATCTCTTCTTTCACATCTCTTTCCTATTTTCTTTCTTCTCTGTTGAAATTCCTTTAAAAACTTTCAATTGCTACACAATTTTTAAAGGGCTCTTAAAATATACTGATAGATTTCACCAAGGGTGGTGTTTGAAAGGGTTTTTCCCCTGGCTTTGATTAATCTAAGAGCTTCTTGTCCTAATGATTTAGAAATAGAATTGAGATAAGCTTATTTCAAGTTTGCATAGTCTTTTCCTCCAAAAACATAAAATCTCTGGGACTTTCTTTGAAAGTGTTTTTCCAAATCTCTTCTATGAAAAGAGCAACACTTCATTTTAAAGTATTCTTCTCTTTTTATGTCCAAATGACTTTGATATTCTCCTAAAAATTCAAGATAGATATATTTAGGAAAGTATCAAGATTTGGTGAATTCTTGGCCTGGATTTATCTATATTCACCAAGAGCATACCACCATCTTTGAGTGATCCAGTCATTTTGACCGTGAAAGTATTGATAACACTAGGAATTGTTGCATTTGGCTTTTGTAATTCTATCACACACCATGACATCATCTCATATATTTTGTTTTGCCATTGAGAAGAAGGTATGCCATTAAATGTGAACCACATTTTAGAGTTTGATGATGACTCAATTGTTTCTGTCTGTTGATATCGATGACTTGGTTCTGATTCATCATCATCAATAGTTTCATCACCAACAACAGGTTCAGGTGTTTGATTCATGTATTAAAGTGGCAAATCATCAGACAAATCTTCAGAATCACTTATTTCCTGGGTGGCAATAATAGGCTAAGAAGGTCGTGGCGGCTTTTCATCTTCGAATTGATAGACCTTTTTAAGAAATTCGAGAGGGGGTTGGATCTATTAGGAGACACCTCTTTGTTGGTTGAAACTCCTTCCATCATGAACTGTTGTGATTCATTGGGCTTCTTATGAATTGAACTTTTGGAGATTCCAGGAAGTTTTCTTTTTTCCTTCAATTTTTCTGGAGTAAAAAATGATGATGAATCTCTGAACATTCTTTTGAAGTTTTCAAGGCCATGCAATGGTTGAGTGACCAAAGGATATATGGATGTTGGTGGCCTTGGCTTGCTCCAAATAGTATCTCTTTGGTATTATTCTTCAAGAGATTTTAGTTAGGTTTTTAGAGAATTAATCTCCTGCTCTTTATGCTAGAACGACTATGAAGAATAGATTAACCTCATGATATCTTGGTGTACCACATTAATTCTTTCTTTTAAGGATAGAATTAATGTTGCAAGTTGGCCATCCACATTTTGTTCAATTTGTTCTTAACTCTTGGCAATCTTTTGTAGGAGTTTGTTTTGAGCACAAGTATTTTCTGACTGCCAATTTAGTGTTTCTTCAGCAGGAGAAATCTCTACAATCGACCCATCTGGTTTTCTGAAAGTTGGATTCTTAATTTTTCATGTATGTTTGTAGTCAACATTATTCATTTATTCCTTTGAAAAATCTCCAGATTGAGATGATGAAGCTCCAATCATCATAATTTAATGTGGGGGCTTTTGATCCTCATCATGGAAAGAGCTTTTGTCATCATTGTCATTCCATCCAAAATATGTGGTTGACCAAGGAGTTGGTGGTGGAGGATTGAATTTGACCAAATAATCAAATTTGCTAGATGGTTATCCCAACGTATCAACATAGGGATTTTCTTTAGAGATTGTGGAATGTTGTCTTCTATGGGAATTGTGTTGGACTTCTTAAAGACCTTCATTCTGATTGATTAGCCAAAAAATAGGTGATCCATTGCAATCAAATCCATAAATGGTGGATGTGGATTCGATTGTGTATGTAGGGCTGAAACAACTAAAAACATTGTTGTTGTTCTTTTGTTGCTTAAACCTTATTTCTATAGTGCCATCAACATTTTTATGAAAAGATGGTTTTATAGATTGGATCGGTTTTGATTCCTTGGTAGCTTGATGATTTTGCTCATAAGCAATAATCCATATTTTTGGGATCAACTTTTGTAAAACCTCTCTTGGAAGTTGCCGAGGAATGTGTGTACAACTTGGAATATGCTTAGAATCAACTTAGATGAGAAGTGCATCATTTGTTTCTTGAGGAAAAGAAAAATCAATAGAATGATTTTGTATCTTGTATACCATTTGATAGTGCAAAGTGGCAGAATATGTTACTATTGAGGAAACCGCTCCACAAATCTGAACTTGTAATTTGAGAGCTAATCGGAGACATGGGTTTGCTATTGACATGTTGAAATTTGGGTACATGTTTACTAGGACTGTCCCAGCATTTAAAGTAGTTTGGACAGTACCAATATATGCATACTAGTAATCCGAGAACCTAGTATCCAATAGAGCAATTCTGCAAGTTGTAGGGAGACCTTTTGACTATGGAGAGTAAGAGCAAATCTAATAGCTCCAAAATGGACATTAGTATATTTTTCTAAAAGTCAAAGATTTGGAAGGTGTTCTGGAATTTCAATAGGTACCATTTGTTCCTTTTTTGTGGTTAGAAGGAAATATTGATCAAAAGCAGATGCCTGAACAAATTCTTTAACTTGGATTTTTGGGAGGACCAATAATATTTTTTACAGTTTTTGAAAATGAAGTTCAAGGTTTAGAAAATGTATGATATGGGTTTATTATTGGAAGGGAGGTTGAACAGACCTTTTTTGACTTGGGTAGATATGTTATTTCCTAAAGAGAAACTATTTTTGAGGCATTAGAAGTCCTAAAGTTTGGATAAGCACTGAGAGCAGATGAAGAAGTAGAGGTAGAATACCTGGGTAATAAATCATCCATGACTTTGATATCATATTGGTATCAGTAGCAAGCTTAGCAAGGTACGATTTCACCAAAACAAACCTCAACAGGTGATAACAAGGGCATGCCCTTTTAAGCCTAATAATATAAATATACACAATACTTTCACTATTTTAATTTTTATCTAAACTTCATAAAAAAAATATAATATTAGTAACAAAACTTAATTGATAATATAAGAAATTATATATCTCTAATAACATATATTAAGCAATTATAATCTTCATTTTGCCAATAATGATACTTTTTTAGGTAATAATGATTTTCGTTTTATCCCAATAACTTAATCGTGACAAACCAAATATTTTTAATTGTCACTACAGGAGATCAATGAAACTATAATGATAATCTAATAACAATAAAATTATTCTTATAATTTATAATAAAATTTTTTTGCTGTTATAAAGTTGCTAATAGTTATAATTTAAACACAAATTTTTATCACTAGTAAACTTTTGAAGATCATTATTGTAATAAAATAATTCATTTTATAAACAAGTAACAAATTTCAGTGTTTAATCATAAATCCATTAATCAAATGTTAGTTACACCATCCATCTTCTAAATTTAAGTTTAATATGTGTTTGAGGACCATATCTTAGCTGTATCGAGTCACATAATTTTCTCAACGTCCATAAATACATACATTCATATATATATATATATAATATGTAGATACACTTAATTTTGTCACGCGTATAAAAATTTAAAATTTCTCCTCGAGAAGAAGGGGTTCCAACTCCAAAATATAATATAATGTTTGGTCAACGGTCACATCAAAAAGAGTGGCAATGCATGAAACATGACAACAATCAATCACATTCATGGGGTGGGTTGGGGATAAGGTAAACCAAATGGGCCTGTTGCCTGCTACAAAAATTTGTTCACATGGCAAACACCCAAAGGGCCCAATTTCACATGCTGGCCTGTCTCCCGGGCCCTCAATTGCTTTTTGCTTTTCAGTCATTCCATTCATTCACAAATCAGATGTACTGTCACTTTCATCTCTATAATTATAATGTAACGGCAAATTCGGAACCAAAATATTCCCCTCTTCCAATTTTCACTCGATATTTGCACCCGGATTAGATTTTTGAATGAAAGTTTTTGTGTATCTTTACATTTATTTCCTTGACTATAATTGCTCCAAATAATTAATTGAATGGTCTTTAATCTAATGGTATAATGGGAGGTTAGGATTTGAATCCTAGTATATTCTTAGCTTATGTATATATAAATAAAAAAATATAATCATTTTAAATTATTATTTTATTCATACCACTATTTATATCTATACTATATGGGGAAAAAAAAACAAGACCCTTTCACTTATAAGTGACAATATTTACACTGTTAATTCAAATTATAATATATATCTTTAAGTATTCTATTGGTTAAAAGAAGTTTCAATATCTTAAATAAAATTTTACTTCTCATTCAAAACTACTTATTTTTCATACTTCTTTTTATTTACCCTACTTTCTCTCTTTTTTCTTTTTTATATCTTTATCCCACATGATTCACAAACAAATTATACATTATTCTCAAAATTAATTCATAAAATCAACGTCATCAATTTTTTTTTAATAATTGTAATATTTAGTATTTTTTCATCTGTCAATATACTAAGTATTCATATCATGGTAATTTAAATTTATCCACGAATAAATGATGTGTTAAATGACTTGTTATATAAAAAAGAAAGAATGTTACACACTCAAAGTGATAATTTGATCATACTACACCAAATTTTAAAATACCAACTATGCCATTAATTTTTAATTTTTAAAAATATCTCACTCGGTATGAAATGACTAAATGCAAGCAACATGGCCAAAACAAAAGAAAAGATTTATAAAATGTACAGACAGTTATATCCATCGTTTTAAAATTTGATGTGGGAATTGTTAGAGATGAATTGATTAACATTAATTTATAATAAATTTGTATTTTATTCAATGCGTTTATTGTTAAAATAATGTTGTTTGTTTATCTATATGTAAAAAATTGAGTATTTGAGTGCTTATCAATATAATTAGCATCAATATTAAGGTAATCTAAATTATGCACACATTATCAATAATGGTTAGTTATATACAAAAGAAAGAGCTCTTACATTTATAGAATTAGTTATCGTGGCATGTTGTCCTTCTTTGCATAAGTTTAGTTTATTATATTAGTATGTTAAATATATTGATAAATAACAAAGCACTCAATTTTTTATATAGTATAATTTTAATAATATCCACACTAACTAACATACAATTTTAGTTATTCAATAATATAAAATCGTATAACAAATAATTCTTGCATCAAAAGTTCAAAAATATGAGATATATACTTGTCTACATGTTTATTGAATTTTTTTCATTATAGTTTGATTGTATACTTATATTTTGTAATTTTATATCAAGGGATAAATGTACTTTTAAAAGTAAATTAAAAATTAATGGCATAATTGATAATCCAAAACATGATGTTACCACCACTTTGAGTGTATAAGAGACCTAATGTTGTTTAAAAAATGGAGCTAGGATCGTTTCCATAAGTTAGCTATTAAATGTAGTATATAGAGTTCTCGATTCTCAACATTTTGCAAATGAGTTTTTGTGCCCTTTATGACATTGAGGCTTAATATTTATAGTGTTTTTTTTTTGTGGGCTTCGGCCTTCTGGGGCCTAGATGCCTTCTCGGTGGGCTTAATCAATTAGTTTTTCTCACCTTTTTATTTGTTTACTAATTAATTAATTGAGCCTTCTTAATCCAATTCAACTTTTTTACCCTTAAAGACTTAATTTGTCATCATCAAGCACCAATTTTTAAATTAAAATGTTATTTTTACATTGAAAATATAATATAATTTTGGATGTTAATTTTTATCTTATCCTTATTAAAATAAGATAATCATATAATTAATGTTTATTAATCGTGTTGCAAGAGTGCGATGTTTATACATGGGACTTAATTCGAGTTAGAGTTCAAGTTGAATCAAAATTCATAAAAGTGAGAGGAAACATTGGCTTGTATGTTGCCACGAAGGAGTCACCGATTACCCTGGGGGTGGTTGTTGTGATAGTGGCAAAGCGGGTGCTTGGGTGGGGTGCCTAAGCTATGTGCCTCCTAGGGTGCCCAAGTTATGTGTTTGCTGGGCACCTGCAGCCTAGTGCACTTCTGTGGCACCCAAGTTGGGCATCTAATGCCCTCTTGGGTGCTCCAGCTGAAGTTTGGCCATTTGGCCTTTACTTAATATATCTAGGCACTTATTCCTTCGGCGATTACAACCATTTGTTTTCCCGTAAAAGACTACTTGAGTGCCAAATAATGGTGAAAACAACATGATTTCTTGGGGAATTTAGAAAAAAAATTTGAGACTAAGATTTGTGCCTTGGGGGATGTTAAGAATGTTTGTGCTTTGCGTGAAGGATCATGGTCTTATTAATCACTTTCACTTTTTATGGGGAGTGCTTTGTTCATCATGTATGTGGATGGACCTTCTGGGTCTTAGGTCACGAAAGTATTTGTAGATGTCCATAGAGAGTAGGTTTTTTTTGAAGTACTTAGAGTTGATTGACTATATTTCATGTAAGGAATAGTTTGAAGATCTCTAGGTGACTAAGTATACGTCATACATAAATGTGGGGACTAATCATTTTGCAATGAAGTTGAAGAATGTCTCACTTCATGTTCCACATAAGAGTTCGATTTTTTCATGGAGCTTTTTATCTCAATGATTCTTTAATATTGCTAGTGGAGTTTAGGGTTTTCTACTTAGATATTTTTCGAACTATGTGAGATTGTCTTTGTGGCTAGGATAAGTTCTCAAGATAACTTATTGTCTTTTGCTTATGACACCTAGAGGGTAGGCATCTCTACGATAGGCAGTTGGGGTAAGGTTAGCTTTGTCTAATTTTGGATGTTGTCCTTTTCTTGGTGTTGTCACATTTTCTAAGTTCATGAGCTCTTATTTGGTAGTAGAGTTTTGTCTTTTGCATTCCACTCCAATGGAGTTAAATCTTGAGAGATGTCATATCATTTTGTTTGGTAAGTTGGAATTTATAGAATACAAAGGGACTCGACCATTTTTTGTTATTGTGTCTTGCTTTCGCAAATTATAAGCATTTTTAGTAGAGCTTCAGACTACAAAAATTTGCTTATGGCTCTTTTAAAGCAAAGTTAATTGGGGATCCCCTTGAGGCCTCTTGTGGAGGCATTTCTCTAGGGGACACCTTAGGATGTGCTATTGCATTGAATTATTTTGCATGACTTTTAGAGGTCTTGTCACAACAATATCACTTTATGCACTAAAACGTTTTTGATTGGATGCACTTATGATCTCACAGTTGGGAGTCTCTTTGGCGAGTCACCTTGAGGAGTCTTATAGTAGTTATACTTTTCGCAAGCCCTTTTGTTTTTTTTAGTTAGCATAGTACTGGCTAGACATAGGGTGATGTTTAAGTACACTAGTTTTATCAAACTTCATGTCTTTATTATGAGAATTTAATATTGTCATGCTCTTTTTTACACTAAGTCATTTGAAAGACTTATTCTTCATGATTTTTCTCGAGCTCGTAATATCATTTACACATTATTGTGTACTTGCATTTTTTTACTTTTTTTGTAGTGATCGCCCACCTGGATGAACATATGGGTGTTTGTTGTGCACTAGGCTATTGGGTGCCTGGTGTCTGGAATGCCCAGGTGCTTATTAGGCACTCAACTCTCGTGTACCCACTAGGTGCTTAGCTGGCATATGTTTAGACACCAGATGCTTGACCTCTTGGGTGTTTGGGCTGTCAATGGCTTTATCAAATTTCACCATATTTATGTTCTCAATAGATGTAATCATTTGAGTGCTGACTAGTTGCATGTGTAGTTTGACCCTTTAGGTAACTTAGAAAAAAATTGATTACACAAAGCTTCATACTTTGAAAGTTAATCAGAAACATTAGTGTGAGTTTGTATTTTTGCAAATAACTCAAGCTATTTGTTTGTTTAGGACTACCTCACTCTTTGTTTCTACATAAGTAGTAGTTTAGCTTACTCTTAGTTTCATTTTTCTTTCATAAGACTAAGTGTTAGCCAAATGCTTTTTTGCATTCTTTAATGTTCTGAATATTTGCTCCTTTTTTTTTTAAAGAAAGTTTTTCTATTGATTCATATTTATACACTTAGTCAAATGCATAGCTTTCAAGTGTCAATGTGTTCTTATGTTTGACCATCATGCGAGAGGAGTGCGTAAGAGAGGTGTTAAACCTTTTCTTATTAAGTTTTATTACGAGCTCCCTAGAAGGGTTTTCTTAAAGTTGTGCAATCCGACGCGCAAGTATGAATGTGAGCCTAACTGAAAAGGTCTTACCATAATGTTTTGTCATTTGAATCAAATTTGAGTACAAGTTTTATTAATGAGGTCTTAACGCATATGTTAAGTATTACAACGATGTTTGTATGCAAGCCTCATTCGGGAGGTTTTATCATAATCGTTAAGTGTTGCAATGGCTTAGATGTAAGCCTCCTTCGCGAGGTCTTATTGCTAATGTTTGATGAGTTAGTCATATATCCCTTAAGGGGTTCAATAATGGGCTTTGGTGGTGTGGTCATGTGCCTCATAAAAATCCTTGTAATAGGCTTACACGTTACAACCACTTATCCTCTAAGAAGCCGTATAGTGGATTTATGCTTCTCCATTGAGGTAGTCACTTGAGCACTCTAGTAGAGATGTTACTCCATGGATAGAGTTGCTTGAAACCCTATCGAAGGTATCTTTCTATGGAGGGAGATGCTTAGGGTCCCCCACAAAGATGTTGTCTAGTGGATAGAGTCACTTAGGGATTTGTATAGAGTCATCATTCTACGAAGGGAGACATTGGGGTCTCTCGTGGAGATGTTACTCCATAAATATATTCACTTAGAAAATCTCGATGAGGTTTTTCTTAATTGAGGAAGATGTTTGAGGTCTTCAACGAAGATGTTGTTCCATGGAAGGAATCGCTTGGCACTCTTATGAGAATGCCATTATGCTTAGGGAGACGTTAGGGGATTGCTATAGATATATTGTTCCATAGAAGAAGCCGCTTAGGACTCCCATGGAGAGGTTGTTTTATGGAGGGAGCTATTCTTGGACTCACCAAGAGATGTCATTCTATGAAGGGGACGCTTAGGGTCTCATGTGGAGATTTTGCTACCTAGAGGGAACTGCTCAGGGACTCCCACAAAGATGTCTTGTTTTCATTGTATTTTATTTCCACTTGCCTCATTGCATCTTACTACAAATAGGTTATTCCAATGAGTAGTTGCTGCAGAATAAAAAGAGGTATATGTGTAGGAGAACTTCATGACACTTTATTGAAGAAGTAAAGAGCAAATAGTTGGTCTTTTTGGTTGGAAGGACTTCCATTAATGATGAAAGTAAAAACTTCACTTAAGTTTCTAATATTGAGAATGGAATATTGGGAAGGAAATCTAGCATATTGGAAATAATCAACTTAAAAGAAGGAAAAAATACTGCAAAGTGCCTCAAGGGATGCATTTATTGAGAATTGGGAGCATTTTCCACTTTTTCTGCATGGACTAGGTCAATGACAATGGCATCTCTCTTTTCAAATGTTATTTTTAGTATAATTTTATACTACTCTATGATCTTTCTCTTGATTCCAATTGTTCATTAGGTAAGCATTGACGGACTTCATCATCTTCTGGTCTGGAATATTTCTTGGGGTTTTCATGTCCTAAGATCATGTATTCTTTTAAGTAGTCACATTAGATCAGTTTTCCTATCTCATCTCTCTAATTGTAGTATTCTTTAATAGTATGCCTTTGATAGTGATGAAAATTGCAATACTTCATAGACTTCAGACTTTTCAAATTCTCTATAATCTTTGGTGGCCATTTGAGCAAGCCTTGCTATTTAGTGACCAAGAGTATCACTACGCTCGAGGCACTCAAATATAGTTATTTGAATAATGTTTATAGGGGGCTATGCTAATGTTTATTTGGCTTCTTGCTAGTGTCAATTCCTTCTACTCATGTCTTATGCTTGCTAGCATCTTGAGGAGTCACAACCCTTCTCGATCATGATGTATTTCTCTACACAAACAAAAAGCTTCTCCAATTTAGGTTGGGGTTTTCCAACTATGGACCTTTGGAACTTTTGGTGCTGCAAATTCTATTAGACGATATGAGGTAAGAGCTCATAGTTAATGCAGCAAATTTCATGCACTGCCTGGACGAAACAATTGAGATAATCTCTCAAGGGCTCTCTATATCTTTTGCTTGATAGCAAACAGGTAAGTTGTTATGCTGTGCTACTTGCAATTAATGGACAAGTTATAGAGAAATCATTGTGTCAATCATTCCTATTTGTGATGGATCCAACTGTCATATGATTGAATCACGTCATAGTATGCTTGGTGAGTATGGTGCGAAACGCCTTGTAGGAGGCAGTGTTATTCAAATTATGAAGCTCTATCCTTATGAGGAAATTATTCAAGTGCCCTTGCCAGTTCGTGGTGCCATCAAATTCTAGAAAGTTGGATATCTTCGTTCCAAGGAGAAACGTCATTACCAAGATAGATAGGTAAAAGAGACTGTGTCTTAGGAGAGCAATGGCTTAGGAAAGGTGCCTACATTATGCTTCTCCGAGCAGTGGCCAATTGGTGTTATGAGTTAACTCAAAGAGATGATTGTACGTCCAACTGCTGAGGTAGACAAGGAGTGGTATCTCACTCTTGGTTAGTTCTTCATTTTATCATCTTCAGAGACAATGAAACTTCCCTACTCGATGAGAGGATTGTGGTTTCTCTAGAGGGCTGTGTTCTCTAGTGAATTGAGTGCCATGTTAGCCACAACTTGTATGGAGGCATTCTCAAACATCATCTTCAGTATTTCTTGAATCATTTGTAGTACTGGTTCTTGAGGTGGTGATGCCTATTGCAAAGACGTCTTCTCTGGTACTGGTTGCACTTTTGGGGTGGGTTCTAGTATTGGACGTTATTCGTCCTATGCTAGTGATTCTGCATGTTTTTCGATCTTGGGATCACTTAGTTATTCAAATCTCAAACTCTAGATCTCATTTGTATTTTTAATATTCCTTTTTCTTCATAAGAGTTTCCATAGATGATGCTACTCAGAATTAGATTTACGACCTATTCCATATGTCAGTAATTTTTGGAGTTCTTTTTATCTAAAATACGCAGAGAATTCTCAATTCATAATTTTTTACAAATGAGTTTTCTTGCCCATTTGACTTTAAGGCTTCATATTTATAGTGTTTTTTAATGGGTTTCAGTCCACTAGGATTATGATGCCCCTTCTTGGTGGGCTTAGTCAATTGAACTCTTTAGCCTTTTTATTCATTTATTAATTAATTAATTAGGCCTTTTTTAACCTATTTTTACTTTTTTCCCCTTAATTTTCATATAAAGAATATTTTTTATATAGTATAGATGATAGTTTCTACCATTGTTGCACCACTTTATTATATACTAATTATAGCCTTAAATTATTGAGTTGAAAAAAAAAAATTCAAGATCCCTAATGAAATTTTATTTGTTAATAAAAGTAATTACTTATCTCTCATATTTTGTTTTCATCTCCCTGCTCTTATCTGTTTTTCCTACGATAATTCACAAATCAATCTGATAGTCTTCCCAAATTTGAAGACACCAAATTAGTCCATCAATTCTTTTTAACTGTCATATGCCTCAAATTTAGTTAGTAAAAGTCAAGTAAAAGGAAAAGAAAAACTCCAACCACTCTAGAAATAATATAAAGATTGAGGACATAGGAATTATTATTAGATCGATAGATCTTTTAGTCACATTGATGGTTTTATATTTTTTGATGTGGTTTGACCAGAATAGAACCAAATTAATATGATCAGATAATAGTTCATAAATTTATATCCTTGATCCAATTTAATTGTTCAACTATTTAGGTTTAAGTGGCCTAAATCATCTATGTTGAACCTCATTTCAACTTTTGGCCCATTTTCTTCTTTTACTCAATTTCAATTTTGTTAAAAAAGTACTAAAATTGTCACATTTTTTGAAATCTAATATATGTGTACGTATATATTTTTTCTCCATATGCAAGCACGATCTTAAATTGATATTTATATGCTTATAATAATGTATATAATTTTTTTCAAAACTTTCTTTCAAATAACTATTAAGTCATCTAATTATTCTTTTAGTACATGATTAGACTATAGGATTGACCATTTCATTTTGATATACCCCACTTGTGTCTTCCAAACACACAAGTAAAACCACAACAAAATGGCAAGCATGACTTTATGAAATGGCACATTGAGCCCACTTGGATGGACTACTAACTCTAATGGGCTTAGCTTACCAAGGACTCAATCAATACAAAATCAACTTCCACAATCACAAAAAACATCAAATCACATATTAATCAACTTGAGCACTATCTATGTGCAAGCATGTTCTCAAAGTAGAAACCTACTAGACAATAATTTCTAGAAAGATTCTTGGATCTAATTCCATGTAGTATTATTTGGTGTTGTCCATGGGAATGGCTTTTCTGATTCACCAAATCCTGAGAATGTAGACAAGATCCAAATCTTAAGACTCCAGCACCTTTATGGTGCCCAAAAAAAGAATGCCATGAGTAACCTAGCATGGATGTAGTCACCATTGGTGGCTAAGTAGGCGCCTCTAGAGTTAGAGTTCCTCACAGACCCACAAGTGTTGGATCCTTGAGGATTGATTCTGTGGATCGTCAGGAGACCTTGATGGCATGCTCAAGGTAAGTGATAGCAAAAGCAACTACCCAGTGTATCGAAGAACATTGCCTGTTGAAGTTCCTAGTTGATCTACAAGTGCGGCATCTTAAGAGACCTTAATGGCATTAGTATAAAATGCCTCAATATGAGTGTCAACAAAAATGATGTCCTAATACATCACACAACATTAGTCGTTGGCGACCACCCTTAGGCACCCAGAGAAAAAGAGGGGCTCACTCTGTGGTCAATCCCTAAAGCTATACACCTATGGGGTGATTGAATTAAAGAAAAAAGGCGACCCCTTAACTAACCCCAAAACTCAATGGGCCCCCATGGCTTGCTGCCATTACTACTACTATAAGTTCAAGTTGGCCTATTTCCCTGTGTTTAATAGAACTGATGGCTCCAAGAACACCTGGATGGCAATATGGTAGTTGTGGAGCACCAAGACCCAAGTGAGGCAGTCTATTGTAAGGTCATCTGCATGACCTAATAGAGCTTACTGGTTCAACCAACTATTTGTTGGAATCATCACTAGATTGGAATAGCTAATGCAGCATCTCCTACATAACTTCTTTATCAACTGGAGGTACAGCAAAATTGTAACCCACTAATTCACCACGAGGCAAAAAGAAGATGAGGGCTTGTAAAAGTACTTTGTCTAAGCAATACATGAGATTCTCAATTTAGTCTGAAACTATTGCCCAAAATAATACAACAAAACTTGAGTAAGAATTCAAGCAATCCACGATGAATAAACCCTCCCCTAGTTTAGAGGAGGTCGTGATATGGCCTAAGAAGTGTTTTCATATTTGAGAAACAACTCCCTCAAAGAATCATAAATGAAAGATAATCTCAAGAGGCGAGGAGAATACCTTGCCAGGCAACCAAAAAGATGGTAGAATATGATCTTAAGAGATAAAGTGAATACCTTAAGGGTGCTCAGCAACTAAAAATATGATGGACAATCTCAAGAGGAGAGGCAAATACCCCATGTCAAGTGACCTCAAGAGCATTCAACAACCAAAAAGATGGTAGACGATCTTAAGAGATAGAATTCAAATAAGTATTATCATTTCCATTGTGATAGAGGGTGTACTATTGAGGAGTGTGGCCATTTGAAGAACAAGATTGAAAGACTAATCTAATCTAAATGATCATGATCTCAGTAATGGACTTCAAAAGAGATGATGCAAAAACCTAAGCTTAGTTACCACCATTTAAGGAATAATTCATTTGACAAGCTTGCGCAAGGAAATTGAATAAAAGAAGACAAAACTCTGTCTGAATATTTTCAATCAGGATCCAAGGTCATTGTGACCTCACTTTGATCGAAATAAGGAGACAAAACACCCTATACGAGCATTTTCAATTCGGATCTAAGGTCATCATGACCTCACTTTAATCGAAATGAAGAGACAAAAAACCTATACACGCATTTCCAATCGGGATCCATGGTCATCATTAACTCACTTTAATCGAAATGAAGAGACAAATTTTGAGAATTTTCAATTGGGGTCTTACATTATTGTGACCCCACTTTGATCAAAATGAAGATGTAAAAAATCCTATACGAGCATTTTCAATCGGGATCTAAGGTCATCATGTGCATACTTCAATTAAAATAAAGAGATAAAAAAGAAGGATGGTTAACGAATCAAATCAAATCGAATATTTAAGGATTCAAATTCAATTCTATTTATTTTAGTTGTATTCGTATTCGTATTTAAATTTGACTTGAATCTTAAATTGAGCTAGAATTCAATTCAAGTAACTATTCAATATATTCATATTCAATTCAAATGTTCGATTAGCTCAATTTTTTACTTGAATTTTGAATTATTTATTGATTTTTCACCTTTTATTATGGTCACAAAATGAAAATACTTGATTTACCCAAAAAGCAAATATCAAATACATCTAATAGTTGATATAATATTCAATGGCTTCATTACTATAAATTATCAAAAATTTAAGTTTTGAGAAATAAAAATATTAATATATAATAATATATAATAAAATATATTTGAATATTTTATTGAATATTGAACTCAAATATTATCAAATTTGATTATATATCGAATATTATACTAGACTCGAATTCAAATTCAAATTTGTTAAATTTTGAATTCAAATATACTATTCAAATTTGAATCTCGAATTATTTGATAAAGGTTTGATTCATTAATCGCCTTAAAAAAAAAGACAAAACTTGTGACCATTTTCAATTGGAGTCTAAAGTCATCATGACCTCACTTTGATCAAGTTTAGAGACAAAAAATACCGTATGAACATTTCCAATTTGCATCCAAGATCACTGTGACATCACTTTAGGGCAAGTTTAGCAAATTCTAAATTAAAAGAAAAAAAGGTTACCATCAATCCCTTCATTGTGGACTGGATTTTCTTGCTATTGATTTTAGTTACATTAAGATGTTTTAAATCAAAGTTGGAGCTACTCCACCCAAATACATGATTTGATCATGACATTTATGGAAATTATCTAGTCCTACATCTACATCCTTGTTGGTAAGCAACTTATTAAAGAGTCCACAACCAATGAAGTAACATGCACCCACAAAATGGTGATGCTTCCAAAGTAACCAGCTTTTGTGATTGAGTGAAGCATTGTCAATGGAGTTGGTTCTTAGCATGAATTAGGGTGGTGGGAATTTAGCAATAAGAGAAGGTTTATTTGGCCTTTTATCTAGAAGATCTATTACGTTATGCCTTTGAAAGTCCTAAGATTAACTACTTTCCCAATTTCAAAGCTCATCTTTACTTTGAGTGGGGAGATTAATGATAGTCCATCTTAAAAATATTATTTTAGCCCCTACTCAAGTGAAATGCCCAAATTCATAAAGATAATTCTAAAATATGGATTAGGCCTACATGAGATAAACTAGTCCAATAAATACCAATATTACTCAACTAATACCTATAATACTCTTGCTAAATAAAAAAGATCCACGCAACTTGATTCGGGTTGCTTAACCTGTCCTGCCACACCCATGAATCTGGATCATCAACCCAACTCAGCAGGAAGCACCTAATCATGCTAGGTCAGCTTCCCCACTAGGAATGACACACTAGTATAAACACCCCATTTTACTCTATTTTTATGGTATGCACACCCTCTACTCTCATATGTTTTCTCTTTTTATTGTTTCTTTCACCTCCTATCTTCTTTAAATACTAACTTGAGCATCAAAGTGTTTTATCCCAGTGACCCTAAACAACCTATCTTTGACTTCAAGCTCTTAGACATCAAGGACATTTAAAAGACTTGTGACCCAAATTGAACTTGGGCCAAAGGATTACTCTTGACTCTGCATCAGCCTCACAATTTAATCCAACTTTTTACTTTGACTTTTAACTTGTCTACATAACTTCTTCAATTTTATTTTTCGTTTAAAATATCAATATAGAGAGTATAAATTTACTAATTAAATTGAGTCACTGCAATATTAATTTAGATTGCCATAATTAACAATTAGTATATATAAATTGTGGCAACATATGAGTAATGTATATAATTTTCAATTCCAAATAAGTCTTAACGTATCTATTCATAATTATTTTGATACTAAAATGGATGGCATATTATTAACACATCTTTTAATAATTATTTATAAGATTCATATAATATAAATTTCTTAAATATTCACCAACTACAACCACTTCAATAATTTTACAAATTTTCTTCTCATAATAATAAATGTTGTATGGATATACTACTTTAAATATTAGTAAAAGATTTACCTTATATTAAATAGCATATAATAATATGGACTATATCAAAATAACCAATATTTATGTAATTATAAAATATTGCATGGGATAATTTTATTTATTCATAACAGTTGACATATAAAGTACAAATATAAATTACCCATATATCATTATTTTATATATGCAAAACAAGTACAATGAATAATATTTTATAAGTATTTATCTAAGCTATATTTTTTGAATTATATATATTTACCTAGCCAGTTATATGATATCAATTTTGGAATAAAATAAATTACATATACAATTAGAGCTCATTTACTTGGTGTGTTTGGATTGGACAAGATCCACATTACTAGGATAAATAGTGAGTTATTTGCTAGGAAATAATAGGCGTGTGTATACTTGTGCATAGAAATTATAAACTTAAGAATTCAAATTTAGTTTAATATATAAAGAGACGTATAACATATATATTCTAGATGTGCAAAGTAAAAAATTTAATACTTAGACTGCATTTGCATATAATAATATCAAATAAAATAAGAGAGTAAGAAATCCTACTTGAATGTGTTAAATGCAATAATAAAAAAACTTGAGCCGGCGCTTGTTGCTCCAATATTGTCTTTAAGACTTTATTTGTCCCTCTATGATACCAAAGGTGATTGACAAATAGCCTCCCAAGATACAATGACTTTTCCCGATCAAAGGCAACACTCCAATTGACTAGAACGGCAAACTAAGTTGATTTGAAACTCTTTTATGAAATGGATAGTAATGTAAAAGTGCTTAGTATAGTGCTCAAACAAATGCTAGTATGTTTTTCCTTTTTTTCTTCCTTTTCTTTGTTGGGTTCTAGATACTCCTATTTATAATTGTGCAATGTATTTTTGTTAACGAGACATAATTCTTTATTAGAATTATATATAATTCTTTCTTTTAAGGACACAACTATAAGATAAAATCCCATAAGTTGCTCTTTCTATGAAGAGTTATGCTTCCACTAAAGAGTTTGGAACTCAAGTTCTAGCTCTAGCTTTGAGCTAACTTTTTTATAGGGGTGTGCTCATCGGGATACAATAAACTTTAATTATTTTATTTATACACCCGTATCCTTTTATCTAATATGGATAGACTCATTCTACCCATTAAAATGTCTTTAAATTATTTCTCAATTTAAACTCTATTTTCTTATTCAATTATTTAATTTTGGCATATAATATACTGAATTTTACCATTACCCACATGGATATGAAAATTATCTCACCTACTGTGCATATGAACGCAAACACACATGAAAGAGTTTAGGTTTGAGCAATATCACATTAGAAGAGGTAGCTTTTGGCTTTGAACTTTCCATAGTGAGAACTATCGGATGCACTCGCCAACCTGTGAATACAACATCTTGAACTATTTAGCTTTTTGTGTACACTAAGACAATAGAACTTTACACAATACCATTCAATAGTCAATGTAAGTTCTCATTGTTGTGTTCATTTCGGCCCTAAAAAGCTCTAGGAATTCACGAGTACTCTCTAAGAATTCAACCTTAAAATTCTCATTGGACTGGACCAATCCCTAATCACATAGGTGACTTTCTATTAAGATGTTCCTACTACAACTTCAATTGAAAGTTCAAGATAAAGAACTATTAAAAGCAATGCTTAACCTTACACTTTTGCAGGTGGCACTATTTTCTCATTGTAGGAATAGGAATAAGGCTTTAGCCCCCCTTCCCTAATAGTGCTTGCACTTCGAGCCACAACAACTTGTTTTCCCTTTGAACCTATTTATTGGGATCTCCAATCACATATGTAGGGTTTTCATTATTGTGTCTCAGTTATTTTATAAGCTTAAGTCTCATTCTCATTGATGATTTGTCAACTTGCTCTTTATTTAAGCCTTTGGTTAGTGGATCTACAATATTATCTTTTGACTCCACATAGTCAATAGAGATAATTCCATTAGAGAGCAATTATCTAATGGTATTTGTCTACAATGTATGTGCCTAGACTTGCCATTATACATACTATTTTGTGCCTTTTCAATCATAGTTTGACTATCACAATGAATGCAAATTGCTAGCACAAGTTTAGGCCAATTAGGAACATCTTCCAAGAAATAGTGTAGCCATTTTACTTCTTCACATGCCTTGTCGAATGCTATGAACTCCTATTCCATAATTGACCTTGCTATGTAGGTTTTTTTTGAAGATTTCCATAAAATGGCCCCTCGTCCTAATGTAAACACATATCTACTTGTGGACTTGGTCTTATTGGAGTCTGATGTCTAATTTGCATTACAACAATCTTTTGTTATAGCTGGATATCTTGTATAATGCAATCCATAACTTAAGGTATATTTTAAATACCTTAAGGCTCTCATTAAAGTAGTCCAATGCACTTGACTGGGATTGCTAATAGATCTACTTAGCTTACCAACAGCATACGCTATAACGGGTCTTGTGCAATTTATGATACATATGAGGCTCTCAATTATGCATGTATACTCTAATTGAGCCTTTACCTCTCTGTTATTTTTGTTAAACTGTTGGTTCACATCTATGGGAGGTTTTTACTAGGCTATTTCCTTACTCAAAAATTTTCGTAACACTTTCTTAGTATAGTGAGATTATGTTAGTGCTAGCTCATGAGATATCTTAATAATTTTATTTTGAGGATCAAATCTGCTACTCCCGTATCTTTCATATTAAAATTGCTACTCAACAACGGTTTCTTCTCATTGATTACATCATTGTTGCTTCCCATAATTAGCATATTGTCTACATATAGACACACAACGACATACTCAGAAGTAGTGCCCTTGACATAAATACATTTATTGCAGCTATTGATCCTAAAGCCATTTGCAAGCATGACAAAGTCAAATTTCACATGCCATTTTTTAGGTGCTTGTTTTAAGCCATATAATAACTTCACTAACACACCTTTTTCTCTTGTCTTGGAACAACCAACCCTTCTAGTTGTTCCATATAGTTTTTCTCATCTAAATCACCATTTACAAAGCTATTTTAACATCTAATTGATGAATCTCAAGATTATTGATAGCTACAAATGCAATCAATAACCTAATGGATGTTGTCCTAGTCACTAGCGAATAAGTGTCAAAGTAGTCAAGACCTTCCTTTTGTCTACATGCTTTGATTACTAATCTCGCCTTATATTTATCTATTATACCATCAGCTTTCAAATTCCTCTTAAAAATACATTTACACTCTAGGGGTTTATTTCAGGTGGAAGATCCACGAATTCTCATGTGTGGTTTTGCATGATGGACTTAATTTCGCTATTTATTGCCCCTCTCTATAGTGGAGCTTTTAGCATTGTCACAGCCTCAGTGAAAGTTCATGGCTCACTTTCTAACATGTAAGTTAAGAAATTAGGTCCAAATGACTTAGGTATTCTAGCCCTCTTACTATATTTAAGTTCATTTTCCTCATTGTCCAATTCTTGAACTTCTCAAGTTCTTTTAATTGAGATTTGTCCTAATTCCTTTTTCTAAGGAAACACATCCTCAAGAAACTTGAATTCCTTGACTCGATAATAATATTGACATGAATATCATCTATGTCAGATTAATGTATAAGGAATCTATACGCTGCACTATGTTGTGTATACCTAATAAAGATTCTGTAAATAGTTTTAGATCCTATCTTGACCATTTTATGAGGTGAAACTCCTACTTTAACTAGACACCTACATATTACATATTTAAAGATATTGGTAGGAAGGTGGATGATCTTTTCAAGCTTCATAAGGTATCTTTTCTAGTTTCTTATGAGGTAACTTATTAAGTATGGGATTTGCAGTTAACACAGCCTCTCCTAACATGTTTTGAGGAGCTCTTGTATTTATTAATAAAATGTTCATCATTTCTTTCAACATTCTATTTTTATGGTTTGCAATGCTATTTGATTGAGATGCATATGGAGCCGTCACTTCATAAATTATTCCATGGCCTGCACAAAACTCTTCAAACAGGTAAACATATTCCCCTAATCTGTCACTTAGAAGAGTTTTTATTTTCCTCCCAAGTTAATTCTCAACCCTCCTTTTATATTGTTTAAATACTTTTAAAGTCTCATCTTTACATGAAAGTAAATAAATATAGCAATACCTATTGCAATCATCAATAAAAGTCATAAAATATTTCTTTTCACCTCTAGATTACACCATTTTTAAATCGCATACTTTGGTGTGAATTAAATCTAATGATTCAATTCTTCTCTCAATTGACTTAAAAGGAATTTTTGTCATTTTTGCCTCAATGCAAATTTCACATCTTGATTTTAAGTCAAGATTTAATTTTGGTAATAGGCCAATGTTTACAAGTTTAGAGCTTGACTTGTAATTAGCATGTCATAATCTATGATGCCATAAATTAGATGACTCAAGCAAGTAGGAAGAGTTTATTTTATTATTAGAATCAACACTTGATCCATTTGTTGGTATGATAGTCATTACATTCATCTTAAAAAGACCATCGCACAAATAATCTTTACAGACTAATATTCCATTTTCAGTAAGCAAAACTTGTCAGACTAAATGATCATTATAAATTCATTCCTACTTAACATTGGCCCTTGTACTAAATTCCTTCTAATCTCTAGCATGTGAAGCACATTGTTGAGAGTTAACTCTTTTTCAGAAGTTATTTTAAATATTACTTTGCCAATTCTGTGCATCTTAGAGCTAGAGGAATTTCCCATGCACAAATTTCCACCCTCAACCTCTTTATAGGTTGTTAACATATTTCTTTCGATACACACATGTCGGGTGGCCCCTATGTTCACTCACCATTGATTGGGATTTTCAGCTAAGTTTTCCTTTGAAGCAACAGCAGACAAATTCATGTCTCCTACTTCATCAGGTAGTTTGTCTACCTCAGTGATATTAGGATTCATCTTTTCTTACTCGTTGAATATTTTGGGCTTCTCGACTTGCCCCACCATACCAGGAGTATAAGCAATAAGAGGAGCAACTACAGTGGTCCAAACTCCACTACCAACGCCATTGCCATTGGACTCATTATTTGCAACATCAATTGCCTCATTATTTAACACCATTATTAATTTCTCATACATACTATAAATAAATTTATCACAAAGATTAACTTAGAACCTATAATAAATGTAAAATTTGCAATTTTCAAATTAAGCAAAATCTAATTTGTAAATATAAGTTTTCCAAATAGATGAGATAGAATAATCTGAACACTCTATAAAATCTTCAAGAACACATACATGCGTATTACCAACTTAACAGAATATATCTATCCCACTTTGAGCACTGTAGCACACACACATACATTACTCATTCCAGCATAAAGTATTAAAATATGAACACTTTAAGGTAAAGACAAGAAGATTAATTATAGTCCTTTATTAATTGACACACTTTCTTGACGAAAACAAAATGCGTGCATATATTCTGTTATGAAACAATATATATGAAATGTAATCCTCCACAATTAATTTTGAAAATTGATTTCTAGAATATAGTGGAATTGTATTTTCATAAGTCAAAGTAAACTCACAACTTACTTATCGTCAATGTACATTGTAATTTGAAACACAATGCAATTAATTAAATCCGGGATAGATTTGCAACATGCTTTTTCACCAATTATATTTAAATTCAAAATATGATCTATAGCATATTATTTGTCAAATCGAAACTTTATTCAGACAGAGCGTAAATCTCACTATCAAGCAGAATATGCACTAGTATTGATAGACAAAATAATGCCTTAAAATTGTTAGAAAATAATAAGTGTGTGCATATTTGTTCACATAAATTATAAACTTGAGAATTTAAATTCAATATATTAAAAGACATATAACATGTATATTCTAGATGTGCAAAGCTAAAAAATTTAATACTTAGACTGCATTTGCACATAACAATACCAAATAAAAAAAGAGAGTAAGAAATCCTATTTGAATGTAATAAATGAAATAATAGAAAAACTTGAGCCGAAGCCTGTTATCCCAATGGTGTCTTGAAGGCTTTATTTGTCCCTCTATGGTGTCGAAAGTCTCTGACAAATAGCGCTCCAAGATACAATGATTCTTCTTGATCAAAGGCAGCACTCCAATTAACTCGAACGACTAACCAAATTGACTTGAAACTCTTTTATAAGATGGATAGTGATGTGAAAGTGCTTAGTGTAGTGCTCAAACAAATGCTAGTATCCTCTCTCTCCCTCCCTCTCTCTCTCTCTCTCTCTCTCTCTCTCTCTCTCTCTAGGTTCTAGATAGCTATGTAATGCGATTTTGTTTGTGAGACATAATTCTTTATTGGAGTTATGATTATTTCTTTTAAGAATGCAACTATAAAATAAAATTTCATAAATTAATCTTTCGATGAAGAGTCACAGCTCTACTAAAGAATTAGGATTTTAAGTTATAACTTTAGCTTTTGAGCTAACTTTTCTATAAGGGTGTGTCCATCAAGACACAATAAACTTTAATTATTTTATTTACATACTCGTATTCTTTTATCCAATATGGATAGACTCATTCTACCCACTAAAACATCCTTAAATTATTTCTCAATTTAAACTTTATTTTCTTATTCAACTATTTAATGTTGGCATATAAATATGCCAAATTTTGCATATTGTGTATTTTATTAAATGTTTGTTTGTATATTTTAAATAACTTGATATCTAACTACGTCTTTTTAAATAATATTATAAATATACAAAATTTACAGTTTTTTTATTATCTTTTTTTTCCTTATTCAACTATTTAATTTTGGCATATAAATATGCCAAATTTTTCATATTGTGTATTTTATTAAATATTTATTTGTATATTTTAAATAACTTAATATCTAACTACGTCTTTTTAAATAATATTATAAATATACAAAATTTACAGTTTTTTTATTATCTTTTTTTTAAAAAAAAAAAGAAAGGAAAAATAGGAAGGTGGCGCTACTCGTTGTGGCGGCACCTTCGCATTCATTATCTTATATCTAAGGATATATTCTTTTTTTAGCTTATCTTGCAGTAGTATTTGTTTCACGGCTCAGATTTTATTATACATATTCAATGGTGTGGATAGATCTAACGGGTACAACACCTAGTATGTCATATAAAGTTACCTTTTCTTTAATATTTGCTGAATGCTTTGCTTGTTTGAGTTTTGGAGGTTTTGTTTTACATTGAGTGTGGTATCAGAATTTTGATGAAAAAAGAAAAGAAAATATAGAGAAAATATTTTTTGATTGTTTGATTGATAAAAAAAATATTAAAAAAAATTGAAAAAAAAAACATAATAGAATTGGAGAGAATTCATTTTCCTTTCATAAAATTGATGAGGAAAATGAGAGAAAAAGTTTATGTAACTCTCTCTCTCTTTTCAACCTCTTCGTCACTTTCAATTTTTTCATTTACTTCCTTCTTTTTTCTTAAAAAACCAAACAAATTTGAAATTTTATATTTCTTTAATTTTATTTTTCTTTTCCTTCATATTTTTCTTTTCCTATCAAAATCTTTAAACCAAACCAAGTGTTAAGATCATACTTACAAAAGTTTAAATTGAGATTCCAAAAGTATAAATAAAGGTTAATACCTTTAGAATAGCTCAATAAAATTTTCCCCAACTCATGTCAATGAGAAGGTAAAAGAGTAAAAAGGTTGAGTGGAGATAAATTATGCTAAATATAATGTATCTATGAATTAGCCAATAATAAAGTATGTATAGATAAATGTAACTACAAAATAATATATAATTAAAATTATGGCTTGATTTAGGGCGTTTACATAGGTTTGACGTTGGGTAGGATTTTTCAAACTCAAACTCATTCCACACTTAGAAAAGGTATTTTAAAACATGCATCACCCTGTAGGTTTTAGGTTTGAAAATTTCAACATGCTTCATACGAAATATATAAAACCGGCTCCTACGCCGCTTCACCACGTATACCTACTAATTTTTTTTTAAAAAAAAATATCTAATTAACTACAAATTGATATTTCATCTATAATTTTATAAATGTTAATATAAAAAAGTTCAATTAATAATTAAAGCGAAATGGGTTAGTCTTAAACTCCAACCTTAGTACGCTCTGCATAAAATTCATATTAAAATTCATTCCATCGCACGGGGAGTAGCACGGGATGCATACCCGCGGATCGCGTAGAAATTGCCAACGACGCGTCTACATTAAGGGATTCACGGATCCAGATCGATTTGGGTGGTCGGTCGAGTCAGAGTCAAACTAATCCGCCCAATTTCAAGTTTGTGGCTACAGCAGAATACGTGCAGGCACTGACGACAAAATCAGGCCTGGTGTTAGTTTGGGAACAAAGGTTGGCGCGCGCAGGATTGAGCTGCAAAGTCATAATGCTGAGGTGACCCACAAACTTACCGCCAGTTCCACAGACCTTCCTTTTTCAGTTCATTTCAGTTTTAATTTTAGTTTTAATTTTTTTTTGGTATAAGTACTTACTGTGCTTGATTTGCATGCAAATTAAGCAATAAATTCATCAATTCAATTTGTTGTCAATCTTTTTAAAAGTATTATATTTTCTATCTTTTTTTTTCATTTAATTTGTTTAACATAAGGTAACGAATATCAGTGCATTGGATTTGGACTCCAGACACTGTAATTTTGGAATTTCACATTTTTCATTTGAATGATTCTTTGTTGGCCTTAAGATTTTAAGGTGATACGTCGAATATTTATTATACTACATTACTTAAGAGCAACAATAATTAATTAAAAAGTCACTTGAAACGTAATTAGTTAAATGATTTCCTGAGACAATAAATGAGAACTAATGAATCACTCCCTCGTGTTATTTAAGTTGTATGCTTCAAGCTAAGTAAGCGTTTGGGCCTACTTCTGGTTGCATCAATAGATTTATTCTTTTATCCAAAACCATCAATAATCAGAGAGGGTGTTTGACTAACTTAATTTCAAAGATTTTATATGCTCTTATAGTTATATAATAATTTTAGAATTTATATATGACTGATGTTGGACTTATTCTAAAAAAAAGTTCATAAAATATTTTTGATAAATAAGATTTTGAAATTTATAAAATATTAATAGTTCATAATTAATACGATTCAATATTAAAGGACGTTTTTAATGTTTTAAAAATAATTTGAAAACTTCTTTCTTTTTCGAAAAGAACTTATAAAATCCAAACAACTTATTTTAGGAGTTTATAAATTCTATCTTATAAAATTTAATCAAACACTTTGTAAGATCTTATAAATTATTTTCAAATATCATGAAAGGTATCATTACAAAAAATTATTATATTAGTGACAATGTATGTATTAAGTGACAATAACTTTTATTTTGTTACTAATGACACTTTTTTATGTGATAATAATTTTTATTTTATCACAACATGACTTATCAGTGATAAAAATTAATGTTTTAAGTTGTCATTATTCAAAATTAGTGACACCCATATAGTGACAACTTAGTGGCAATAAAAATAGTCATTCTAATTTGTGACAAAATTTTCATTGTCAGTATTGTCACTGTAGGAGTGCTACTAATTATTAATGGTGACAACTTAAACACTATTGTTGTCACTATTTTAGTTTGTAAAAATCATTAAGGTGACAATACAAAATCTTTTACCACCTAATATGTATAATTAGTGACGATTTTTGTATTAACACTCATTATTTTATTACTAATTTTTTTTAATGCATTTTGGCAAATTTAATTATAAACTCTACCAAATATCCTCTTAATTTGATTTAAGGGAATTTGCACTAGTTTAACTTGAAGTAGAATCTTTCCAAAAAACATAAAAAGGAGGAAAAATTAATTTCGTTCAAGGAAGTAAAAATGAAATATTTTACAAAACTAATCGAGTTTTGTAAGGTGTTTTTTTATTTTTTAAAAATTAAATTTGTGCTCCATTTATTGCATGTATCCTAAATTTATTGCTCACTTTAATTTTAATACGTTGTGAAATAAAACTTTATGTCCTGATATGGAAATTTATTCTATAAATATCCTTCCGCTTTAAATAATGATTCGACTCCACTAATCTTATAACTATTTTTACCAGTAATATTGTGTATATTCACAAATTTTTTTTCCGAATTTTATTTCAAAACTCTATATATCAAATTAAATAAGCTAAAATAATTTAGGGATGGAAAGAATAATGTTTAATTTAGGCCAAAGCATAACTGCTCGTTAATGCTGGTTAGATAGTTTCAGAACAATTACAAACTAGCCCCAGTCCTCTTTTTGTAGTTTTCAAAGTAATTGTAATTGGTCACCGATGAAGCAAATCCAATCACAAACTTCAAATTAATCAATTCCGGGGTGCAACAACGATTGGAAAAATCATGATTAGGTGAGTATACAACTTCAACTTCAATTTCAACTTGATGAGTATTATTTTGTGGCGTGTATGACTTTTAATATTAAAAAATTAATCAAAATAACGACGATGACTGCGACGACAACTTGATGAGTATTATTTTGTGACGTGCATGACTTTTAATATTAAGAAATCAATCAAAATGACGACGACGACTGCAACGACAACGGGATTGAATGATTTAATTAAGTACATCAATACCACCTTCTGCTCAAGGAGAGAAATTGGGGATCGAATTCATTGGATTTGGACCACAATAATCGTATTAATTATTATTTAAGGCACAGCAATTTGCAGGGCATATATACAAATTAGCCTTACGTGTGCCTGTTTGACTGATCTTTGGACTCTTTTGCCGATTTATATCCCACGCATGAGGCATGTGCATTTTTAATTGTGTTTAAGCCTGTCGGTTGGGTCTAATGATTGACCCAAAATTATTATCCAATTGGACGGTCGTATACTCAAATAGTTCAACTCTTTTGTTTTTTTAATGACTCGCCTCAGATTTCACTATTGAGTTTTGAGTTAGACTCAGACGGTATCTTACTTACAAATCTTCCTTACTACAAGAAAAAAAGAATTTAAATTCTTTAGTTCAATTCGAATTTTATCTTTTATTTTATTTTATCGATATATGATGAGTATATTAATTTTTTCATAAAAAAATAATTATAAATTACATACACTTGACAAATATCCATGGAATGAAACAAAAAATATAATATTAGCTAAAAAAATAATTTAAAATTTAAAAAACACATAAAAAGATGTTAGATCTCCTGGATTAATGTTTTGATGATATACCATTTTGCCTTCATTTTGGCCAAGGCAGCCCGACCTCTTACAATTTCGCTTCCTTTCATGTTAGTGTTCTATCTTATGTTCGAAGATGTTGTTAGCTTAAGTATTGAAGATATATGCAGGAGTTTGTTCCATATAGAAAAAGACAAAAAGAGTTTCGCTATATATAAATTATTTGTAGGACATAATATCTAAACAAAAGAATGGAGAAAAAGTATGGTAGCTAACTTATATCTTACTTATATATAAAAGCACTTAACACTTAGCATGCGCATGTAAATAAATTATTCCACAAACTAATTGTTCTCTTTTTGTTTGCGTAATTATTCAATTATGGAATTATTATTTAATTACAGAGTAAAAGTAAAGGCCATATTTTTCTATAAAAAAAATAATTTTTCATGAAGAATTATATAAATTGATTTAAATTAAGCAAACACAATAAATGGATGCATTGTTCCATTAATTATAAAACACAAGATTCTCTGCAAATTTGATGTACTAAGAAAGCAGGCTAGAAAATACTTTCTCAATCTTTGTTTTGTGCAAACGTAATAGAATTCATAAAATAAGCTATGAAGGAACCCTTTAAGATTACTATTAGTTGAGTTTGGTGGTTTTGTTGTATCCGAAGTCTGAATTGCCTAGTTAAATCTATCGAGAAGCACTTTTAAGGTGGGGTCATTGGGGGCAAAAATCACCTTAAGGATGATGTCTTTATACCTCAAAATTGGATCAATTTGCCATTTCCATAAAAAATGTTCCAACATCTTATATGCAAATTTGGTGGATGCATTTATGACAATAGATCAAGAGAGTTTTCAGGCAAGAAATCAATAAATGACCATTGCATAACTCATCCTCATTGGGATAATTCTCTTCTCTATTTAAATCACTCAAAAGAGCACAAAGAAAATCATGTATTGCTAAAAAAGATATCAGTTATGTTGTTGCTCTTCTTGAGGTATCCATTGAAGTAGAAGAGAATAGAAGTTGCTATTAAGTTGAAAAGGTTTTGTTGCACCTCTATTAAATTACATAGTAGTTCATATTTGTTAGAGATTGGTGTTTGTTTTCTTGTCGTAAAAATCTATAGATTTATTTTTAGTGGTAGACATAAAAAAAATCACAGTTTAAGTTTTTACCTTGTATTAATACTCTTTGGGATTTTTAGTGGAACATATAGGTTAGAATCCTGAGTAAAAATGATAACTTCTCAGATGGATAGTAAGACAACCTTCTTAAATGGTGACCTGGATGAAGAAGTATATGTGCAACTAAGGGTGTAGATGAGCTAAGCCGAACCTAGCCTGAATATAGCAAACTCAAGCTCGCCTCATTGAGTAGATGAAAGCTCGGGCAAGCCTTATCAAGCTCAACTCAATAAGGTTTGTCACAAATTAGTATAAGAATTAACTCAATAAAGTTTGTCATAAGTTAGTAGAAGAACTAAAGCTTTTGTAGGTTTGGATTAGTTTGAGTTCATTTAAACTCAAAATAAAATCTATAATTATAAATTTTTCAAAAAAAATTGTTATTTTCTTAAAAATAACAAACAAAATATTATTATTACTATTTAGTTATCTTTATAGACTTTATTATATATAACTATATATACAAACTATAAAATAAATTGTTTAGATTCGCGAGTTTTTCAAGCTAAATGTTATTGAGGATGGCTTAGCTTATTTAGCTGATAAGCTCAAACTGTTCACGAATTGTGTCATCTTATTTACACCTCTACATGGAATAACCTAAAGGCTTTGTCTTGCTAGAAAATGAAAAGAAAAATTTGAAAATTAATTAAGTCACTACATGGTTTAAAGCAAGCACCAATACAGTGGCATGAAAAGTTTGATTTGGTGGTACTTTTGCATGGCTTTGTTTGTAACAATGCTAATGAATGTTTATATTTGAAGTTCATAGAATCTTGATGATATGCTTATCATTAGCACAAATTTAAAGGGAATGATGGAAATTAAGAAGTATTTATTTTTATAGTTTAAGATGAAGGATATAAGTTGAATAGATACTATCACAGGAATCAAGGTAAAGAAACATATTGAGGGCTATTCTTTATGTCAGTATCACTAAATCGAAAAAATATTACATAAGTTCAAATATTTGAATATAAAGGAATTAAATCCTCCATTTGATATTTCTACCAAGCTTACTGAAAATTTTGGTAGAGCTGTTGTTCAATCAGAATATGCTAGTACAATAGGAAGTTGTATGTATGCCACACATTGCACTAGACTAGATATTACTTTTGTCGTTTCCAAGTTATCAAGGTACACAAGTAATCCTGGTACTGATCATAGGAAAGCAATTGCTAGAGTTTTGAGATATCTTGAGAGAAAGCAATTGCCAGAGCTTTGATATATCTTAAAAGAACAATTAATCTTGAATTATGTTATGAAGATTGTTCAACAGTAATATAAGGGTTTTCTACTAGTTGGGCATCTAATGAGATTGAAAATAAATTCACATCTGGTTTAGCATCTTCACTAGGTGGTGAAGCTATTTTTTGGAGTTCAAAGAAGCAAACTTACATCACTCCCTCCACCATGTAATTTGAATTATTGCATTAGTGATTGAACGCCAAAAAAGAGAATGACTAAGAAATTTACTTTTGGATACAACTAATGCTAGCCATTTCTTTGTATTGTGAAAGCAAAGCTATTATGTCTGGGGCATTTAGAAAAACTTACAATGGTAAATCTAGTCATATTAGTTTAAGACACGAGTATACAAGATAGTTGATGTTGGATGGAATAATTAAAATAATTTATGCCTATTTGTGTGATAATTTGGCAGATCATTTTATTAAGAGACGCTTGTGAGACTTAGTGAAATCTACCTCCATTGGAATGGGGCTAACATCTTTTTATTAAATCAGTAGTAATAGGAATCTAAACTTTATATAACAGGGTTCAATAGGTACAAACAATTTACTTTATTACTGTTTGAGGTATTAGCACATGTGTTGGTGTAGCACTATTATGACAACTTAGGGTGACTAGTTTACTCTTAATGAAATTTCGTCTAAAATAATAGTGATGTAATGAAACTTCACCTATATGAACATAAAAAATAGTGCCACTTCTAGCAAAGGCTTGGGGTTAACCTTTGTATATGTTCATGAAACCAAGTGGAGTGCACGGCCATAATAAATGCTCAATGTTTAATAAGAACATCTTTATGATTAGATAATTTATTTGTGTGGTATTTCTAGCATTAATGGATAAGAATCATGGTCTAGAGCTTAAAGCCACCATTGATTTCATTAGAACTTTGAAATATTTGCACTAATTGAAAGTTCAAATCAAAAGATACCTTCTTTTATGCATAAATTTATCAATATGTATATGTTCAATACAACAATCTAAGTGGAGGATTGTTGGAAGATGTTGTTAGCTTGTGTATTGAAGACATATGTAGGAGTTTGTCCTATATAGAAAAAGAGAGAGAAAGAATTTTGTTGCGTGTAAAGTAATTTTTGGACATAATATCTGAATAAAAAAGTGGAGAAAAAGTATGGAAGCCAACACATACTTATTACCTATATAAAATCATTTAGCACTTAATACTTAGCGTGTGTATATAAGTAAATTATTCTACAAGCCACTTCTTCTCCTTTTATTTGCGTAATTTATTTAATTATGAAATTATTATTTAATACAAAATAAAAGTAAAGGTTATATTTTTTATGAAAAGATTTAATTTTTCATGAAGAATTGTGTCGGTTGATTTGAATTATATAGATACATTGTTTAACTTAAATAGTGTATTGATTCATAATTAATAGATACATTGTTCCATTAATTATAAATATACAACACTCTCTCCGAATTTGATATAGTAGGAAAATAGGTTAGAAAATACTTTTTCAATCTTTGTTCTTTGCAAATGTAATAGTAACCATAAAAGAAGTTTTGAAAAAACTTTTCAAGATTGCCGTTAGTAGAGTTTGGTGGTTTTGTTATATCCTTTGGATATGAGTTGCCTTATTAAAACTATCAGTAAACTCTTTAAAGTGGGGACAAAAATCACCTTAAAGATAGTGTCTTCACGTCTCAAAATTACGGTCAATTTGCTATTTCCTTAGGAAGTGTTCAACTTATACACAAATTTGGTGGACCACATTTATGGCAACAAATCAAGAGAGATTTCTGGCAATAAATCAACAAATGATCATTAAACAACTCATCCTCTTAGGGAAATTCTCCTCTCTATTTAAATCATTGAAAGATTACATAAAGAAAATTATGTATTGTTGAAAAATAGATCGGTCATGTTGTTGGTCTTCTTGAGGTATCCATTGAAGTAGAAAAGAAGAGAAGTTGCTATTAAGTTGAAAAATGTAACACCCCTCAAATTTGGTATTTTAGAAAAATAAGTTTGAAAATTAGAATATTAAGTTTGACCAATTTTGGGGCTCAGAAAATAAATTAAAAGGACTTAATTGCTCACAAATAGGGAGATGTGGGGTTTTCATTGAAACTCTTAGTCAATCTGGGGTTGAGGCTCTATTCTACAAAGTTGATAGGGCTCAAATTGAATGACCAGCAAGCTAAGGGGTTGAATTGCAAAATCAAAAATTAGATTTAATAAAAACAAAACATTTCTCCACTATTCTCATTTCTTCTTCCCCATCACCCACTCATCCTTTTCCTTCACCGTCACCTTCCAATTGGCGATCTCCTACCGGCGACCATTTTTCTTCCAACATACAAAGTTGATAGGGCTCAAATTGAATGACCTGCTAAGGAGTTGAATTGAAAAATCAAAAATTGGATTTAATAAAAACAAAACATTTCTTCACTATTCTCATTTCTTTTTCCCCACACCCACTCACCCTTTTCTTTCACCGTCACCTTCGCCTTCCAATTAGCGATCTCCTACCGGCAACCATTTTTCTTCCAACATGGATCAATCAAAACGCTCCCTGCACCTTCGACCACACTAGCACACCACATGCGTGGCTAAAACACCACCAGTAAGCCATCACAAGAGAGAGAGAGACCAAGGAGCACTCATGATGGGGTAACTGGGTTGGCTATTTTTACGCGACCAACGTCAATTTTGAGGGGTGGTTTAGGTAGTACTTGTCAAGGAGATCAGAGTGGAGGCATTGCATGGGGCGAAGGTGGAAATTGGTGGCGGAGCAAGTGAACCATATAGGCTTCGAGGTGGTTTTTGGAGGGCTTTTTTTTGGAGGGCTTTTAGGCAACCATTGTTGAAACTAAAGGTACCATTGAAAAGCTTGTGTCAAGGCTGAGCTCTTCAAGGTGTCAAACCACTTTGCAGTGATGGTGAGGGGGCAATGTCCTTTTCTCATCTTAACGATCGCGTTGTTGTGCTTGGTTTATGAATTCGAGGTTTTGTTGATCAAATCATGGGTAAAAATTTGATTAATTGATTAATCGATTCTTGATTTGATTTGAGTAAATCATTAGGCTAACCTATAATGTAAATACTAGTTAATTGAACCAAAATTTTAATTTAGGACCAAGAATTGAGACATGCAGAAGTATATATATAAGCATAATGGACCTGGACATGTTGGGCTAGAAGCCAAATTTGGATTTAATAATGATAATAAGGATTATGTAATGTAGGACTAAGTGGTATTTTCTTAGAATTAATTATGTAGAGAATTGGACTATATTGTGTGAATTGGGATGATGATATGATATGATCATGACTTTATAAATAAGAATGAGATATCATGCTATTTTGGAACCTATATAGAGTATCGTGACTAATTCTAGAATAATTGATTTATTGAGGTACTTTGTGTAGATTGTACATATTAAACCTATATTATCATGTTGATTGAAGCCGAAAACTCCCCTACCAAATAAATAGTTGTCGACTTTAGATTATTGATATTATAATTGTAATTAATAGAGTCGAATAGGGATATTAACAGTAGACCTATTATTTTAGATTAGGTGATGAAGAAATGAGTCTCACAGACCAATAGACGGTGATAGCATAACTGAAGCTAATAAGGTGAGGATCTAACCTCTCGATATTTGCTTATATGTCCAATAAGGGTCTGCCAATCTAGCACCTGCTTATTCTTATCTGTCATTGCGATAAACCCATGTGGAGGTTAAACTCATTTTCATTTCGTAACTGCATCTTAGTTATTATACTCCGTAAATTATTTGAGATCTTAATTGTTATTTGTTGCTTGTTTTGTAAACCCTTGTAAGGGTTATTGCTTGTTTCTGTTCTAGTGTCCAGAACTTTTATTTATGATGTTCATTTTTTGTTCCTTGTCGGCTAACCTTATGTTACTTGTTGAATCATTTTACAACCTAAAACGGCCTTGCTAGCTAGTATATTGTGCATAATAATTGTTTTGAACTTGTACCTCATTGTATTCTTGACTTGTTTAAATGTATTATTTGGTTAATACTGTAAAATATGTGCTAGGCAAAGTAAAGGGCCATACTAGTTGACAGGGCTTGTCCAGTATGGGCCCCTCTTGTTTCTGTTCCCGTTAGCACCTTTGGATTTCAGTATTAGACCTCTTCTAGATTAGTACCATTGAATTGGTGATAAAATAATATTATTGGCTGATTGAGTTTGCGATCTTGACTTTGGGTAGTCAGGGGTTGATTGTATCCTAAAGTTTGATTAGCGATGATTGATTTTACCTATTTGTGCTGTAGTGGTTTAGTGAGTTAGCCACTCGTTGAGGTGATATAAATGGGTAGGCCATCTTACAATCAAGGAAATATAGGAGGATAGGCCATTTTATGATTGTATTAAGGCGATATAAGGGGACAAGCCGTTTTATGGTTGTATTGTTAATACGAAGTTGAAGCGATATAAGGGGGTAGCTCGTTTTGTGGTCGTATCATTTATACAAAATTGAGAGACACAAGGGGGAAGGCCATTAAATGGTCATACATGTAAGAAATATTGGTATCATTGATTTTATAAAATGTTCTTGTCTAGCCTATTTTATAAAACTGATCAAAATTCTAGATTTTGCACTTGAGAATTTCATGGAACAACGTGTGCATTAGGTTTTTCAAAACTAATCTTGTTTGCGAGTTTTGAAATCTTCTATGAAATATATTAAATGTAAAATAACTCTTTGTTAGTATGGGACGACATTGAGTGAGCTCACAAAGTGTTGTACAAGAAATACCCATTTTTGGATTTAGTTCATAGATCCCGTAAACTCTTTCAAATCTCCAATATCTAGATGTCGTGACCTGTATTTTAGTTATCTAAATTTAGAATGAATGTTCTTCTTACATTTGTATATTGTATTCCATTTTATTTTGATTCCTCCTACATGCAAATGTTTGCCTCACTGAGTCCCTCAAACTCACCATCTTACATTATTTTGATTTCTTTCAAATAGGTGTAGATGGTGATTGAGGCCCTCAAGCGTGAATGCATTTTGTAAAATACTAGACTTTTGGTTGTACATATAAAACTCTATGTTTGTTAAGTTAGTTTGAGATTTTGTGATATGCCATGAATGTCCATGAAGGCATGAGATTGTAAATGTTATGTAATTGGATATTTTGTCTAGAGTGTGTTAAGTTAAAGTACTGCACAATTCTTGAAGGATTTGAGAAGAAATTTTATGGGTTTATTGCTTGCTACAGGTAGAATATTAAAATTGAACTGGTAGCACCTTATCTTAGGTGCCGTCTTGAAAGGGATGCCACAAAAAAGTTCTATTGACCTCTATTAATTTACATTGTAATTTGTATTTGTTAGAGATTGGTGTTTGTCTTCTTGTGATAAAACTTTACAGATTTATACTTTGTGGTAGCCAAAACAAAATCATGTTTTGAGTTTTTAATATATTACCTTGCATTAGTACTCTTTGGAATTTCTAATGGAACTTACAAATTAAAATTCTAAGTGAATATTTAAGTAATGTGTAGATTTTTTGTCAAAGTACTATAAATTTTGTTATGCTTTTTTGTTCTTGATTCACCTTTATATCACTCTAGTGTTTCATATAATAAATATCATTACATTAATAATACTTAACCATCTCAAGCTAAACTTTACTTTTAGCCTAATTCACCACTTCTCAAGTATACATTATTAATAATTAGCATCATGACTTGGTGCTCATTTATATATTTTAACCAATTTGAGTTCAAAGATCCTAATTGGTCTGCATAGCTTTAGTGTTTATGAGAAGATTAATCTCATACTCAGCTACTATTATTTGATGGAATAAACTATGCTATAGAATTCAAGAATTTGTTATTTTGTGTTGGACTATGACCTTTATACTATTGTTACTGACAAACTATCTATATCGATCAATCGAAACATAAACCCTAAGGAAAGAAGGGATATCACCAACGAAGACAAAATCCAAGAATGCTAGAGCACAAAATATCCTATATTGCACATTGATCAAAGAAGAGTACAAGCGTGTCATTTTCCATTTCCACAATATGGGTGTGACATTTTGACAAGATTATGGAGGTACATCAACTATCAAAACATAATTTTTTTTAATTTGTTTAATTTGGTCTATTACTTTAATTCCTTATTTTACTTAAGTTCTTAATCTTTGTTATTCAATGAATTTCTACTGTTGGAGTGTTTATGTGTGTTTCTTTGTATGGGTTTACAGTCTTGTTTGCTAATTGTTTCTTAGAGTTGTTAAAATGCATCTCTTTTATGTCTTTAATAGCTAAAAGTTGGAGTGGGTTTTATGTGTTAGTGTTAATCAATTCTTTATGTTTCTCTTTTCTATTTGTTTTCTGGGTTTAAACTTCTAAGTACTCTACATTAGCATGATTCTCTTTAATCCTGATCCAAAAGGACCTTTTCTAGAAAAAAGAAAAGATAGAATATTGGTTTATGGTCTTGTAGTCAACAAGGTCTCTTATCCTATAAAGTACTAGGATCGGGTTAAATAATGATTTTAAAACATTGTTTCTACATGGGAAGTTAATTATGTGTATATAGTCTTTGGTGTTTATTTTACTTTATGATTTACGAAAAGAGCAAATATGAAGATTCCTATTTTATCAAGATAGAAGGAATATATTTTTATGTCATTGATTGATATGAAAAATCAATATGAAGATTCTGATACCATGGTTATCATGGCAGAATATATTAATAACAAAATTGCCTTACTACTATATAAAACTTGACATTTCAACAAACTCATTACTTTGCGCATATTTTAAAAAAAAAAATTAAGTTATTGAGATGAATATCCCACACTAGTCAACAAAACCACTCTTGGCTATAGATAATGCTTTCATTGATGTACATGAAAAAGAAGTCAAAGTTGGGAATATGAATTGTGGAAGAGTCAACTCCCACGACATCTTAATTGCTCATGGGATGGTGAACTCTACATTTGGCACTAACTTTTCTATGACTATTTGTAAGGAATGTGTTCGAAAATTGAGAAGTAGGTACCTCGTCTTCAATAAAATATTATTATTCTCTAGGGTATTTTGGGATAGGGCTACAAACATTTTGAATATAGAACCAAAATTATAGGACATGTGGTTTAAGGTATAACCTCTCATCTTTGCTTTCCATTTTTCCTACATAAGAAATTTGTGTTATTTTTTACTAACTAGTTCAATGTAATCGAATAAGATATAAGATTAGTGTAGGCATACTTACACCAAGGGGAGCTAACATGAGACAAATTAGAAGTTATTTTTTTAGCAATTGAAATCAAAGAAACAGGTTGTGGAGAAGATATTATCTATATCTCATTTGATGGTGATATAAGACAAGCAATCGTGGGAGAGTGGACAAGCAAGTCAAAGCGATAGTTGGAGAGAAAGCAGGTTTAGGAGCTAAGTTTCTGTTCCATGATAGTGTCATTATTATTAAGTCTTCTGATAAGTTATCCATGAAGGTTCCTCCTCTAAAGCACTCCTTTGTTCCTCTTGAAAATTCTAGGCGTAAGAAGTTTTGACTTGCTGATAAAAGTTTAAGCTTAATATGCATAGTGATACTATTGACTCTAGTCGAAGTGTGAACAACAAGTAGGTTATGTAGGGAATATGCTCATTGTTGCTTGGTTATCTTTAATTTCATTGCTTTTATGTTTGTTGAATCATATGAAAGTCTAAGTTGTTAACTATCTATAAATTTTTGGAATAAAGATGATATCATAAATAAATAAGTTCATGTTATGAGATGGAATGCTTTGTTCAACTTTTAATTGTTATTATAATATCTATTTCGTAATTATTAAAGCTCATTCTTATGAAGTGTCTCTTTTGGGTATGTTAGGTATAGTTTATATGAGCACCAAGGGCACATTAGCTAACTTGATCATTAGGACATCAGCACTATAGCTTAATATTTCTTTGAGTTTTCAATTGAATTCTAAAGTTCAAGCTTTGTGTGAGCGAAACTAGTCTAGGCTTCATGGTGGCTCAACTCTTGAGCTCATAAAATAATTTATAAATTTAAAATGCCTAATCTTACTCATAAGGTTAAATTTGAACTAAAGAAGCTCTAGCAATCAGCATCTACACTTTAGGATTAAATGAAGATTGCTAATACTAAATCACACTTTTGTTACTTCTGCAATACTTCACAAAAAGGATGTATTGTTGGAGCTGAGCATAGTTGCACACTAGAATACACTATTTGACACTTGTAATATAGAGCGGAATAATATGAGTTTAGATGAACTTAAGCTCACTACAAGCCATGTGACTTTGTGAGCTGAACAAAGGGGAGCTTTTTGAAAATTCAAAGTAAAGGAAAGCTCATTATATTCTAGTGGAGCGGTGCATTACTCAAACAAAGTTCACCTCTGCTGCTTATTAATATGTTTTTTTTTTTGCTCCAAAGAGGTGATAGACATAAATATGTTCATAGACATTTTTCACTACCTAGAAAAGGTAGCATAATCACTTATAGACAATTTTCATTTCAACAAGTAACCTATAATGCACAAAAATAGATCTTGGTTACAAAATTAATTCCAAAAGTGCAAAAACCTACTATAGATTCCTATACAAAAACTATTGTGCAAATTTTAGATATAAAATAGGAGATGCCATTTTTAAAACCTGTAAAAAAACAATCAGGTTCCCACCACTATGAGCAATCGGTTTAGTGAAACAATAGCAAGAAGGAAAAATGGTTGCTAAATAAAGCAACAACTTAAGCTTTATGTGCATCACCATTGCTAAAGAAATAAGTTTATGAAAGTATTTTGAAATTGTATCCAATAGCAAAAAATTATGATAATTTGAGCAAGGAACTAGGAGTAAGAATTTCTACACTACAATATAAAATAAACTGAACCAAAGTATAGAGATAGCACCAAGGTGTATAGAGATAGAAAGAGAACTAATTAATGAAAAAAAAAAAGCTTTTTAAATCTGTAAAATTCACATATTTAGCTAATAGTTAGATGCTTATGACTTATGAGATAAGCCAAGGATCAAAAGAACTGTTAAAAATATCATTCAAAAGCTTAAAACATTATTAGTATTCAACAAAAATGTATAACTTTGATACTTGATTGCATTGAACAACTAAAACTATCTATTTACCAAGTTTCAATGTTATATCAACTACAATGCAAAAAGGAAACATCATGAAAACAACCAAAATAGAGCATCTATCAAACATCCAAGCTAACATCTTAGTTTCTTCAAAGCCATCTAGCTAGGCTCATACAAACAAACTCTTCTTTAGCGTCATTAGGAAGACTCAAGAGCAATTCTTAAATACTTGAAGTTTCTCTTGTAGGCCTAAACCATCAATTTTACCAACAATAGCATAGGCCTCCACATGTTTGTGTGAGATGCCATACTTGTGGCCAATCCTACATGCAATATCACCCAATCCTACATCAGTTTTCTTAGAAAAGTTTCCAACATCTCTTAGATTTGTTATTGACCTTTTATGGACTTTCTTTTTCTTTTCCCTTTTTTCTTTTAGAAGCACTCCCGCTAATTTCAAAATTTGATATTGACTCGACTTCATCCACAAATTTTTCAAAGAGGCCATTAAGTTCTTCATTAATCTAATTTTTTGTTGTGCTTCGCCATTAATGAGGTTCTTTATAGCTTCCATAAAGTATTAAGCATTCTCCCCAGTAGTCTTATCTTTTTCAAAATCTCACACGAATCATTATAGTTAGGCCATGACTTAAACTTCATTAATGGAGCATTCAAGAGAAACTATACAGTAAGAAAAAAATTAAAGTCAAAATAATTAAATAAACTAAATTTAATAAATATATCAGTTTCATAAAATTTATTTCACTACCTTAACATAAAACTCCCTAACCTTATCTATTGCTTCAATCATTTTGGTGCTCTTATTACAACCAATTCCAATTCTTGATAGCATAGTAAATATTGAATCATAATTTTTGTTTCAAACAAGAATTTTAGAGTTAAAATGTGGAATTGCATAAATGTCTGTACTAGGGGATGTCTTTGCCATTAATTATTTTAGGACTTACAAATATCCAACCTAAAGACCATTAATTGCTTTCCCACACTAGCAATTAAATCTTCTAGTGCTATAATTGAGACCTTTTTTTGCGATGAGTCCAATTTCCCCTACTTTTATCATTTTGTTTACCTCTCCCTTTGGTTACTTTTGATTTTGACAACTCCATTTAGTAATACTTATGAGCCATTTCAACACCAATGATTGTTCAAAAATATAATTCACATGCATAAATATAACATGAATGAGAAATATGGTAATACAAACCATCTTGTTCATAACTATTATAATTATCAATATATAAAGATAGTTCCATGAATTAAAATATAGAATTCACAAGACCAAAATCAACAACATAAGTAAATCAATATCAAACAACGTAATTATATCAAATAATTAAAATATAGTACAATACCAAAACAATCAATAATGTTAAGATATGCCCCTCCATTCATTAATTGTGTTCTAAGCTAAGTTATCTCTCCAAAGATTCCACTCATGTGATGACTCTACACTAGTTACAAAACATATGTCTTTTGCATCTTCATTATTTTTGTCCAACTTATCTACAAGATGATCTAATAGATCAATAGGCATCTCATTCCTGATAAAATTATGTTGTAAACCACATTCTAGGATGATATGGTTTTGGAACCTTATAGAATAATATGCAAGACTGTGGAAGATATCCTAACACATTTTTAATAGACTAAGAGTCTGCTCAATCACATTGCATGCCTTTGAATGTTCCATATTGAATTCTTTAAAGTTATAGAGATTGATGAGTCATGACCCTATACATCCAAATTGTATCTGACACCTTTGTATGGTGTTAGAAACCTTTATCTATTTGCATAACCATCATCACTTAAGTAGTAATTGCTTGCCAAAATATAAATATAAATAATAAAAGATTTTGACGTGTTCCAAAACTTGGTATATGGATACCTATATATTGCATCTACAAATATATTCATAAATTGAAAAAAAGACAATAACTTAGATTAAGGTTTATACCATTTGGCACTTTCAAGCCATAAGTCCTGCTTATTGCATCATGTAGAACTCTAGCATTTTCTGCTGAACCCTCCTAACTAGGCAACATATACACAAACTTCATATTATGATCACAAACTCCAAGAATGTGTACACTAACACCCCCCCGCCTTTCTGTTTCTATATCTTGGTTTTTCAATTTCACAAACCTTGACTTGGATATAAGTCCCATCTAGGACAACAAATATCTCTACTATATTAAAGCACACAAGCATGATATTTATGTGTAGAACATATTTATTTACTTTAATCTAAGATTTGTTGAAATGAGAATAACTTAAACAATGCCTTTAAGTATTTCCATTGAGAATTGGTACAATCTTCAAACAAAAGCTCAGGACTTACAAGAAGTACAGGATAAAGCTACAATATAGCTTTTAGTACTATGTGGAAGTCTTTGCTCACAATTTGTCCAGTTATAATAAATCATGCTTGATAATTCTATTTTTTTTATTATGGGCTAAAATTGATAGAAACATACAAAACTTGTCATGAATTCTAACTTACCTTGAATGAGTGAGTCCACCTATATATTCTAATAAGTAGCATAACCTAGCAAAGGCATTTTGATTCATTTTTAGGTTGTCTAAACAATGCAAATCACTAAATTCAATGATTATTTGCATGTGTTCTAATTGTGCAGGAATCCTATTTAACATTACATATCTCACCAAATGTTCTGTTCTCTTATGACCACCTCACTTATTGTTTATTAGATAGTTCACTATAAAGTTAATGGTGAACATACTATGCATCATTATCTCTTCAACAAGCAAAAAAATCTCAACCTTTTTCCTTGAAATATTAGCCATCGTAACTGCGATTGTTATATAAAGAAATATGAGAAATTATAGCAAAGGAATGATCAACAAAAAAATAAATAAATATTATAAAGCACATATAATCAATAAATTATTCTATCAATTTTGAGAAAACATTACATAATTCAATAAATAAAATTTTACGAATAGTAAGTTATCAAGAAAATATTAGTCCAATTCAATTTATTAGTATTTGTTATATAAGATATATATTTGTGTTTTTGAAATTTTCAGGTCCATTATACAAAGTCAAGGTACATTTTAAGGTACATTTACTTTTTTATATATCCACTTTTCTACAAAGCTCCACATTTGTAATAATATTGTATCAATTAACGAAATAAAGGATGATAGTGTAGGGAATGGTGGGCATAATCACCGAGTTAGCTTTGGCAATATTTTATTTGTGGAAAGATAAAATAGAAAATCAAAGTGGAATTCTAAATATCACTATTTATCATTATATAAAGAGATTTTTCAAGGACGTAATTTGCAGAGCCTATTTTAATAGTAGTTATTCCAAACGTTAAAAGTTTTGTTTTTTTGAAATCAAACTAGTATAAATTGATATTTCTTATTGGGTTTGGACTTGGAAAAAGGAACAAGCTATGTGAAAATTGTAAACAGGAAGCTCAAGATTGTGAAGGGCGTATCTATTGTTGACTTGAAAGTGGGTAATTAGCAAAGACAATGCAAGTTGATGGCTATCCATTTAAATGATTTTAGCATAATTCTTAGCTATAATTTCTTGATTGATGCAAGGGCATAGAGTGATCTCTTACTTGAGCGGATTGTTGGTTCTTGATGAGAAAAAATCGTGTCTTTTGCCAGTTGAGTAGGATAATAGGAAAGATGGAAAGAAGTTAATTGATAGGACATATGGTAATCGATGCATGCTAAAAGGATCGATATATCTACATTAGGCAGTGACGGTAGCATTTGCCAAGTAAATGGTGAAAGTCGGCCACTTTACATACACAACAAAGTTAAAAGCTGCTAGATGGTGAATTTAAAAACTAGTCAAACTCAATTAAGTGTTGGGCAAAGAGTTTTGTAGATTATGTAGAAGCCTAACTCATGTCTACTAAAGCAGCACAAACAAGTAACAATTTAATCTTTATAGCTTATTGATGCCATTTGTTTTGAGAAACTCGTAGGTTAAGCAAGTTAAACACTTAGTTGGTGAAAACAAGTGGGGTGTTTCGTACTTAACTCTGATGAAGATTTTGGACTCTTCAAGTTGGGGGTGGTTTGTTAGACCCCAACTCATTGATTACACATTGATGTGGCCAATTGGCAAGACAGCTCGTAAAGGTGTAATCTTGGTGCTGCACAAGTTGTTAGTAAGGACTTGATCCAAACAAAAGTTAGGCCATGGGCAAAGATAGGACTATGCTACATGTCCTGCATCATCTTATGGGTAAAATAAGACATAAAGGATGAACAAGGACCTAGATGGTGTGCGCATGGGGCTGGACCATGCGTATACATACACAACACTTGAGACATGTATGTGGGAACTTAGAATTGGCGCTCGAGATGGTTAGTGGGATTTGGCGTTCAAGCTAAGAAGCATGCACACATAAGACAACACTAGCGTGCATAAGAGATTTTGCACAAATAATAGAATGAGCAACAGATATCCGCCATACATAGACGACTAGTAGAGACTTGGCACCTACTTGGGCAACACTTGGCAAGATTACTTGGAGAATGGTTAATAGGGTTAGTTGACTTTGCATTGCTAGCTAATGGTTATGGTCTTAAATAGGACAAAGCGGTTATGGTCTAACTTATTCAAAAACTGTCAAGAGAAACTTGACATATAAACATGCTCCTTGGTGAAAACTACTAACAAAACATTTGGCAGCCTATTAGCTTATGCCACTTGTTGGCTATTAGTTGGTTGGATCCTGGCAGCTAGAGGATGTTTGCTACATCGAATTATTGTATCTTGTATATTAACTATTGAGCTCACAAGTTTACATAATAAGAGAGATAGATATTGTATAGAGTTTGTGCAAATATTTTGTGTGTGAAGGTGTGGTAAGATCATTGTACTTGAGTTTGGCTAATCAATATAAAGGTAAATGGTTTCCCATAAATATTGTTGTCTTGTTTAATTTTCATTGCATGATTGCGTTTACACTTTTCATTCTATAAACTCTAAGTAAAAACAAGCACAAGGTTAAGTGCCTTAAGTAAGGCTAACTAGTTCCTTGGCCATGCTAGGTTGCATATGGGCACAAACCTTGGCAGAAATGCCCATGCCAAAAAAGCCCATGTGATAATGTTTTAAAGACTCACACGCTTTAGATCGTGAAGCTTGTCACAGTCTTAAAACTCATTACCTCAATGCCCTATTCAATGCCTCCACAACATGCTATTGACATCTTCATATGCCTTGACCTCATTAATATGTATTTTTTGGTTGTTCACTCCTTGAACAACCATAGAAAGGCATTCATGCGTCGCACTTATCACATCTTTTAATACTTGAATTGAGATGATGAAATATATGAAATAAAATTTTGGACTCATTGGCAAAAGAATGACAATAAAATTCTTGAATCATTGTAGGTAAGGGATTTTTTCAAATAATCTTCATCATCTTTGTTGTAGAGAGACAAGAGGAAGGGCATGTTTTCTTTGTTGTACAGAGATAGAAACAAGGCCAATATTTTTGGATTCAAAAGATAGTTAATTAGATTTTTGATTGTCTTTTTTAACAAGAGTAATTTTATATTCTTACTAACTAATCTTGGTTGTCTCTAATCTTAGGATTACTAACCAAATGTTTAATTAAATTGGATAATGTATCTATCCTATACAATCCTTCCAAGTAATCGAGCTCTGGATATCATGAATTGCTCTATCTTGATCTCTTTGGACTCATGAGAACCTTATCTTTAGGAGAAAAGAAACATGTGATTGTAATTGGATGATTTCTCCTAATTAACTTAGGTATCTTTCTCACTTGCAAAATGAGGCTCTAAGTTCATTCATTCCTCCAACAAGAGATTTCAAAATGAGAAAGGATATGTTATTAACAAAATTAGAAATGATCATGGTATTGAATTTGATGATAATGAATTTGCTTCTTTTATGTGATCATATGACTACACTCATAATTTTATGCTCTTAAAGAACTCAAAACAAAATGTAGTAGGGAGAGAAAATAGAATCCTCTAACAAATGGCTCACATCATGATAAATGACTATGACCTACCAAAGTCATTTTTGATTGAAGCTATTAACATTGCATGCTGGATTACAAATTGTATATTCTTAAAATTCTGATGGCATTAAAAAAACTCCTAACATCTCGTACATTTATGGATTATGTTGTAAATGCTACATCTTAAATTACAAAGAATATCTTTTAAATTTGATTCAAAATCAGATGAAGGAATATTCTTTAACTATTCTACGCAAAACAAAGCTTAAAGATTCTTAAAGGAATTTAAAAGAACAATTTAGGAATTCATATATATTGTCTTTTACGAAACTAACCTCTTGTTTTCAAGAAAATTTTAAGCATCAATTTGTTAGTATTAATAAGATAATTCAAGTAATTTTGCAACCAAAAAAAAAAAGTCTAAAATTAGGACTATTATTTTATTTATCTAAAAGTCTTGATATATATTACAATCATTTTGAAGCATTCACAATGTTGGATTTTGGATTTTATTGAGGAAATTATGACAAAAGTTATTTTCCTCACTTAGTGCATTGAATTTTATTTTTTGAATTTTATCAATTTTCTTCTTTTAAAGTCCAAATGTAGCTTAAAGTTTTAACTATTTTTATTTTAATATGTTTACTACACATTTTGTCCATTATTTTTCTAGATATTTATAATTTCTTCAAAATTAACGATATTGTTCTATATGTCTATCTAAAATATCAAGATAATAGGAAATACATCCATTTATAAAAGTAAAACTAAGTTTTAATGTATATAAAACTTCTTTGTACATGAAATATCTTAATAGATTTTTAATATGTTGACAACTTGATAAGAGAAAATTAGAAAAAATTTAAGTGTTAAGTTTTTATTAAAGACATTTATACATAGGGTGCTCTTGTAATTTCAATGAAATAATTATAATTTTTTAAAAAGTCTTTGTAGCTTTATCTGTTATATATTAACCTTTTCCAAACTGTTGACTTTATATTTTTGAAGAGATGTGTCCTCCCCTATTATTATTTGGGTAATTACATGGCCTTTTTGCCCAAGGCAAGCATTCCAATCAAGCCAAGTAGAAATCTACAAATACCATCTGCCATTAAAATTTGGATAGAATTGATGAAATTTATCAAATAATAAATTTGGGCTTCATTAAAATTAAATAAGAAACAATAAAATTATCCAACAAGCACATTTTTTTAAGAGGACAAAAATGTCCTTCCACCTTCATTATGCAATTTACTATCTAAACATTCATCTTTACTCCATCTCTCTTTTGTTTTCTCACAAAACTTTCTTGAATTGAACAACTCGCTTTCTCAAGCTATTCTCAACCACTCTTAGTCTCTCTCTCGTCAATCTTTTTTAGTTATCCTTTCTTAAGATTACGCTGTCTTGATCATCTTTCTTTCTCGATCATTTTTTTTTCATTAATATATGTGAGTGTAATTTGAAAAGTTCTCTAGAATGTATTAATAATATCATCAAATTCTAATATGTTAATTGGTAGAAGCGTTGACTGTAAGATGAAAACAAGTTATAAGGGAAGTACGAGCTGTTTTGAAAGTAAATAAAGAAGTTTGTGTAATTATATGTAGTTACATAGGAGGACAATGTAATTATCCTTGTCTCCAAATCTATCTAATTTTTCATAATTTCAAAAAATTATTTTCTATATATGGTGCGATCTTTTTGGAGTAGTCGGTGGTGCAATCTTGATTGTACATACTTCATGTGAAGAATGTACAAATGTACTTAATGTAAGCTATTTGATTTAAAATGTGAAATCATAACCTTTCATTTTAATGATTAGTTGGCAACATAATAAGTATATTTAATATGCTACCTATACGACTGGTTGATGGTTGATTCTAATTGTATGTTACTGGTTCATTGTATTAAAAAAGTGATTATCAATAATAAAATTTTTATTATTAAAAACTTATTTAATTAAATCAAATTAAAAAAATTACCTTTTTGGTTCCAGAATTTAATTGTGTGTGCATTGTTAATCTCAAACTTATGGTATTGGACATTTGTAATCCAAATTCTATAACTTTTTAAACATTGTTATTCACCATCCAATTTTCTATTAAAATCTTGACGGAAATTATTACCTATTATGAGAAAAAAATACTAAAATTTGATATATTTATAAAAAAAACCTCACAAAATATGAAACATATAGTAAACCCTCATTAAAAAAAATAAAAAAGTTAAAAATTCAATACCACAAAAATCCTCCACAAAAATATATTTTAATGATATATATTCACATATACATGAATACATATATACACACATCTGTATTATACATATAAATAATACATATATATATAAATATACATATATATTCCATCCCCTATTCCTGACCGTGCCCAAATCTGATTGCCATGGTCGGTGGCCAATAGGCCAACGGCCAAAATTGGCCATGGTCAGGCAACTGGCCATGGCCAGCTCGGCTATTGGCTAGTGAGGAAAGGATGGGGATAGGCTAGCAAGGCAGGAGTAATGGGATTGGGCACCTGAGGGCGGTTTGCGGCTTGGGGGTAGGCAAGAAGAATATGAATGTTGTTTCTTCTTCTTCTTTTTCTTCTTCTTCTTCTTCTCTTTCTTTCTTTCTTTTCTTTTTTTTTCTTTTTAATTTAATCAAATTATTTTAATTATATTTATATTTTTATGTAGGATTAATATTAATCCAAAATAATTATTTTTTTAACTTATTGTATTTATCTAAAATTATCAAGCATATTAAAATGATTAAAATTATTAAATTACTTATTTAAATTAAATTATATTGTTAGGATGATAGTTTTAGATGCTATTTATTTTATTAAATTCTTAAATTTTTTATTTTAATTAATAAACAAAAATAATTATATTTAACTATATTATTTTAAATATTATTTCTTATTTTAATATTATAAAATGTATAATTCAAAATTATGAAGTTATGTTATCTAATACAACATTTTTTTTTTTGAAAATATCTTCTAGTTGTTATTTTTAAATATTTACCAAGCATATAATGAAATAAAAATGTGAATCAACTACTTGTGCAATTAATACTACCCTATTGTAAAGAGACATATGTCCATTAATTTAATGATACCTCACAAGGACGGATCTAGGGAGGCAAGTAAGGGCCATTGCCCCCCCCCTCCCCACCCAGTTTTATTACAAAATATATTAGTATAATTAATTTAAAGAATATATTAAAAAAGAAGTTATTTGATATTAATAAAAAGTAACTAATTTTAATTTTTATTCATTAATTTTTTTTTAAAAAAATTAACTTTTATTATGGGCCTTGAATTAAAAATTAATTTTTTAGATTTATTGAATTGAATTGAATTTATTTTTAATTAAAGATAAAAATTAAAGTCAATCAATGAAATATCTATCTATTTTATTTTTTAAAATTCAAAAAAAATTCTTAGGTCCATATTTACAATCTAGTAATCAAGTGAAGACTATTAAATATGCTAGTTATGGCATTTCTATTTTATTTGTTTGATAAAACATTAAGGGAGTTTAGTTGATTAAATTTTAAAGGATTTGCAAAACAATTAAAATCTCTCATTTTAACTTTAATAAGATTGATATAAGAATAAATGTGAGTGAATTTTTTTTGTGTGTTTCAACAGCTATAAATGGTAAAACTTTTTTCATTATAAATATTATCAAGAGCATACTTCGAAATAAGATGAAAACTCGTTTTATAACTTTTTCTTCGATTTTTTAGTTACTTATATTGAAAAAACTATTACTAAAAATTTTGATATTAATTTGATTCATTTATAAATTTTTTGATATAAATGAGTATTGCACTCAATTTTAATGAAAATGCGTTTTGAATTCACAAATATAAAAATTATACTTAAACTTTTAAACATTTTTTGTCCCCCCACACTCTCATTTCTGGATTCATCCTTGATACATCATACGAGATAAATGTAAGCATACCTCACCATAGACATATCCATCTTTTTTACAATAAAACTTTGTTTTTCATGTTTCAAGAAAGAATCATTTTACACAAATATTCAACGTTTTTTATGAATTTGATCCATATATATTGAATCTATATAATATTAAAAATAATTTTAAATTATAAACTTGTGCCTGCAGACCATGAGTTTAATTTTAGCATATAATATTATTTAATATGTATATATGTACAGATATTGATAGAAATATAGATATATTTATGCCGGTGTTCTATAAACTATTTGTATGGGGGACTCATTTTTTTGAACTGGAATTAAGTGAACTACAATTAAGACTACTGCATATGTACTACGGCGTGGCCTTAAACCCAAGCCACAGCTCCAAGCCCTAAGTTGGCCGGTCATTGGATTGGGCTGGACTGGACAAAGAGCCGATTCACTTCGCCACGCGCTAAAGCGAGCGTAGTTTTATGTTCATATTCCGGAATGCATAAAACATAACCAGCAAAACAACTCACTGTAAAAACAAAGGCAAAAGAAAAAGCAGAGAATCTTTATGGCCGAAGCCCTCTTCTTCATCCATACCTCTGCCGCCGATTTACCCAATTTACCCTCCATCTTCCCTCAAATTGCTGTCCTCTTCCCCTTAACTTCTTCTCAGCTTTCTTCTCCAGTCAGGTATGCACGCTTTCTTGATAAACTCGTTAAAATTGGGTCAAATTTCATTAATTTACCATAATTTTAGTTAAATATTATTCTTGGTAAATGTTTTAAGGTCTTGAATATGCAAGTAAAAGGGTTGGAGTTTGTGGGTTTGTGTTATCTTGTGAGAAGCATAAATTGAGGTAAAGGTTCAAATGTTTACAGTTCTTTTGTAATTTCTGGGGCATGACTGTGATTTTTTTTTCCCCTTGAATTGACTTTAGGGCAGCCCTTTTTAGGCCCATAAGATAGAGGAAAAGAGATAATTTTTCTTGAATTTTGAATTTTTAAATTTTTTTTCTTTAACTAGCATTATTGTTGGAAGCCAATTTAGTATGTAGTTTGGTCATCTGGCTACTCATTTGAGATAGCATGCTTTCTTCTAAGTTCTAAATTCATTGAATGGTATACTGGTCTATGATAAGTGCGTTGGAGTAATTCTAGTTACTCATCTCCAAGAATGCATTGATGGCAAAAGAAATTGGAATATTTGTTAAGACAGGAAAAGACTTTGCAGACTGTTACTTGCATGTGGACTTGAAACGGAAAACACTGTGGGTCCAACAATGCCCTTGAGCTTCTTTAAAATGACTGTATTTAGCTATCAACTATTCTCTTTTGGCTTTGATACTGGAAAACTGCAAGGTAAAACAAGAGGAAATTTTATAATACAATCTATTGTAAAATATTAATCTTATTACTAATGTTCAGGAAAAGCATTGTATCAGTCAATAAAATTACCAACAATGAAAGTACAAATAGTTCTTTTGTTGCTAGTCAGCCAAGATGAAAGTAACATACACTTAATATACTGCATGGTGCAATACCAATACTGCAAATAGGAATTTGGTAACTTAAATTAAGATAAGCTAATTTGGAACATTTTTAAAATAGAGTAAAACAAATTGCAAATGTTTGAGTTTTATAAGGTAGCATTTATTGTCATTTTCTAAGTATTGTTTTCACCTTTTCTACTATGGAAACACCAAAATTGTGTTTGTCTCACCCTCTTTATTAAATAAAAACACCACTTCTTGTCTTCAAGAGTTTCTGTTAAACCTCGAAAATAGAAAATGCCAACTTTGCAAATCTATAGCCAGCATTACAAATTCAGAATCCTTATTTTTGTCAGTTAGGATCTCTATCATTAATGTTTTGTATGATGTTTAACTAGTTTATAAATAACTAGAAACCAATCATATGGAAAAGAGGTTCTATTTTTAACCTCTCAAGTCACGTGGCTGATGTGACATAAAAGTGGTCATGACACCCTCAACAAGTTAAACTTTAATCTCTCATCTTGACATAATTTGATTGATTGATGGGACCCATAAGTTATTACTCTTACTTTAGAATATAAGTGTCACTATATTCTTTTGGTAACATCAAAACTAAACGCCCACAATATCCTTTCTTTTCTCACATGGAAAACACATGAAGCAAGACACATTTTCATTTTCAAGCAAAAATCAAGGAAAGTATTTTCAATCCTTGAAGTTACTGGAGGGAAAAATAGGAGCTAAAATGAAACCAGACAAACCCAAACTCTTCTTTGACTCTATTAATTGGTCTATTTGTATTTGTTTCTCATGTTCAGCAAAATTCTTGGTTCTAGCATTCCCTTAGAAAGACTATGTAGTTCATTGTAAAATCTTTTAGCAAATCAACTGGATGTCATTTTACATGTTCAATGCTAAAATTTCGTCCGCCTGCCAGTTGAGAGATTCATAATCATGGGTGACCCAATTGATTTGACCGGGGATGGAGGTGTCTTGAAGACAATAATACGGCGAGCAAAACCTGATGCAATTGTTCCATCAGAGTCTCTCCCGCTTCTTGATGGTATGCCAGCATAGGTGCTCAGTTTTGTTTACTTCCATGTTATGGAGATTTACAACAACAATTATGATTATGTTTTTTCCAGCTAGGAAAGTCAAATTGCAGAATAGTAAATTACCATGTTTTTTGGGCAAAACCAAAGGGGAAAATTAACAAAATCTTAATTTTATTTAGAAGTTTGCCAATGTTTATTAGTTGCTTTTAGACTCTGTCATTTTATTTTCCTGCTTAAAGTAGTTATCAAGTTGATGAGAAAAAATTGGCTCAATACTTTCAGATTAGTTTTGGTTGTATGTATGTGAAGCATGAAGATGAGGAGTGGAGTAAAGAAGTACCTGGCAGACTTTTGCATCCTGTCTTTATTCACTCCACTGAGTAGTAGCCACAAATATATTTCATTTGGGCTTCTGCAATGATCCAATTTTCTGTTGTTTTAATGTTTAGCGTCAAGATCAATTTCTGACGTAAGTAGGAACCAGTCTTGGTTCTTTTGTGTCAGAAAAAGGGCTGAAATCTATCGATTGATTATCAAGATTTTTCTGCTTCTCTCTTGTTCTTTCCCATCTCTTCTGCTTTTTGCTGTACCACTCACAAACCTATGCCACCTAGTCAGCCACTCATCAACACCAGTGGTACTGTGCGGCCACCATCATTTTGTTGTCACAGCACATACAGCGTGAATAGAGTAGCAAAAATAATCTTCAATCTTCAGCTGCTTCCACAAACATTTGCAACTTTGTCACCCTTCACCTCCACTGGCACAGCTGTGCGTCGCACACAGCAAATCAAAACTTGCAGAGAATCAGCCCAAAATTCAGACTCACCATATCCTGGCCACTTCATTTCAGTCAATTTATAAAACCCAAACCTGTCAATTTGATTAAGCCCAATTCAAGTTAATTCGGTAGAACACTTAATCTGGTCATTAGTTCTTGTTTACATGCATTTGGTTTGAACTTTGAAACTTACTTCCAATTCAGTTCAGATGGGTGTGGAGGGAGAGACAGAGATAGGTTCAAGCCTACCAGATATTTATGGGTGGGGTTATGGCAGGTTCATAAGTGAAATTCCATTTTGGATTTACGGTGCATAAAGGCCTTTTAACATTTAATTCATCCGGGCCTTTTGGGTGTGAGAACCATGTTACACCCTCTCACTATGGGTTCTAATCAAATAAATGAGAGATAATACTCCCGTGCCAGCCCTCATTACTCCATCCAAAACTCGGTTGGATTGTATAATTTTTTCTATCCAACCCAATCATGCAATGCAAACAACTATGAAAAGGATAAAATGAATATTGTATCATCTATGTGAATTCTCTACTTTAGTGACCTATCCTATCGTATCTCTATAATCTAATGAGCATGAACAACAAGTTCATAACAAGGTAAGATGATAGAGTCTTGAACTATAATATTGTTCTATTGAATATAAGATTGTAATAATGCTCCAAGCACTTCTTGGGGCTTCTATAAATAGTTTGTAAATTCAAGAGGTCCACACATCTCTCTCTACTCCTGAACTCTCCTTTTCTGTAATATATGCCTCTTGCCTGTTTTGTACTCTAGTTTCCATTGTTTAGCTTCTATACATTCTCCTGCTGCCTCCATCATGAGACTACCTCATGTATGGTTGTACCACCTCATATGTGATTGCTTGTTATAAGCATGTAATTCAATTTTTTTTTATTATAATACATAGACAAGATAAGATAGATATAATAACAAGTACATAATTCATATTATCATATAGGTAGCATTAATTCATTTTATCCTTTAAGATAGGATAAAATGAATAAAATATAAAATGAATCTTTGTCTAATCTGTATAAATTATGTATTTGTTGCTTTATCATATTATATATTTGTAATCTAATAAAGTGAACTGGGATCCTGACATTGTAATGAGGTAAGATGACTAGTAGGGCTGTAAATGGATATTCGAAAATTCGTTGACCGTTTGTATTGAATTCGTTTATGGGGCTATTATCTGTATCCATTTAAAGCGGATATTATCCTTATCCGATAAGTAGACATCCGACTGTAAATGGATACGAATATAATAAATGCCTATCCAATCCTTTTAATATCCGCTCCGAATACATATCCGTTTGATACATCCATTTATATATTCGATTATCCGTAATTTAATTAAATTCATTATTCGTATCCAATAAATAATATTAAAAAAATATTATATATAATATATTATATTTTTATGTATTTTAATATATAAATAATATTTAAAAAATTACCATATATAATATATTATTATACATAATAAATTATATTTATTTTTTTAATATGAAATTTCATAATCTATATATAAATAAATATATGTATAAATTAGTAATTAAAGAATTAATAAAAAAATTAGACGATAATGATTATAATTGAATAATATTAAATCAAAAAAATTTGAAAAATCAATATATAAATGATAAAATTAATCAATATATAACAAATTAATGAATAATTAAATTTTAAAATTAAAAAATTTAATTACTACAATAAAATAAAAATTATCTTTAATCTTTAAAGTATGCTAATTTTATTGTTTGTTTGTTGTTTTTTCTAGATTTTTTTATATTATTTATTTGATAATTTTTTTAAATAAAATTTATTAGAAAAAATATGCATTTTATTATAAGTTAATGGATTTGGATATTCGGATATTCATAAATGGATATTCGGAATAATTATAATTGGATACGAATATATCCGAATTCGGATAATATTCGGCAAATACGAATTCGGATGTTAATAAAAAATATCCGTCGGATACGGATACGGATATTGTAAAACTTAAACGGATACGGATACAGCCTATCTGATCCGTTTAATATCCGTTCACAGCCCTAATGACTAGTATTCAATCTTACCTAGTATTCAATCCTTATCTTGAAGTTCAAAAGTGTAATAGTAGTCCAATTATATTCTAGAAATTCTATAAATGGCTTGTAAAAGCAAAGATGTCTGAAATCTGAATATAACTATTCTTGTCTCTTATCTCCTCCAATAATAAAATAACAGAAAATTTGATTCATAAACCATGTAAGTTTGATAGCAAAAGTCTGATAATGTTGACTGGACATAGGGAGTAATAGAATTTATTAAAATAGGTAGTTGTACAATGTGATTTATTTTTGACGAATTTGTGTTTTAGGTAATCTAAGCTTCTCCCAGAACACCTATTGTATTGCATTGATTTAAGTTTTCTTGTTTACTTGGCTAAGTTGAACTAATCAGCATCTTTTACAGAAAATCAACCTATTAAAGGTCAAACAATTCTTTTGAGTGAGATCCCCTAGGACTTACAAAGTGTTAGGAACAAATTAATATCCAGGTCTGCCTAGAATGTTAACAAGTCCTGTATTCTTAGAATACATGTTACACAGGAGACAATATTTTTTAGTTAAACTTCGCAAAAGCATGTGAACTGTCTTGCGACATTTTTAGTTATTTGGTTGTACCTTTTATGTTTAAAATACCATTGCAATAATTAATCCTTCATCTGTCCTAAATTGAATGCTCCTATTTCCTGTTTTGGGCTATGCACAAATACTATTTCATTTCTTGTAATGACTATTCTTCAGTAAAGTACTCTCTCTCTTAACATATTAATATGCCTCCCAATTTCCAACCAATACTTTGGAGATCCTCACTTCTCACCCTGAACTTGAGGTCACTGATTTCAAGGTTCACTTCCCAGGATTTTTTGATTTAGGAGTGAGTGATGCCTAGTGGCTCAATAGCCTTTCTCCCAAACAATCTCTATATATGCGAAGATGATTCCACATATCAACATTGGAATGGATCAGGTGTTTTCACGTCTCACTGTAATATTGGTTTGTCTTGATTCCAATTGATGAACAGGAAATCTTTTTTTCCAAAACTGGCTGCAGATCCTTTAGACTATTTGTCCACTTAGAAGTGGATTTGAATCACTGACACAAGTAAAATCCTTTGCTCTAACAAGCTGAGCTACTTGGATTTTCAAATCCCTTTGTGTAAGCCATGTGTTGGTTGGTGGAAGAGGGCATTTCCATTGTGAAGGATTCATTAATACCATAGTTCTCTACAAATACCTTGTTACAAATAACCCCAGTCGAAGAACCCACAATGGTATGCACCAATTAGTCCACCAAAAAGCTTTGTGGCACTAGTGTAACATAGAAGTCATTGGTGATGTGAGGACAAAAGAGTAAAGATATCTTAAATTTACATTTTTAACTCATCTAAAATTCCATGCTGAATTAAAAGGTGGCATTCCAATTCAGATTGTAAGTCTTAGATAACAAATACGGACAATGAAGATATGGGTGGGGGTGGATGCTTTAGTTAGTCTCTAC
>JACGDI010005516.1:861868-876068 GCA_014898725.1 Jacaranda copaia
AAAAAAAAAAAAAGAAACCAAACACCCAATCACCCCCCTAGATATTTAAAATTTTATCTTTTGGTTGCATAAGTGTATTTATGCATCTCCTTAGAGTTGTAAAAGGCGTGCGAGGTGTTGCAAAGATCAGTGAGGCACGGGCCTAGGGGCGCTATAGCCTAAAGGGTGAGACATGGGCCTAGGTGCATTATAGCCCAAAGGGCGAGGCACGCGCCTTCTGGGCTTTAGTGCTAGGGCTTTGGGCAGTCAGTTTTTAGCTTAATAGCTAGGGGTTTTGGGATTAATTCTTATTATACAAACTACAAAGTTACACACAGCTCCAACGCCAACGGGCAAAAACACTCTCAAGCTCCAGCCACCACCTGCAGCTGCCAGCCACCAGGTACTAGGTCAGGGTGACTCTCTCTCTCTCTCTCTCTCTCTCTCTCTGCGCTGTGTCTCCAATCTCTTATTCTTATCATCTCTTCTCATTTTTTTCTTCTTCAACTGTTTTATCCTGTTATGTTTCCAGTTTCTTATTCTTGTCTCTTTTTCTCCTTTTCTTCTTTTCTTCTTCCTTTTTCCTTTTTTCTTCTTCAACCATTCTGTTCTCTTCCTCTTTTCTTCTTCATTCTTTTTTTGTAAATTAGTGCTGAAAATTTCAGTTTTGTTTTCTTCTTTTTTATCTATATGCTTTTTTTTTCTTTTTTATTGTTTGCATGCTGAATTTGTTGAAATTTGTGCTGAATATGCTGAAATATTGATTGAATTTATTGAAACTACCCAAGAAACGCTGAAAATATGTTAAATATAGAGAAATATTGCTGAACATATGTTGAAATGTGAAGAATAAGTGCTGAAAGTTCTTCAATTTTCAGCAGGTATAATGGCAACAAATGTGAAGAACATATGTTGTGTTTTATTGCAACAAAGGGCATGCTTTGCGCTGCCTATGAGCTATTGCGCTTTTAACAACTATGGTCCTTAACAACTTGAATCTCTGAAAAACACCGAGTTACTGACTTACTGCTTGTGACCTACAGCCTGAATAAGGCTGGATTGTTAGAAATTCTATCAGCCAAGATCATCAAGCTTGAGCCTGAATTGTTTGTTCAAAGAGTTAGATGTTAGAAATATTTGGATGAGCTTGATTTTGATCCTACAATTTTTTTCAAAGCTCAAGTAAAAGCAACTCATTTGCAGCTCCGGTGGTTGCCCATCAATATTAACTTTATTGGTTTGTAAATCCTCTTTCCAGCATTGCCAGGACATTCCTCCTCCAGCATACATGTAGCATTGGTGGGAATGCCGGAGAAATCAATCCACTTCCATTAGTTAATTTGTTGGTTTCATGTGGAAAAACTTTGAAGAGAAATTCTTTAGACAAAGCCTTTTGCTCTTGAAAGGACCAAAGGTTCACATTTGTTTTTGGTGAATACTATACTTTATTGCTTGCTAATTTGCTAGGGGAACTATTAACTTGAAACCTGTCAGCCAAAAGAAATATCAAAGCATAACATTTGTTACAGGGAAATGAATTCAATTTCATAGCAGTGGGCTATTGCTTCCTATCTCCTTGTTACTGTCATGTTTGACTCTCTGTTTTGGCACATTTCAACATAGTAGTCTGATGCAGAAGGCAAAGTGTTAAGTTTTCTACCTTACCCTTTAGTATTAATTGAAGTTCAATCAGACTGAGGCAAAAGGATAGCATTGGTGTTCTTTTTGGTGTCTCCTAAATATGTAGTCTGAAATCAGTTGTAGCAAGGAATTGAGGTTATATGCATGATATGGGATGGGAGAAATACCTTGGTGCTTAAATCATGCTATATGTACATCTGGCAGTATTATTAGTTGACTAAATGTGGTTTTTATGAAGTTACTTTGGCTCTTATTTGTGACACAAAGCAGACTTAATAATTGTCAGTAGTGGCCTATGCATAGTTGTTTTCTTCATTCAAGTTGTCCGCACATTAAAACCTGAGAGAAGAAAAGAGAGAAAGATTGGGTTTCACAGCATAAACTCTATCATTGTTGGAAAAGTGAGTGAAAGGAAAATTTACAAGAAATGTAAGAAAAGAGGAAAGAAGATGCTCTAAGTATAAAAATCAGAAAACCATTAAAATTTTACAAATTCACTTGAAGAAGGACCTAATGAATGAGAGATTCATTAGATATTTCACACTGCTGCTGGTTCCTATATTTATTTGGATCGTATGACTGAGATATTCGATTGGGGAACTTTGCTTGGTAAGGCACATCAGTGTTATTTAGGATATATTTTGCAAGTACCACTCATGCTGTGTATAATCAAACTGATAATAGATTGCTATACTGATTAAAAAATTCAAGTCCTCCGTTCAATCATTCCAAACCAGATAATGTTTGAGAACTACCTGACACTGACTGTTATCTTTATCCCTTGATGGATTCAACTTATATCAACCAATGATGCAAATCTGGTATTCCCTGCGGCTAGAACTTGGCTTGTCAAGTTAGCGAGAAAACTGAAACCTCCATCCTTGAATTGACCTGTAGACACTCCTATGTATAGTTACAGTTACAGCTAATTAGTCAAACAAAAGTTAAATGAACCCCCACCCTTAGAGCAATATAAACAGACGACCTTCTATTACTCTCAACACATAAACTGCCTTACCTCATGTGCACCCTTTTTACTTACATAGCTGACTATCCATTCCCCCCCACTTCCTACGTTTTGCTTTGCCCTTCTCCTTGGTGGGCCTTAATGTTAGATCAAAATCTTGCAATTTCTATTTTCATCCCCTTGGCTAATTTCAGTTGCCATTGAGACCACATATTTTGGTCATGATCATAAAGTTATTGGATTTTATCTATTCTAATAAATCCAAGTATTAGAATTACCTAGCTGCTTGTCTTCATTCGGTGCTGCTACGGCTAGTGGATTTTGTTTTGCATACTGAATAAAAGCAAAAAGAAAAAGGATGAATTTTGGTTTATCTTTTTGACAGTTCATTATGAAGGCATACTTGCTGACACTGGTGAAGTTTTTGATACAACGCATGAAGATAATACTGTCTTCACCTTTGAATTGGGCAAGGGATCTGTGATTAAAGCTTGGGATATTGCACTGAAAACCATGAAGGTCAGTATTTATGCATTTATTTACCTAATGTTTTAAAGAGTTACACCCTAAGTTTTAACTTCTTTATTTTGTGTTGCAGGTCAGTGAGGTTGCGAAGATAACTTGTAAGCCAGAATATGCCTATGGCAGTGCTGGTTCCCCTCCAGATGTGCCGCCAGAGTAATAGACTCTTTTTTTCTTTAGCCTTAAAATTGCTGCATGAACAAAAGCTATGGAATGATTACTTTAGAAGCATACACTATTTTGGTGGCAGGGGAAGTCGGATGAGTCAATTTTCTGCACTTACATGCATTAGGCTGAAAAAAGTGTTGGATCCAACCATTCCTCTTTTTCAAAAGGGGTCAACTGGCCCACAAATTGGATCTTGATCTTGCAAAGATGAGGGATAAATGAGCTGTGGGAAAATTTTATTCACACTATAAATTGCAACATAGAACTTTATTTAAATGAGTTACCTTATTGATTTGCTGTATAAGTGTTCATTCAAGAACATAAAGAATGTTGATTTCCAAATGAATAAGATTAAGCTTATTGGCTTTATCAGTTTCTTTATCTCATTCTAATCAATCAACTGATAAAAGTTGGTTACATGTGAAATCATATAAGTTGTGCATGGGGTTCGTTGAAATGTTTTATCCGATTCACTAAACTAGGGATTTCTTTGGAAATTTTCAACCACCGTCTTTTTTTGTCACTTTTTCCCCTCCACTTTTTATTCCATGAAACATGATTTCGACCACCCTCTTTTTTTCAACATTTCTTTCTCCAACTTTGCTCCAACAAAACATGATTTTAATGTTTGTTTGGTTAGCTAAGAGATTTGAAAGTGAATGTTCCTAGACTCGCTTGGCTGAATGAGAAGTAGAAGGAGAAAGGACACTCATTCTTGTTAAAATAGGTTATCTGAATGTTTTCCTACTTCTGGTTGTGGACTAATCATTCTTATTTTCTTTTTGGAACGTACCAGAATAAGGCTTCGTTCCCTAAAAATGAATTCTTTTCCTCAAAAATATACTCTCATGGGACACCATTGACTCTCAGTCATTACCTTTTATGGCAATAATGTAATCATACAATAAATTTTTACTATTTCAACTCTTATCTAAAACCCCATGTGCAGTCGAATTGATGCATTAATATGGAATGGTGGGGCTATAATATACAAATCACATAGAATTTAACCATTTATATATGTAATGGTGGTTTTTGGTGTTCTATCTTATACACCTGGACCTAATATGTGTTTCTTCCATGAAAGCTCATGCGTTTGTTTGGTTTTCTGTTTCATCTTAAAAAAAGTTCTTTGGCAATGTAAAACGGTTCCAAATATGGGGGTATGCGTGGGTAGAGTGAGAATTTTTAGGTTTTGATAATAATTAATAAAGTTTAGTGCGCTGCAGTTTTTTATATAAATGCATGTAAAACAATTGAATGCTTTCTAATTTAATCTTGTGCAATTAATACTTAGCTGTGATACTGATTTTATAAAACCATATCGTCCCATAAAGTAAAAGTATGCACAATAAACATGAGAAATTAGAGGCTGTTTGGTTTCATTTCGTTATTTGTGCTCGTTTGACCAACTCTTACATTGCCTCTTGTGTCATGGTTGATATCCAAATGCCTTTCCCAATTTTCTGTATTTATCATTAATGGTTAAGCATTATTATATTATACAAAATCAAGATATCAGCTGGTGATAATGCTTTCCCAAGATTCATGTCTTTCTGATATAGGTATGTGGTTCCATGATGCAGTTCAACACTTATTTTTGAGGTTGAGTTGGTGGCTTGCCGACCTCGGAAGGGCTCTAGTCTAAGCAGTGTTTCAGATGAGAGGGCTAGGCTGGAGTAAGTCTTACCAGAGTTTTATACTTTAAACCTGGGTTCTGATATCCATAAATTTGGTCTGTAAGGTTTTGCTGGTGCAAGAATTTAGCCTCACCCTTTTAGTGCTACTGCTACATTAGATTTCCAAAAGATTCACTATGGATACGACATACCTGTTTTTTCAGGGAGCTGAAGAGGCAGAGGGAACTTGCCGCTGCAGCTAAAGAGGAAGAAAAAAAGAAAAGGGAAGAAGCAAAAGCAGCTGCTGCTGCTAGGATTCAAGCCAAACTTGAAGCTAAGAAAGGCCAAGGGAAGGGGAAAGGCAAAGCCAAATAGGGCTGCTGTTAAATATATGTTTCAGCTCTGATGTAGAAGGCGTATATGCTGAAATAATATGGAGATAATAAAAGCCTTCTTTAGCTGCATTATCTAGGATATATACTGAACATGGGGCTGCAGTTTCCTGGTTATGCAGGTGGGATATGGTTGTTCGTTTTTGGAGAGTTCCATTTGTAAGGTAACATCTAATGGTTGTGGTTCCTTAGGATGTATGTAAAAGGGACAACTATATAAAACGAAACCCACACTATATCTTGTGGTTTCCCAATAATCTCCCTTTCATGTTTAAAAATTAAAACAATGTTGAATATGAATTACTACAACCTTAAAATTGTTTTGAGATAAGGGTCATTATGGTTTTAAAGGTTGGGATTAGTTATTTCTTTTTCCCGTTACACACACACACATATTTAACTCTCCATAGGGAGGTTTGGTTCACCGAGGAGCAACGAAGGTTGGTACTCTGCCTGCCAAAAAAGGAGGGATCTACTTCTCATTCCCGGAGTTAGCACTATATAAGGGTTCCTCTTGTGTGACTGTCTCTTGCGGCTTTACTGCCCATTCAATAGAAAAAATCTGTGCAATTGTTCATACATTTAACATATCATAAATGTCTGAACTATTTATGGAGTGCTAGGTCCTGATAAATAATTTGATATTTTTTTTATTAATTTGACAGAATTAACTTCATTTTAAAAGATAATGACAAGATAGTTCTATTTTGTTGATTCTCATCCGAAAACAGAACTTCAGAGTAGAGCTACCTTCGGTAGTTATACAGACGAAAGTGCACCATTGTCTTCGCGCGAACTTGAATGTGAATGTGTGAAGACGGGAATGGAAAGACCTTTAAAAAAACGTTTCCTTCTCTCTTTGTAATTGTTTTTTGTTTTTTTCAATCATGTGACTTCTATATTATTTTTCCTTTTTTTTATTCTGCGATTAAAATTATTAAAGAAGTTATACTGTACAAAAATGAATAAATATTTTTTATTGATTTTATTATATTATAAAAAATTTAATATATATATATATATATATATAAAATATGTCAAAATTATTAGTTTATACTACATGTCTGATTTCCCATGTCTCACATCACTTGTTAAGTTCCAATTCACAACCCTTATTGCGACACTAGTCAAACTCTAAAACTTTTTAAGCCTACGACAAGTTGAGTTATCTATGGTTATTTTTTTGGTTCATTTATATCTACTTCCTATCTCCCATATTAGTTAAAGTTCCATAACTGATATATGTAGTTAAGTTGACTAAGTTTTCCTCTTCTTCGCCTCTAATTTTCATTTTCATTAACCTTTTCTGAGAGGTGTTCGGGTAAATTTATACTTTTAAACATCCTATAAAGTGTTGATAATTTTTTTTTAAAAAAATAAGTTTATAAAATCTCAAAATAAAATATTAATATCTTAGAAGCTCTTCTTTTATTTTTATTTTTTTTTAAAAAAATTCTAACTTATTTTCAAAATTTAAACAAATTCCTTTAATTTTAACTATTTTCATCACTAACATTTTACAAACTCTCAAATCTTATTTTATCCAAATACTTTAAAATTTTATTTTAAGAATAAAATCTAATATCTCCTAAACTCAAAAAGCATCTTATAAGATATATGAACTTATAAAATCTTTTAAATGAGTTTAACAACACCCTCTAAGTTTTATAACATGTTTGTAGTCAATTGTCAAATTATTAAATTGTTACATTCCAACGAACAGCGTCGCACCGAAGAGGATCTGGGTGAGTGCAACATCCAATCCACCGTAAAAGCACCCAAAAATTTACAAAGCCCAGTAGAAATGATTCATATTGGATAGCAACTCAGCTTACCACAAGATTGTAGCCTAGCCAATGCAATTTGCCTAATGTCCGGCTGCCGTATTCAAAGATTATTAGCCCTTGGAAGAATATACAGTGTCATGTACATCAAATCACAATTTTCATAGATTTCTTTGATGCCACAATCAAGGTAAATTAACATTAGAAGCAAACTTCAATCTGAGCATGTATACATATATATATGTATATGTATATACTTGTATCTAAATATAAGTTTACAAATATTGATGTTTTAGGCTTCAAAGCTAAACCATGTCCGAAGCATCAATTTCTCCTTGTGCTATCTCAGACCATCGTGATCCAGCTCTAAATTTGCAAACAGGGCAGGTCCCTTGCTGCCGTAGCCATGGATCTATGCAATTCACATGGAACTGCACACACAAGATCATGAAACCACACACAAGAGAGGGTTCAAAAATACAGCTATTATAAGCAAAAAGGGGATAAATAAAAATAATAGCACAAAAGCATTCCAACAAAAACAAATCTCAAAACCTGGTGCAAGCATGGCAAGCTACGAATGAGTTCACCAGCATTAACTTGCTCCAAGCAAACACTGCAAGTCAGATCATCATCAGAGGTCTTTATTCCGGATTGTGCATTCACAGGGTCTTGCTTCTTCTGCAGCATAAGACATCAAATCTTGGATTTAAGAAAGATAAGACAATAGTACATAACAAGAGTGGTGATATACACCCGCGTCTAGTTTTTCCTTCTTTCCACTTCCTCTAGTTTAGCTGAGGAATCATTGCAATTATTTCACTTGGACGAATTTAATAAGTCAATATTTTCCAAATCAAGGAGAAGTGAAGAAAGAGTAAGGATTAATCAATGAGATATAGTATTTCCAGTAGCAATACCAAAAAGAATTACTTCAAAGCTCACCTATAAGGGCAAGTAAAGGGGCTTTCCAATTTTCCCATTTCCGCAGACTTGGGGAAAAGGACAACACAACACACAAATAGAGGAAAGGGTATTTCTAGCATGCTGTCAGGATCATATAAAAATTGGAACTACATGCAAGGAAGATATCCTCTTTCAGAGGATTATGGTACACAAATACATGTGAAACCTCATTATATGATTTTAATCTATTGAAGCCCAAGACTCAGTCAATCATTTGTGTGAGTAGTCTAAATAGTGGTAGTTTTCTCCTAAACAGTTGTGAAACTATTCAATAAATATTATACTACCAAGGTAACTCAATGGTTTGAAATTTCTTAAAGCATCTCTTTTCTGGTATATCATAGGCATTTAGTTTGAAAAGGAGAAAATTAAAAATAATGTAATAACAACAACAATCATCACCATATAATCTTTCTTTTCTTGGTTGAAATTTGACATATATTCATGCATGCCATTCTGCCTTGAATTGCTATATAATTTGGTATATAACATCAGTGAGTAAATGTTATCTAGAACTAATAGAAAGACCATAAACAATATAATTTTTGTGCCAATTGCCACTTTACTATCTACACCGCCTTGAAAATCTTGGTCTGTTTCTCTAACAGTGTCATTATAAATTATTACCATTCAAGCAAAATCATGAATACACAAATCTAAAATGTGAAACTAAGAAGTGATAAAGTTTTCAGCAACCACAACAAACTTAATTAAGTAATGTAGATCTCATATCTCCAGCAAAATCACAAAAAAAAAAATGTGTTTCCTGACAAATTAACTGTTGTATTCCAAAATTGAATTGAGGAAAATGTATGTACTTCTCCATCTCAATATTCAAAAATGAAGCAACAAAAGAAATGTATTAAAAGAGAAAATGTTAGTTTTACTGAATAAAACCGATACTTTGAAAAAAGAACAGTACCTCAACTGAGGTGGAAGAAGAAGCCTGCTGCACTGATGAGCCCATGCTGTCCAGGACCAACACCGTTTAATATAAACAACTTGAAAATGGATGAATTCATTGTAAAACCAAAATGCAAAAATGAACAGAAGGCACTATTACAGTTTGAAAGAATAGAACAGATCAAATCTGAATGAGCAGGATGTTATCATGCACACATAAGGTATCACAGATTTGTATTTCAAGCCTAAAGGACAACCAAGCATGTAGTGTCTGCTTGCTTTTGGGTGAATTCAACAGACTTAGATTTGCAATCATAGTTGCTTCATGTTTTAAATGTCATAACTTTTGATTATGACAAACAAATTAATTCAGAATGTCATTAAGAGTTCTTTTAACATTTTTCCAACAAAAGCAAAAGAGCTGGAACCAAAGTTTAAATACTTCAGTAGGAACCATATTAGAAAGGCTTCAGCGGTCTAATACTCATGCAAATAAACCATAGCAGGCAAGGATAGCAAGAGAGAAGGGGGGACTAGGATCTAGATGAACATGAACAACAATATAATATTAAATAACAAAAAATAAAACATAGTCTTATTATGAATAATGCAGGCATTTGGGAAAAGTTTCCAATTGCTACCAACCTCTGAGGACCAGACACCTTATACTTGTGGACAGGAAGAGCATTGATCTCTTCCTCAGTCATAGAGGCTGTAGGAACATTGTCAGCATCCAGAGCTCGCAAAGTTTCATAATCTGCACAGAGTAACAAAATACTATGTGACAACCCATCCTTCCTCAAATAATTCTTCACCTTACTGAGTTAGAATATCACTTAATACAACAGACCACCTACTGACAGGACCCAAAAAATAGCATGATGTCAAATTTGGAATGATGTATGCATACCTAAGTCATCAAATTCCCTGTCAAGAAGAGCCAGCTGGAGTCTGAGACCTTGCAACCTTCCTCTGGTTGCAAGTGCTATGGATGGTGGCATGTGAAGTCGCAATTCAGTGTGGCCAAGTAGGCCACTAGCTGCAACAGCATGCGCTTGTGCCTGAGCTTGAAGTTGCTGACAGGTCGCATACATCCTCAAAGTTGTTGCCATCAAAAAGACACCGAGCACCAGCCAGAGCTTTGCCATATAGAAGAAAAATCAAGGAAATTTCATTTGAACATATTTTCAATTGATGGAAATCAATAAAACCAATTTCATCTTGAAAAGAATACAAACCAGAAAATTAGGAGACATTTGGTGCGAGTTCAAAATCATAAACAGCAAAAGCACTGTCACATCAAATGATCAATTACATAATGCAGTTAATATGCTGACTAGCAGAGAGATATATAATACTGATCATCTAAATGATACATACCTGTGACAAGAAAAGCAAGGGAGTTTGTATTGACTGGTCGGGCAGCATGAACACGCTGATCAGCAACAATTAAATGGCAAACATATATTAGACAGTTGAAAATGTTCATGAACCTCAAATAAATTATAAAAGTGCCATTTTATTCAAATAAAAATCAGTCAGGCCTAGAAAGTCACCAATGCGCGTCGCTCAGGAATAAATCCTGGAAACCCAGTTTCTATATCTCCTCTTGTGCCTCGAAAAACAAAACTCATGGTGTCCGAAAATTGCAGCGGCACTAAGTAAACAATTATCTGTGGCAAAATGCACCTGGAAGGCAGGAACCAACTATATCCTGAAAAAAGAACTTAAAAACTCTAATAATCGGCAATCGTGAAAAGAGAAGAGTTGAAAAGGCAAGTAAACTGAGGGCATCCACATGTTATGCAGTATATGGTACTTCAACTTCTTCTAAGTATTGAACAGAAAATAAAAATCTATGCATCCAGACCTACAAAACCACCTCTTCACTATTACTACTGACAAAGATAACCTCTTGATTTCCAAATCACCTCAACTATAAAGACCTCTTCCTAAAGATTAAGAAGCTTAAGACACTACAACGGCAATAACAATCAACTAAAATCCTAAGAAACTTCCTCCAATATAACTAAGTAAATTCCAACTATACAAGAATGCAATCTCTACCCACCATAGAATCGTGTGTTTATTGTCAAATAGATTTAAGCTGACAGGAGACACTCATCACAAAATCAGGTGTAGATAGATCAAGCTTCAAAGACTACAAAAAGAGATATCATCTTCAATTGATTGGAACATAATGCATGTAGTAAAGGAAAGAGTCTTTCAGTCTTCAGTACTCTATCAAAACCCCTGAATCGGATGAAATGGATGAATTGAGATGATATTTTGTAAATTACTTAATAGATTGTTGTGCATGCATTTTTGGACCATTTAAGATTAACAATCTTTGAATTTCATTTATTATCAACAGACTGCCATCTTGTTCTATCAATGAATTTCATTAATTATCAACAGATCGCAATCTTTTTCTATCTATGGAAATCCCACCAAAGTGCCTCCTACTTCTAATAGGCCATTAACTAAATCCAAATCATTCGCAATGAGTCTTAGATATACCAAGAAATGTTACATTCTAATGAGGCTAAGGAACCCTTAGGTTTTCAAGGGCATTGGGTTCTGCTTACTCACTTTAAATTGATATCTATTTCCCTCGTTTTCCTGCAAGGATGGGAATCCAGTATTTTGCATATCCATACAATTAAGTTATTGGCTTTCCAAAACAAGGGCGATCCTGCTGAAAAATAGAATAACCTAAAATCTCTTACTCCACACATATTAAAATTTCAAAGATTTACCGTAATCACTCTATTGAATGAACCTTTTGATGCATTTTCATTCTATGAAGTCCATGCTTTCGTATTAATCCACTAAAAAATGGAGGGAACAAAAGGCATTTATGGAAAAGAAAATTCAATCTTCCATCACACTATCAACCAGATAATTATGACCCAATTCTGGGGAATAAATGTACAGAAGTTCTCCCTAATTACCCATAATAACACTCGGAAATAGCATATTGTAGCTCAAAATTTCAAAACTTGCGTTCTACAAAACCCAAATATAAAAGAGAAGAATCACCGAGATAATAACAATATCCCATATGAAACACATAGCTTTCGCCAAAAGCTAAACAAAAAAATAAAAACAAAAATAAAAACACCCATGACACAAAATCAAATAAATAACTATATGATATATTATCAAAATATTCCAATTTAAAAAACAAATCATTTGCATGCATATTCATTCATCAAAAAGTTCCAATCTTTAAAACGGAAGAAGAGACAGGTTCACTTACAGAGATGGGTTCCGCAAGATGATCCAAATGTAAATAATGTATTAAAGGAAAAAAAAAAGGAAAAAGAAAAAAGAATTGATTTCGGAGACGGAGAATTGGTGGATCTGTACTGAGTTGAACGATTTAACAGAAAATGAGTCGGCTCGGACGCGTTAGGGCTTTTCTGATAAATAAAAAAGCCTAATGCTGAACCTTATGAGTTGATTTTTCATTTACGGGTTTTGTACGGGATAAGAACCGCTGCAAGCAGTAAAGAGCTCCTGGATTTTTATTTTTTTTAAATTAATACTACAGCAATTTGTCGTGGAACTTTTTTTAATACTACAGCAATTTGTGTTCAATAATTGATATAGAATAGTTCAATAGGTCCAAGAGGCCCAATTCTAAATAATAAAATCCACGAGACCCAAATAATAAGTGCCTGGTCAACTTGAATCGATCCCTTGCATCAGCACTCATGGTATCGACTCCACGTGGCAGCATCTGCAGTCGACCCGTATCGACTTCAGGATCAAGCCACGCGTGCGAGCTCTTATCTCTGGTCGACATGAATCGACCATCGAATCATCCTCTACTCGCTTATCTGGCAGGTTGAATATCTCCATGTCGATGACACGTGGCAGCCGATATAACTGCTGCCAACAACTCTGATAACCCTGCTAACAACTTTGTCAAACATGTGCCCCTTCTGGCATGGTTATCCGGAAAAATTGGAGATTTAGCCACCTAGCACTGTATCAAATTCTAAACATGAAATGACTTTCAACCCCCTGGTAGGGGGAAAGGACTATCACACCTGATAAGGGTATTTGGATAAAGTCATGCCCACATAAAACTATAAATACAGCAGGGCCAACCGCGCTTAAGGTAATGCCATTTACACTATTCACTGCATACTCTCCATATATTCTGCTCCATCTAAACTAATTTGAGCATTAGAGTGCCTTAGCCGGGGGCATCTCGGCTAGTTCACGTGTGTTCATGGTTACAGATTTCAAGCCCAAAAATACTCAAATCCATCGGAGTACCTGACATTCCAGCTCATAGCAACATCATTTAGCGCCGTCTGTGGGAAAAATTGAGATTGCAGAGTAACTTCTGAGAGGGAGGAGAACTGGAGATTTACTTTCCCACCACTCCCTAACCCCCAGCAACACACAACTACTCCGGGCGCCAGTGCCCCCCAGGGGCAGCTGGTGATGCTACCCATGTCCCAGCTAATGCAAATGATTAGTAAGCAGGTTTTCGCTCAGATATCGGTTCAGTTATCTGCTGTTCTGAACAAGCACACTTCAGTGCCAACACTTGCCGCCAGCACATCCCCACCGCCAACACCAAAAAATAGGCTCCCGGAGAACAGCCCCTCCCGTCAGGAGGCCAGGCAAACACTCGCCTAGCGCGAGCCTAGTCCCAAGCGCCAGCCAGCGGAGAGAAGGCATCCAGAACTTCGTGAGGAGGTGGCAGACTCAGAGGATCACGTTCGACCTAATCAAGCCCCGCAACGTGATAGGGTCGAACGTCCAAACTGCGAAGACAGAGGTGAATCTCCAAATTTGGCGCATTGGCCTAGTCGAGCCCCGCAACGCGACAGGATCGAGTGCACTAGGTTTACCTCCAGGCAGATTGGGATGAGTGGGAAGAAGTTTCCCATCAGGTGCAGCAACTGAACCGACAACTCGACGAGATCTCAAAGAGAAATACTGACAAAGCACAGAATACGAATACTCCCCAGAGATCTCGTTGGGATAGAGGGTCACCATTCATACAGGAGATCATCGATGAGAGGATTGCAGTGGACGCCAAAATTCCGATCGATCTCCCGAGGTATGCTGGTTCAACTGACTCTAACGAGCACTTTATGCAGTTCGAACACATGATGGAGCTGCATGGACACAACGAGTTTATCTATGCCAAAATATTGGTGACCACCTTTCAAGGAATCCCACTGGACTGATTCGTAAAGCTGGAACCATCGACTATCTATTCCTACGACCAGT
>JACGDI010005516.1:887708-1016996 GCA_014898725.1 Jacaranda copaia
GCGCGCGATTTTCAGTTTCCAGTTTCTCTCTCCTCTACAAGCAAGAAAATTTAGGATATAGAAGAGTTCTTTTTCCTCCTCTAGTCTTTTTGGTGCTTATTTTCAATTGTCTAAAGCTAGGAAAAAAGTTCTCTAAGTTTGGTCTATCTTTTTTGTCTTGTTATTAACATGAATTCCTTGCCAATATCTATGAGCTAAATATACAACATCCCAACAGTATAAGCAAGAAACTAGGCAATTCATCAAATTAAATGCATGCTAGCGTCGGTTGACAAAATATATTAGCTTGAAGAAAGAATTATTGTAGATGGACGCTACAAAAAGTGATCTTGAAGAAGCACAAGCTCAAGTGAAAATCTAAAAGTATGTGCTTGGGTTCATGGAAATGGGAGTAGTGAAATATGTTGTTAAAGTAGGAATACTCGATATTCTAGAAAACCATGCAGGCAATGGGGCCATGACCCTCGGGCCTCTACCACATTATAAGTTTCTTAACTCATCATGGAATCTATAGAGAGGTGAACACTGATGAAGAATCATCAATTGCTTACATTCGAACTGCTTCTTCTGATGAAAAACAACACAGCTCCTTTATTTCTATTGTTGACCAGCCCCCACGATGCTTGCCTCATTACATGGCCTTAGCAAACTTATCTTAGCAAATAGTGAGAGCGTTTTTAAGGCAACACATGGCAAGGATTTCTAGTGGTATGTACCAGTGGATCTTGCCCGTAACAAGTTGTTCAATGACGCTGTGGCATCCCATGCCACGAAGCATTAAGGGTGGTTGAAAATTATGCAGCAGCTTTTGAAGGGATTGTGGATGTTGCTGGTGGCTATAAGATGATGCTGCGTGCTTTGGTGAAGGCTTGCCCATGGATTTAAGGGATTAATTTTGGTCTTTCTCACATGTTATGTAGTGCCCTGCAATCTGATGGAGTGGAACATATGGGAGGCTGCTTCTTTGAGAGTGTTCCAAAAGCTAATGCTGTTCTCATCATGGGAATGTTTCTTCTCATATGTATGGAAGATTATATCTCTCTATTCATATTTAATTAAATCTTAAGGTACATTTTCTATTTATGTTTTCTATTTGATTATGATGACAGTGGGTAAAATTGTAAAGAAGCCATTCCAAGGGATATAAGGAAAGCAACTATTGTGAAGGTTGTGGCTGAAGGTAACAACAACCATGAAGATGTTCACTTCTTATGTTAACTTGCTGTCATACATGTTTGTAAGTGTAAATTTCTTGTCTGCAAAAAATTAAATTACAAAATAAGAAAAATCATATAAATAAAATAAAATTAAAATTTATCAACTGTGGATTCAATATCTAATCTAGTCATCTTATTTTTCCCTTTCAAATATGATTTTGGATTTAATGAACTTTGCGAAAAATGCCTTGAGTATTCTGGATTTCCTTGAATTTAATTTGAATAAAATAACATTAATTCAAAGGCTTCGCATTTTAAAATATAGGGTCCATCTCCTTGGTTGAGATAGACCATTCCTCCCGAACAGATCGAGTTGAGATGATATCGGGTTGTGCAAGCCGACAGTCGTAAACCGCAAGCTAATACATCTTGATAGCCTTGAATTTGTTAATCCCTAAGGTCGTTCCTAACTATCTGTACTTGATTCGTTTGTAAAATGATGCTTGATTGCTTGTATCTGATCTATTCCTATTCTTATTCATAATTAATGATTTGTTGAATTGATCTTTTCCCAATGTATCCCTATTTTTTATATTATGAATATTCCTCACTAAGTCCTTTGAACTTACCCCCCTCCACCCAATTTCTTCTATATTTTATCAGATATGACTGAATGATAAACTTGGATTTCGGTTGGATCGGCGAATATGATTTTGTATTAGAATAGCCATATATATTTGCTAATGGGCATATTTGGGCAAGTTTTTGTAATCCTAGAGATGATGTGAGATTTTAGAGACATTAAGGGTACTTGGGATTGTACGTATATGCATATTACTCTTAAGAATAGTTTTTGGTTATGAATATTGCTGACAATGGTATCAATTAAAATGTAAATTCCGCTGTCTGATTTATTATGATGTTGAAAGGAATTCTGGGTATAGTATTCTTGTTATAGGTTTTCATGTAAAATTGAATTGCTATGATATCTTAACTTGGGATTACCCCGAGTGGGGTGTCACATTAAACATTAAATATAACTAATGTATTATTTAATTAATAAGTAATTTAATTAATTTAATATATTATTAGTAAATAAATTATTTTATTAAATTTACTTAATTTTTTGATGATTAGTTTAATTAAATTTGTAAACATAAGTTTTAAAATTTCTTATGTAGTAAAATTTTAATATTTTTATATATGTAAATGTGTATGTATATATGAGTTAAATGAGAGAGTGATGAATGAATGAGTGATGTGATAGATAGAGTGAGAAAATAAGAAAGTAGGTGCGATTTTTAGGATGTAGAGTTTTTGGGATGAATTATAAGGAGTTTTTTTGGTACAAAATTATAGTGTTTTAAAAAATAAATTAGAGAATATACATGCACTTTAAAATTATTTGGAGGGCTGAAAAATTTTTTTCCCCCAAAATATAGGAGAACAAGTCGATAATTATCCCAGCCAACTAACGCCAATCCAAACAAGCCCAATCAAAAAGCTGCATTTTAAACGACATCGTTTTGTATACTCAACTGTAGAGAAAGATAGAGAACAATATAAAAAAGAGTTGGCTGTCAAAAAAAACATTATAAAATTGCATTTTCTTCTAACCTCCTGAATGGATCCTACCATGAAGTAAAAGCTGGTTACCACAAAAAAGAAATGAAGTAGGCCCCACCATAAAATCCAATAAAAAATAAAATAGGACACAATTCATGCAGCCTAAAATACACAACCACACAGCATCAACTCAATAAAAAGTAAAAACGACATCATGTCAAACAAGCAAAAATTAAAAAAAAATAAAATTAAGAAAAGTCTTCACACGTTGGTCAGAAGAACACACGCGCATCGGCGCTTATATATAATATATATATATGTAAATAATAATAATAATAATAATAATATATTGATCTTTTCATTTTCTTTCTCTTAAGTTGTCTAAACATACCATAAAATTCTATTACATGTTTATTTTAATATTTTATTTCTGACAACATGTTTTGTCCATCGTTTTACTAAATGCTTTTAATTTCTTCGCTGTTAGAGGTACTATTCTATATGTCTAACATGATATGTATATTATGCTTTTTAAAATATTAAGACAATAAGATATACTCGCATCTTGACAAGTAAAACTAGCTTTCTATGCATATGTAAATTTTTTGTATTTGGAAAATCATAATTGATTTTTAATTATATTGAAAACTTGTCTTGAGAAAATTAAAAAAATCTTAATTGTTAAATTTTTATTTAAAATATTTATGCATGGAGTGCTATAATTTACATGGAAATATTTACATATTTTATAAAAAAAAAGTTTCTATATAACTCAATCTAATCATACAAAAACTAAGAGTGGCTTTCTATCCCATAAAAGAAAGGGTTCATCTTTCTAATTATGTATGTAAGTCTTTTCTTTTATGCTCTTATGGTAAAGAAAGGTGATTCCTCACCCAATAGAGCTTAATGATGTGTGAACCAAATGATCCCACAAAACCGCTTACCAATAGGTCTTAAGTCCTGTTGGTAAGCAGCTAGTTTTTCCTTGTCTCAATGAGTCATGCAATAAAAGAAAATTTCACACTGAGTTATTATTAGCCTCTTCAAATAGTTAAGCCTATTTATTTTCTACAATGGTAAACAAACACGTCTTGACTTAGTTGGAGGTTCAAGATGAAATATGAAAATGAGACCTATCATATATTAAATAAAAAATAAATATTATAAACTCAATTTTTAATCCCAATGTTTTTATTTTGGTAAGCATGTCATGCTTTATTTTTTTTTTAAAAAAAAAAAACTTTCCTTATAAAATATCACTATCAAAATTTTAATTTTTTCTAATTTTTTAAGATGCAGAATTATTAATTTTATTTTTATAATCATTTTCTTTTAATAATTTCTTTTTAATTGATAGCATAACTAAAATATGAAGGCGAGGCAACAACATTTTTTTTACTAAAGGTAGAGCTCTAATGGTATTAAATAAAGAAATAAATAAAAAAGAACACTTTCCATGTTATTCTTGTATAGGAGTTAGGTTTCGTTTTTCATGTTACAAAAGGACTAAATATTTTACAAAATTATTCAAATCATTTTAAGAATTTCATTTACGTAAATATGTTTATTTTAAAAAAAATTAAAATTCTCAATTTGTCTGTGATTATTGAATTATTTGTATAAGACACTTGTTTTTTGTTAACTGGAATGAAGATTACTGCATTTATGTCGTATGGACTATGGCGTGTAGGGGTGGGTGGGGATGGGGTACCCCCCATGGGGATACCTGTAGTGCGGGTACTTGAGGGCTCGGGTATCATTTTTTGATATCCAAGTCCCGAACCCCATTTTATAGGTATCCCCATCAGGTACCCCTTAAGGTCGAGTACCCCCAAAATTCCCATTAATTTTTTTATATTTTTATTAAATGAAAATTAAAATTTTATTAATTTATTATTTATTTTTATTGTGAACCAATTAATAGCATTATAATTTAATATTTACAAATTTGAAATCTCACATATTATATAATTTTAAAACTTAAATATAAATATTAATATCTAATACATTATATATTTAATAATATAAATATATTTTTTTTCTATAAAGGTATCCAATCAAGTATCAGGTACCCTAGGTCAATACTCAATACTCGACTCTCAAATTTTCAAGTACCCCATAAATATCTATTTAAATTTGAAGACTAAAAATATCTAATCCAAGAAATACCCAATCGAATCGGATTGGGTGCCCCAAATCTGAACCTGATTCCCACTCCTAATGGCGTGGCCGTGAGCCCTAACCGGAGGTCCACGTCCTAAGTGGGCCGGGTCAATGGATTGGCTGCTCTGAGCCAAAAATGCTACGGTTCACTTAGTCACGCGCTAAGGCGAGCGTGGCGACTCATCCTCACATTCCGCGAATGAATAAAAAGAGAACCAGCAAAAATAACTCACTGTGAAAAAGAAAAGCAAATGAGAAAGCAGGGGATCTAATTTATGGCCGAATCCCTCTTCTTTGTCTACACCTCTGCCACCGAGTTACCCAATTTACCCTCCATCTTCCCTAAAATTGCCCTCCTGCTCTCCTTCACTTCTTCTCAGCCTTACTCTCCAGTCAGGTGTGCGTGCTTCTTGAAAATTTTGTTAAAGTTGGGTCAATTTTCATTAGTTTACCGAATTTTTTTGTTAAATATTATTCGAGTTTGTGGGTTTTTGTTATCTTTTCAGAGGCATAATCGAGGTAAAATGCTCGATCTTCCACATTTTCCCTTTTTTTTTAATGATTTCTCACATATAGTTGTGAAAAGAATTTATTTTTTTTGTCCTTTTCTTGCATTGACTGTGGAGCAGCCTTTCTTGGAACCCAAAGATAGAGGAAAAGAGGGGGGATTTGTGCTCGAATTTTATAGCCAAGTCTTTTTTTTTTTTTTTAATAAGTTAGATTTATGTTATCCTGAATTTCATTTTGCATTTTCAATGTAGTTGAGAGATTAAAAAATCATGGGTGGTGATCCAATGAATTTGAGCGGGGCCATAGTTCCATTGGAGGAGAGTCTCCCGCTTCTTGATGGTATGCGTATAAATTTATAATAGGTGCTTCATGTTGCTAGTTTTATGTTATGGAAATTTACAATGGAGCCCAGCAAAAATCTCCATTTGGTAGTTGCAGTGTAAGTAATTCTGGCCCAATATTATCAGTCTAAGTAATTCTGGCCCAATAATCTGGCTTTAGAAACATTTAGGGTAAAGCATAATTCATGGACAAAGTAATTTAAAATATATTACATCTTGACATCTTGTGCCAACTAGTTTGGTATTTCGAATTTTCCCACGCACAGGTGCAAACTTTAAATAAAATTGAACTGAGGATTTTGGATTCATGGAATCCGCTCCCCTCCGTCATAATCCCCCAATCCTCATTTCCCTTTCTCCTCAAAACTCTGATTCTGTTTCGAATGGGATTTATAATTTTATAACTTCAAAAAATTTATTGGGAACCCTCATCGCATTTCGTATCTCACATCTTATTTCACTCCCCTAGAAACAATGGATTCCTCCCCTGCCACTGCTGGAAAATCGTATTGGCGTTTCAGCAAAGAAGATTTCTTCCCGGAGCCCACCTTCCAGAACTTCTCCACCTACCTCTCCGCCGTCTCCAAGACCCCCCACCGCCTCAAGGACCGTTTCTTCGGTCGCTCCTCCGACGCCATTGAGCTTGTACGGTGCAAGAAACAATCGGAGAATGAAATGAAGAAGTGCCTCACGTGGTGGGACCTCATTTGGCTCGGATTTGGCTCCGTCGTCGGATCCGGGATATTCAGCATCACTGGTCAAGAAACCCATGATCATGCCGGGCCCGCGATTGTCCTCTCTTACGCTGTTTCCGGTTTGTCGGCTTTATTGTCCGTCCTTTGTTACACTGAATTCTCTGTTGAGATTCCCATCGCTGGGGGGTCTTTCTCTTTTCTTCGAATAGAATTGGGAGACTTTATTGCTTTCATTGCAGCTGGGAATATTTTGTTGGAGGGGCTTGTTGGGGCTGCCGGGTTGGGGCGTTCTTGGTCGTCATATGTTGCTAGTATTATTAAGGACGACCCAGATTTTTTAAGAATTAAAGTTGATTCTTTCGCTGAAGGGTTCAATCTGTTGGACCCTTTGGCTGTGGTGGTTCTGATAGTTGTGAATGGGATTGCCATGACTGGGACAAAAAGGTCCTCGGTGTTGAACTGGGTTAGCTCTGTTTTTGGTGCGGCTGTGATTGTGTTTATTGTAATTGTTGGATTTGTGCATGGGAAGAGCGAGAATTTGGTTCCCTTTTTTCCTTATGGGGCAGAAGGGGTGTTCACTGCGGCTGCTGTGGTTTACTGGTCATATACCGGTTTTGATATGGTGGCTAATATGGCTGAAGAGGTTAAAAATCCTTCAAGGGATATACCCGTGGGTTTGGTTGGTTCAATGTCCTTGATCACTGTGGTATATTGCTTGATGGCATTGGCTTTGGCAATGATGGTAAAGTACAGTGAGGTGGATGTTAATGCAGCTTATTCTGTGGTGTTTGAACGGATTGGGATGAAGTGGGCTAAGTATTTGGTGAGCATTGTTGCTGTTAAAGGGATGACTACAAGTTTGCTGGTTGGATCAATGGGACAAGCTCGATACACCACTCAGATAGCCAGATCACATATGATTCCTCCTTATTTTGCTTTGGTTCATCCAAAAATCAGAACGCCAATATATGCAACTCTCTTGATAACCAGCGGTAGCTGCATTCTTGCCTTCTTCTCAAGTTTGGATGTTTTGTCGAGTGTGTTGTCGTTTAGCACGCTCTTTATCTTCATGCTTATGGCTGTTGCTTTGCTCATGAGGAGGTACTACGTTAAGGGTATCACTCCAAAAAGTGATATGATCAAATTTATGGTGTCTTTGTTTGTTATATTTGGTTCTTCACTTGGGATAACAATTCTTTGGAGTTCCAATAGGAGGGGATGGATAGGGTATGCCGTGGCTGGAGCGTTATGGGCTTTGGGAACTTTAGGGATGGCATTGACTTCGAAGCACAGGATTCCAAAAGTCTGGGGAGTTCCCCTAGTTCCGTGGTTGCCATCTTTGTCGATTGCTATGAATATTTTTCTTATAGGATCTCTTGGTGCTGTGGCAGTCTGGCGGTTCTTTATATGTAGTGCCGTAATGCTTGTTTACTATGTCTTCGCTGGTGTTCATGCCACTTATGATATGGCTCACATTGATGAACAAGAAGGGAAACTAGAAGATGGAGGTGAAAATCTCAACCAAGGCACCTTGTAGTTGGTATATATTAACGGCACTTTAGATCCTTTGCTTCATTTCTTTTTGCATCTTTTATTTTGATTTGATATATATATATATATATGTATCAAATGTATTTAATTTTTAATTAATTACTTTTGTATCACAATATTTATTTTACATGTTATGTTTTTATATATTGATGAAATAAAATAGGAAATTGTATTGGGGTATTAAAATTTTAGATTCACATTGTTGGAGTTCTTGGGTTAGTATTGGTTTTCCTTTCCTTTAGTTATTTTATTTTTTGGGGGGGGTGGGTGGATGAGTACAACTCAACTAAAAATCAATGTTTAAGAATTTTGGTTTGATAATTGGAATCAGTTAACCAAAAAATCAATTCAAATTAGTAAAAATGGGTTAAAAAATTAGTTGAGTCGATGAATCAGTTTTTATTTTAAATTTATAAATAATTTTTTTAAATAAAAATTAAAAAATAAAGAAGTAATACTTCTTTATATTTATTTTTCTTAAAGTTCAAATTTCTTTACTCTCTCTCTCTCTCTCTCTCACTCATTTTCTCATTCAAATCTCCCCAAACATCACATTCTAAATGCAATTCAAGAATCAAGCTTCAAGATAACTGAAGGTTTGTGTACTTTGACTTTATTGCTTATTGTAATATTGGCCTTAATTTATATTTTGAAATATTTATATTATTTGAGTTGGTATTTGTTATTCTTGTTAGTTGTAATAAATTCTATAAGGATATTTTTTGGTAAGATTTACTTTATGATTTGAAATTTTAAATTGATGTATGGATATTATTGTGGAGTAAAGTTTGGAGAGAGTTTAATAAGTACTAGGTAATTTTTATTTTTTTACTTATATATATTTTCAATTTTTGATATTTTTAATATATTTATATAATATTAAATATAATTATGATGTTATATTGGTCAAACTAGTGATTAAATCAGTTGAACTGATTGAACTAATAATCAATAATATTATCGATTTGATTATCAGTTTGATTTCTCAAACATTGCTAAAAACTCTTAAAATCAAATTCCCAAATATTTTAAAATTATTAATTATTTGCTATTTGTGTTAGACAACTAATGTAAATTCATTAAGAATCCAATCAAGTATAACACCAAACCACAAATTAAAAAATGGGATCGGACTGATTGGCTAACCGATCCTATTTTTTGAGAAAATTGGAAAGCTAAAAAAATTTCTATATTTTGTTAAAATTGTTCAAATTGGTCGGTTGGACAAGTGAATTGAATCAATTTTTTCATTTGATTTGTTATAAAATTAATTTTTTATTAATTTTTTTGTCTAAGCACAAAATTTGAATGTTAAGGTACAACTCATAAGTTATTTAAAAGTAAAAAAAAGTTTTGGTTTAAAGTTTAGAATTAATTTATACACTTTCAATTTTAAACTTTAGATTTGATATATTTAAATTTTTGAGATTATTTATAATATAAATTGTGAAATTTGGATTGCAATGTTAGACAATATCATTAAACTTTTTATGTTTTATATTTTAACTTTTTATTAATTATATATTTTATAATTATAACATTACAATTTAACTATAATTCGATCAATAATTGAATTAGTAAACTGTGAATCAGTAAATTTTTCAATACAATATTCGGTTAAATTTTTCGAAAACAGACCCTGAACCACTTTTCCATAGAAAGACATGAGACTTGGATACCCAATACTTTTAACTATGGAGTTGAGTTGGCCTGCTCTAAGGTGTTTAAAAATAGAGTAACAGATGAAAGATTTGACATAATGAAAGATTTGTTAACGAGGAGAATTGATGGTAATTCACAGAAATCCTTGCACCCTAACAAAAAATGAAAATCGATAAAAATTAAGAGTTTACCCAAAAATTGTAAGTTATACAATGAACTAGGATTCTTTTTTAAAATAATCTTAATCTTTTTTGTATTCGTTAGACAAAAAATAAATTAAGATATAAAGTTCATGACTCAAAAGAAGTAATAATTTATTAAACTGTTACCAAGAATCATGAGAACAAAAAATTCATTTCAACTTTATTTGTTAAATCAAATAGTATCAAAATATAATTTGAGAAACAAGAATTATTAAAGGATCTTCTACACGTCACATTCTCATGTACGTTAATTTTAGGGTTACTGACTAGCATAATTGTCGTGATAGTTATCTTAATTTATTACGATTTGAATATTTTATTTTATTTCTATAGTATTTTTTATTTTATTTTATGAATATATTATATGTATATAAAATAATTTTTTATAAAAATAATTAATTAAAAATTAATTACTTGATATAAATACAACAAATTAAAATAAGAGATAGAATAGAGGATTTAATATGAATTTGTTAGATTCTTTGTTGATTCTAATTGAGTGTAACCAGTCCACGGTTAAGCCTTGGATTGTGCGTGTACAACTGTATATAACAGAGTTCATCAATGAGAATTTTAGGGGAAAAAAATAGAGATTCATTTCATTTTCAAGAATTATTTATTTAAAAAACTTTAAAATGATTATTTTCATTTATTTACTTTTTCAATATATACAATAAGGTTAAGAATGGGAATAGATCTCTGGCGTAGCCTACTTATGGCATAACTTGTCATAGTCTATTTGATAAAAAGGTCAGGTCAAAACTTGAAAAGTAGGATTTTTAACTAAATAGGCTAAATACATACTCTTCTAAAAGCTTATAAAGTCTAACAAGTTGGCATATTTACCTTCTTTACATAAAATAATAATAATAATAATAAAAAAATATCAAATAGGTAATTATATTTGGTTTTTAATAAGTCTTTTATCGGATCCTTTATGTTGTTTAATATTATTTTTTGTTGAAATAATACTATTTATACTTAGATTTGAACTTTTGCAATTATACATTTTTTATTTATTATTTTAATTATTATCTATCAAAATTCATTACAAGTTTGAGCATATTTAAAAATTTAAATTTATGTAATTTTTAGATTTAATTGAAACCTTAATAAAAAAATAGACTTTTAGATATACCTTCAGGCTGGGTTAAGGTACTAAAATTTATTGAAAAAATTAGGCCTAACCTTAAAATAAAGAAGTACTCAGACTTGTCATTTACATAACATGTTTGGTTTATTTAAGCTAAAGCCTAACCTAACATAATCTAAACTATTTTCATATACCTAATTAAGGTAATCATCATTTTAACTATTTTGATATTTTAATACTCTTATATACCCTAGGGATGGGAATAAGCTATATAACTTGTTAGTGGCCTATGGACTAGCCTATTTAATAAAAAGGTTCGAACAATGCTTAGAATGGCAAAAAGTAGCTTTTTTTAACTAAATATATTAGACTTAAACTCTTCTAAAAGCTTGCAAAACTCAACAGGCTGACCCATTTATCATTTTTTACTTAAAAAAACACAATAATAATATAATAATATTAAAAAGCTAATTATATTTGATTCTTTAGTAGTTCTTTATGGAATTATTTATGTTATTTAGTATTGCTTTTGCTGAAATTATACTATTTTATATTATGCATTTGATATTTATTATTTCAGTTATTGCTTATTAAGGTTTATCATAAGTTTGAGTATATTAAAAATTTAAATTTAAATAATATTTAAATTTAATTGAAGTCTTAATAAAAATAAAGCTTTTAAATAAATTTTCAAGTCAGACTTAAGTTTGAATATTTATTAAAAAGGTTATACTTAATTTAAAAAAAACTATTTTAAATAATAAATTTGGCTTAAACTTTTCATTTCCATAATAAGCTTGATCTTTTAAGCCAAAGTCTAATTTAGTCTAACCTAACTTATTTCCATAATTCCATCGCTAGGATATCCATTCTTACTCTCACTCTACGTGACTAATAACAAGGAACACCCTGCCCCACAGAGGTTACACGTACCTTACCCATTCGAGCGGGTCCCACCCTCAACTATTATACAGCACACGTACACCCTGCGGCATGGCCTCCCCGTCCCCCACCCTCCTCCGGCCCCACATATAGATATATATATTATGATATTTGTGTAAAGCTGTCCATGAAAATGCATAAAATGATTTACTACGGCCATATGAATGGCAGCTACACTCACTGTTGGGCCATGGGCTTGATAGATTCTCATATCAACTCCTATTGAATGATTAATTTTGATAAAATAAGTTTAGGATTATTATGGACTCAATTTATAATATATATTACCTTTAATAAATAGCCCTCCACGTTCCGCCCAAATTATGTAATTTATATTAATGTTGGGGAAAAAATTAAATATTAATTCAAAAATGCATAATTTTAATTACCAAACATAATATTCTGTTATTCTCAATACACTAATCTCGTTGAATCATTATAATTTTATCATTTTTATTTAAGTATCCAAACGAGGCCTTAAGGTTCTTATTTTGTTTTATTACACGTAATTGTTAATATAAGAATTTACTGTTCATATAAGAAAAATAGATACAAAAGATAACCCCAAAACATAAAACTAACTTGATCTTGCAAGACATATTGCCAATTTGTACAATATATGGTAAACGCTATGCTATGCATCACTATCTAATTCTTTGCCTTTTTGCATGCCTCTTTTAATTGTTGTAATTGGCATCAAATGTACTGAGATTTATGTTTAATTACATGTTTAAGAAGAGATTAAAATTTATAGATGAATGTTAATTTGGTTGGAATCCATAAGTATTGTGTATATATGAAGGGGGAGATAAAAAGACAAAAAATTATGTATATGGGGGAAATTCGACATTACTTGTGAGATGAAGTATAGAGGAATAAGTGGGAGTATTAAGTGCTCTTTATCTGACACAAGATCACTTATCCCATATTAGAAATTTATTCAATGAGAATACACTTTATATGTGGTTTAAGTATTGATACTTGATAAAGTATCAATTAAGAAACTCATAAGTGTGTGCCCACATACGAACGCTACTGCCCGCCTGTCCCGACCGAGCTTCGACTCAAGTGTGGGCAATGGGCATTTGGTTATTTCTAAAATATTCGATATATTGTTTTTCAAACACTTTCCTATGATTATAAATTTGATTGCTATTTTGTTTTAGTCTATAATTTATAATTTGATATTATATTTCCAATAATCTAAAAGATAGGCTTGGCAATAGGGCGGGTTTTCCTTAAACCTAAACCTACCCTATACTTCGAAAAATATTTTGAAACCCGCTTGCCTCGCCCCACGGGTTTTAGAATTGAAAATTTCAACCTGCCCCGCATTAAATATATAAAACCCACACCCACCCCGCTCCACCCCGCCCTGATTTGCTCAATTTACAACAACTTAGTGCAATTTCAAACAAAACAATAGCTTTATTTTTATAAATATCATAGCAACAAAATCAAACACAGATTTCATTAAGTTTTTAAATAATCTGTGCAATATGTCAACTCACAACAATCTCATAGAAGTAAAAATAATTTAACATGACAATATTCAAATATGCCAACAAAAAATTAAAATATAAAAAAGTCGATCATAAAAATGATAAAATATACTCTTGATACTCTAGCACAACTCTCTATCCTCATTTTAAGAATGAAGAGTGTTGAGTAGGGTTAAAGTAACTTAAATTTTATTTTATATTTGTAAAAATTAATAAAATATAATATAAATATATATACTCGAGGTGGGGCAGATTGGTCTTGAACCTGAACCCACCCCGCCCATGCTGATTGGGTTTTTAACCCACCCCGTTAGGGTGGGTTGGAACGGGTACCCGTGGGATGGGTTTAAATTGCCAAGCCTACTTAAAGAAATTATCTGTTTAAGTGTTTGTTAAACTGTCTATTTGAAAATGGCATCTTCATCTACAAGTGGTTCTAGTGCTGGTTCATTGTTGTCCTCAAAAGTTGACCTTTTTGGCTTGCCAGAAAAGTTTGGGGGCCAATTTTTCAAACATTGGCAATAGCAAATGAAAGTATGGTTCACAATGAAAGGTCTTTCTTTAGTGCTTTCAATGACTACACTTGAATTAGTTGATATTGACCCTAAAATAGCTACATAGCTGAGTGGACTAAGAAAGATCAGTTAGGTCGAGGGATCATTTGTCATCAATATTAAATGTTCTCTTCGATGTTTACAGCTCGGACTCATATGTTGCTAAGTTACTGTGGGATGAGTTGGATCAAAAATATAATACTGAAGAGTAAGGGCTCGAGAGGTATTCTATTTCTAAGTTCATGAAGTATTAGATGATTGAGGGAAAGTTTGCAACTGAATAGAAGCATAAATTGATCAACTTTGAGCATGCTATTGCTAATGCTGAGATGAAACATCCTGAAAAGTTTTTGGTCATGTCCAAAATGGATAAATTCCCCAAGTCTTAGGAAAATTTTAGAATGACACGTAAGCATAAAAAAGGGAAGTTGTCATTGGATGATCTCACGATTGCGATCAATATTGAGGAAGAACACTGGAATCAAACTCATGGAGTTCTAATTAAGCACCAACCTAAGGCAAATGTGGTTATTAATGGGAAGAAAAAGTTTAATAATCAACTCGAACTCTAAGACCATAAGAAAAGGCCAACTTATAGCCAGGAAAAAGTAAACAAACTATGCTAGAATTGTGGGCAGGTAGGCCATTAGGCTAAGGACTATGCAGATGATAGAGTAACATTATCAGTGGTTTTGTAATAGTTAGGAAAAGCTATGAGCTTACTTTTAAGTTTAATAAAGTTGTAATTTAGCACTTTGGTTTGTGTATTGGTAAAGGCTATTTGTCTGATGGTTTATTTAAATTAAGAGTCAAATATGTAAATTCTTCTAATTTAATCACTAAAATTTCGTATTCTAAATCTTTGGTGAATATAGTTGAAAGTTCTAATGTATGGCATATTCATTCAGGTCCATTGAATTTTGATTTTGTTAAACGCATGATGAACTTAATTTTAACACCTAAACATGACATTGAACGTAGTTAAAAATGCCAAGTATGTGCTGAAGCCAAACAAGTAACAAAACCTTACCAATCGGTTGAAAGGAATTCTAAAAACCTTGAGCTTGTGTATACATATATTTGCAAGTTCAATGGGATCTTAACAAAAGAATAGAAAAGATACTTTATTACCTTTATAGAGGATTGTAGTAGATATTGTTATGTTTATATATTAAAACATAAAGATGAAAGACTTGAAAAATTTATCATTTTTAAAAACAAAGCTAAAAATCAAACTAGTAAGAAACTTAAGCGGTTAAGATCAGATAGAAGTGGATAGTATGAGTCGAATCAATGCAATGAATATTATTGAAACTTTAGTATTATTCATGAAGAGACTCCTTCGCACTCTCCCTTATCAAATGGGGTAACAGAACGAAAGAATAGAACCTTGAAAGACATAATCAATAGTCTACTTTTGAATTTTGGACTACCTAAATATATGTGGAAATAAGCTTTGAATACGACGCACCATATTTTGAATAGAGTCCCTCTCAAACATAAAGAAAGCACTCTATTTGAATTTTAGAAAGGTAGAAAACCTAGCTTAAAGTACTTTCGAGTGTGGGGCTATCTTGCAAAAGTTCTAGTCCCAAAATAAAAGAGGAAAAAGCTTGATCCTAAAACTATTGATGGGGTCTTCTTAGGCTACATGGAAATAAACTATGCATTGAAATTTTTTGTAATTAAGTTTGAAATCTGAAGCATAGAGGTTAACACTATAGTGGAATTTTTTGATGCCATGTTCTTTGAGGATGTGTTTCTAATGAAAACTAGAATGCCTTAGGACGTTTCTTTAGATTCAGCTCTTACATCGACTTCTATTCTAGAACATTCAGAAAAGAAGTCAAATGTGGGGGTTAATCCAAGTAGTTCTGGTTTAGCACCTATCGGAGCTAAAGAACTAGATGAACTTAGATGGAGTAAGAGAGCTAGGATTGTCCAGGATTTTAGAAGTGATTTCATCACTTACAATATCAAGGATGATCCTGTGACCTTCAAGGATGCTATGGTCTTATCTAAAGCTAAGCATTAGAAGGTATCTATCAAAAGCAAGATGGACTCCATTATCTCTAATTGGACATAGGAATTAGTTGATCTGCCTCTGGGGTGTACTATAATTGGATGCAAATGAATCTTTAAAAAGAAACTTAAATATGATGGAACCATTGATAAGTTTAAGGCTAGATTAGTTGCCAAAGGCTTTAGATAAAAAGAGGGAATAGACTTCTTTGATACCTATTCCTTAGTAGCTCAATTTACTACAATCTGGGTGCTTATAGCACTGGCTTCCATATGTGGTTTCCTAATTCACCATATGAATGTGAAAACAACTTTCTGTATGGTGACCTCGAGGAAAAGATTTATATGGATCAGCCTGAGGGATTTGTAGCTCTTGGAAACAAGCAAAAGGTTTGTAAGCTTGTTAAATCCTTATATGGATTTAAATAAGTGCCTAAGCAGTGGCATGAGAAATTTGATAGAGCCATTTTATCTTTTGATTTTAGCGTAAATGATAATGATAAGTGCGTTTCATGTAAGGTTAAAGGTGATGATTTTATTGTACTATACTTATATGTGGGTGACATTTTATTGATTGGTTCTATCTTTGAGATTATCAATGAGATAAAATCATACTTGAAAAGTAAATTTGAAATGAAAGATATGGGTGAAGCTAATGTGATTCTTGGACTTAAGTTGATTCGATCAACTAAGGGTATAGCTATTTCTCAATCTCACTATGTTGAGAATATTATTGAGAAATTTGCTTATAAGGACTGTAGAATCACTAAGACACCATATGATTCTTCTGTGGCTCTTTTCAAGAATGAAAGTGGTATCCCTATATCTCAATTGAGGTATTCTCATATTATTGGGAGCTTACAATATCTTGAAAATGGCTCGAGACCAGATATCTCATTCACTCTCAAAGCCAGCGAGATATATAAGTTGTTCTAATAGAACCCATTAGGAGTCTTTAGATAGGGTACTTTGGTATCTTAAGGGTATAACATCACTTGCTCTGCATTATGGCAGATTCCCTGCAGTACTTGAAGGATATAGTGATGCTAATTGAATAGCCAAAAAATCCAGTAGTAATAGGTGTATAGGTTGTGTATTTACCCTAAGTGGAGGTGCTGTCTCCTGGAAGTCTACCAAACAAACCTTGGTAACTCAATTTACATTTGAGGTAGAGTTATGTGCTTTGGACATAATTGGAACAAAGGCTGAGTAGCTACTGGGTTGATGGTCTAGTTGCCCATGGTTAGTAAGTCTTTTTCTGCAATCTTATTGCATAGTGATAGCCAAACTACAATTTCAAAGATGAAAAGTTCAAAGTATAATCAAAAAGACCAAGAAATACATCCAAGTTAGACTAAAATCTACAAGGAAGCTTGTGTCTGATAGGATTATGGCCATTGATTTTGTTAGATTCAAAAACAACATAATTGATCTTTTGACCAAAGGACTCAAGTTGTCCTTAGTATGAAAAATCTAGGCTGGGGATAGGATTGAAAACCCATCAATAATGCACTTGTAGTGGCAACCCAACCTACCAAGTAGAGATCTCACAAGGAAGGTTCAATGTGGTATAGATAAGCTTTTGAGTGTGTCAAAGTGTGCATAAACTTGATTGTCCCATGGCATACCTAAAAGGAGCTATTAACTGCAAGTAGAGTAAGAGTTCTAACTCTGAATGGATTCAAGTCATATTAACGAGATGCAAGTAGTACATCCCTCGAGATACCTAACTAAGTGAATGAAGTTGTTTGGCCAACACTAGAGAAAAAGGGTTATTCCTTAAAAATATTCTTGATACAAGATTAGGACATATGGTCGTAATGTGTCAAACTTAAAGACTGCTACATGGCCGTGTAGCTTGTTGTTACTAGTGGATGTTGCCACATCTAAAGGCTAAATTCAAAGCTTTGATCCATTTGTTCCTGTGGTGGCATAAGTTGGATAACTTAGGTGATGGTTTAAACCAAAAGTATTGAAAGCAAGCTACAATAATCTTAATAGTCCAACACTATGAATTTGTGGGGGATCGTTGTAATTGACATCAAATCAATTGGAATTTATATTTAGTTACATGTTTAAGAAGTGATTAAAACTTATGAATGGATGCCAATTTGGTTGGAATCCATAAGTGTAGTGTATATATGAAGGGGGAGACAAAAACACAAAAGATTATATATGTGGGGGAAATCTCACATTGCTTGTGAGACAAAGTATGGAGGAATAAGTGGGAGTATAAAAGGTTTTTTGTTTGATACAAGGCTACTTATTCCACGTTGAAAATTTACCCAATGAGAATGCACCTTATATGTGGTTCAAGTATTAACGTTTGGTAAAGTATCAATACAAGGACTAGTAAGGGTGTGCCCACACACGCGTGTGCCATTGCTGCTGTTCGCCCATCTCGACCCTACATGGCTTTGGCTTTGGCTCTGGCCCTAGGCAATTAGCCTTTGTCTCGGGTCTTAGGCTAATCTTTTTACTGAAAATTCCAAGTTTACCTAAAATTTTATTTAAAATTGAAATTTTCAAATTCAAAATGTCAGAAGGCTGTTGCAAAAATTACTAGCCGTTTCTACAGTTAAAGAAACCGCTAGCCGTTCTTGGAGTTATTAAGTTCATTATATCTAGTCTAAAATGTATTTGGACCAAAACGAACCTCGACATCCTAATGCCTCCTCCCTTATGCCTATATATGGTTACTACTAAAGGCAGAATAATACACAACCAAGAACAAAATCTCTTCTCTCCTCTAATATTTGTACGATATAGTGTAGCTTATCATTTTTGGGCAATTGAGTGGTGATTGAGGTAAAACTCTCTGGAGTGCACCAAAAGGCTTCAAAGACTGTCTTATCTTGAAGGAAGTTTCATTGAACTCTCTGCATTGATAGAGGCAATAATTTTTTCAAGGCAAACTATATTCTAATAATTTAGTCTAAATTCTATTACTATATATAACTGTGAGATAAGTTTTCGATTTATATACTAACTTTTGTAATTTCTATTCTTATATTTCAAATTGGGATGTTTGCTTTTGGTTTATTCTTATGTTAAACTAAACTGCAAAACTGTATATGTTTTGAAATATATGTATGCTGGTTATTTATGAAATATTCATTATTCTGTTTTTCAAACACTTCCCTACAATTATAAATTGAATTGCTATTCTATTTTAATCTACTGTTTATAATTTGATATTATATTTCCAACAATAAACCCATCTTATGAATGGATGTAACAATTGTTTTTCACTAAATCGGAAAAAAAGTAAAGATTGGAAACTAGCCAGATGTAAACGTAACAGAACCTCCCTTAAGCGCAGCCCCACACGCAACATGGTTGTAAGTAACGATCATAGTACATTTGATGCGTGGGCTTGAAGTTTTAATACATACAAAAATTAATTTTTGTTCATTTATATGGAACAATATATTTGTTTAAATTTATATGAAATAACAAATTTTTAAAAAAAATAGAGAGAGTAAATTGAAGATAGAAGAAATAATATAGTTGGAGAAAAAATAAAATAATAATAATATGTGGAAAGGAAAGAGAAAAAAAAATGTTGATGAAAACTTTTTCATTTTTTCTTAAAATAGGATTAATTTAATCAATACATTAATAGATAGTTACTCTCAACACACACATGCTTTATAAATGACATGAAATAATGTACATTGAGTGTAAAAAAATTAATAACATGGATCAAATTCATTAGTTAGTGGCAATATTTACTTTTTTATTATTGATGGTGGCACAAAATACACATTATATCATATTTATATAAATTACAATTTTGACGTACTCTATACATATCTTAAAATTTTTATAATATATAATAAATATATTTATTTTTCTATAAATACTAATTTTTTAATAATTTCAATATATTTTTTAAATTTTTCTATAAATACAAATAAAAATTATACTAAAATGGTAATAGTGAGAAATAGAGTGGGTAGCCCATAAATGAAAATTGCTACATAAATTAGAGATATGGGGATTAAAAGATAAAGCTGATGCTATTTTAGGCAAATCACTTGCATGCACATAAATAGGGCTAATGCATTATTAAGAACTATCAATTTTACGTACAGTTTTCATCTACATACGAAAATTTATAGTATAAAAATTTAAAATATTCATTTCCTTTTTATTTGTTATTATAGTTTCTAATATTGCAATATATTTATTTAATTTTTTATTATAAGCAAAAAAAAAGAAGAAGATAGGAATAGAAAGAAGAAAGCCAAAAAAAATTGTAGAGAAAAATATTCGAGAAGAGAAAATACCCTAATAATTATGAGGATTAAAAAATTAATAATGAACGCATTTTTGTGAAGTTGACTTGAAGACATACCAAAATGAGGTAAGTAATTTATATATAATATAAACTAGTCATTGTCACACATGGTCCCATGCATAAGTAATTTTTAAGTCGAGTACATTTTTTATGTAAAATTAGCATCGATGATGAAAGTTAATTGATATTTTACATAATAATAATTTTTTAGCATCACCATGCAATCTAAATATTTATGAAAAAAATTGTAACAACTTGAATTATAGAAAATAAATAAAAATTGAAAGAATTTAAAATTTAAATTATAGTAAAGATTAAAGAATCATGCTAATTAAAAGGGGATGTTGAATAATAGAATATCTTAAAGTGGGCCTTAATTAAATAAAATTTAAATAAAAAAGGGCCTTAATAGAGTTAATAAAATTGGAAGGACCAAAAATTTAATCTAATTGGATCGAATTGATAGAAATTTAAAAGTTGAAGGGGTCAAAATGCAAGAAACTAAAGTGTAGGGGTTGAAACAAAAATTTGGGGGCAATTTGTAAGGCGGTTAAAAGCTACAGGGGCAAAATGAAAGCGGTGGAAAGATTTGAGTGGCCTGTACAAATTAGGAAAAGTTGGTTTACATTTATAACTGAGGACAAAATATCTTCAAAATTCTCACAAACGCACCCTCACTCTCCACAACTCAGTTTTGCTTCCTTCCACCTCTAAACTTAATTCCAACTCGACAATCTTGCTCCCTACCTTGCCAGGATCACAACTATACCAATCTTTTTAAAAAATGATTGAAGAAAAGTGGTAATTTGGTGGCTGGTGGCGAAAGGTGGTCGGTGGTGATAGGTCTTTGTTGTTAGTTGGTTAGAGCTTAGAAATATTAGGTGGGTTGTGTAGAGCTCGATGCAAGGAGTGTTTTAGTAGCTTCAGTTTGAAGATTGGTGGCCTAAGGAGGGAGAATTTTAAAAAGAATTCATGGCGGTTGGTGGTGGCTCGGCTACTATTTTGAGCTAAATTTGTTAGTGAGGAGGTGGTGAAAGAAAAAGTTAAAGTGAGGGTTCAGTCGAGCTCAGTGAGGTGCATCTCCAAGTGGTGGTAGTTGAACTTCGGCGACGGTCAACGACAACGCTTTAGTAGCCAAAGTACAGAAGCTTTGGCTCTTCATTTCGAACACATCTGGGTGGGAATTGAACTTTGAATTGGACTAGACTTGGTTCAATTGGGTAAATTTTAATTTTTATCATATTAATTTACCTTAAATTGATTAAATTAGAATTAGAATTAACTTGAGCTTGGGATTGGACTTTGACCTAAATAGTATGGATGTGATTTTGAATTATTAGACCTTCAAGTGTAAGCTCAAACCTAGATTTTGTTTGGAACAAACCTAAGCAAACTAAATTGGATTAAATAGACATTATTGAGAAAATTAAAGTTAATATACTAACTTTAGGAATTTAATTGTGAAAGTTAAGTGACTATCGTATCAATGCCAGGAGTTATAGTAAAGTCACCTATAACCACAAAGGTAACCTCATCCTTGATAAGTCAACTACTCGTAAGTAAGACATGCATGGACTTTTGTAGGAACAAAAACATGTCATAACTTAAAAAGTAACGTGACAATATTAGAATTAAATTTTAATACCATGTTTAATGAATTAGGTGAAGAGAATGCAGATACTACTAGTGATCAGGAAGGAGTTATCTGATGAGAACTATCAGGTGGGCTTACATTAGCTTTTATTGATAGGGAATGAACATAGAGAGTTGCTATTATGTCCTTATTACCTGATCCTGCTTGAATTGAAACCCAATTATTGCTATTTGTTATTCTATAATATTTATCAACCCTCGATTGCTGTGGTACTCTTGATAGTACACTTGGTTTCCTCTTGAGTAGTTTCTGAACCATACCTACTTGAGATTCTTATCCAATTGAAATTATTGAATTTCGGGTGTGTACACGAGTTTTGATAAAATAAATTGTTTGTGAAAATAGTACTCAACATTGCCCTTTCTCATTAAGCACTTTTTTATGCTGATTTATTGTGCTTCATCAGAAATTAGTGATTGTGTTGAGAAAGCTGAAAATGATTTTGAAATATCGTCATGTCTTGTTTTGGAACTAGCTTAGTGCTAAATTAGTTGCATGTTAACATGGCGACTTGAGATGTTCTACAAAATATTGTTGGGAACATTCCATGATATCTATGAATATAATCAATACCCTTGGGGATGGGCTTTGGGATTGCTTGTGGGTGGGTCGGGCAAAATGAACTGACAGCAACCAACCCTCAGCCAATACCTAATTAAATACATCCGACTCTATAGTTAGTTAGAGATACTGGCCATGGGGGGATAAGGTATGTAGCTATCCATGTTTTCGATTTTTATTATCCGAGCCAACACTTGGATCGAAGGAATAAGAATTTTTATATTTTTGAAAGTGGAGAGACAAGGTAAGAAAATCACCAACAACATGCTTTATAAAGGTATTACTAATCTAATCTCTATTGATTATTTAATCTTGCCATTGTATTCCCTTACTTGCACTTTATATTAAATTGCTTGTCATGACTATTACTATTCTCAATTGTTTGTGAGGGTTGTAGCCATGTTTATTTTGTATCCTTATGTTGTGTGCCCGCCAGAACAATTTTGATTGTTACTGCCTGCCGTTTACTATTGTTCTATTAAATTACTATTTTAAGATCTTATTACTACTCTGGGTAATTGGGTTGTTCGTGTAGTTACAGCTTACTAAGTCCTTTAGACTTATGGTTTGTATTATTCATTTTGTTTTTTTTCCCCAGATAGGACATAGAAGCTTTGTGGGGATAGGCACAATTATACATATTGTACATAGTTTTGGTTAATGTAATTAGATAGCGTTAAATTGTTGAAACCTTTTTGTGAAATAGTATACCTTGAAGGCATTATTTTGTTTGTAATAGTGTGTACATGTGTGAACTACTGGTAAATAATGTGCACGAGGAACTTTCCCCTTCAAAATATTTGCAGTCTTTCATGTACATATTTTGGATAGTGTCATTAGAATATTAGCGCCCTGACTGGAGGTACCCACCTTGGGTTAAGGGTGTTACAAAATTCTATTTCAATACACTATTAAATAGGAAGAATTAATATATAATGAAATTAATATAAGGGTGAATTGTGACTACCACTCCTAAGGTTAGGGATAATTATGAAAATGTCCTCATTTTTTCAAAAATTACAACCCTGAAGTTTGTTATCATCTAACAATTTAACCTAGCCATTAGTTGCCATTAAAGTTTTTACAATTTGTTGTTAAATTGGCCATGTAAAACTTCCAAAATACCCTTCCACTTAATTCCATCAAATTTGACCATTTTAACCTTATTTTCATGAAGAAAATTTCCTTGATGGCAACACTGGCATACTTTTAAGTTGCTGAAGGATTAAATAATAATATTAATATACTATAGGGGTTTAATTGTAAGATAATTGAAATTATATAAATATATTGTGAGTGATTATTTGCCTAAGAGGGGGTAAATTAGGCTAAAAAGGTTTTAATGCAGCAGAAGTTTATCACTCAAAATACTTTTTGACATTTCAAAATAGTTTATGTTTTTTGCAAAAAAATAGTTTTAGTTACTCACCAGAATTTGTAGATACTAGTTAAGATACCAGTCAATCTAGCGACAAGTAAAACAGTAAAAGCAAAAGTAAATAGACACTAGTATTTAAAGAGGTTCAATTAGCTTACGTTATCTACCTAAGCTTTCACTTAGGATTTTAAAATTATCAAATTAATAAATGTATAAGAATATTTTTATAGATGATAATAGTAATTTGACAGTAATAAAAAGTAAAGGATCAAAAACATCCTAGCATGGTTAAAAACCAACTCTTCATAAAAAGCTACACTAGAATCCCTGACAGGATAAAGCATATTCCAGAGCACTGTGAAGCCAGTTGCTTATAAATTAGCCAGGGGGAACTTCTACTAAATTTACTTACACAACCTCTATGGACTAAGGCATGAGCTGTTGCTATTTCATATGACAAGCTCTAGTCTCTTTTTCTAAACTGGAACTAAGAACACTGCAGAAGATTCCCAATAGTACTGCCCTATTGATTTCTTCATCTAGAGGTCCTTAGAGCAACCAAGCGTCGATTTGTTCTCTTTATAGGGTCTTTCAAAAGTAGGTTCAACTCCTGTCCTTCTTCACAACTTGGTTTTTCGATACACAGACTGCCTTGTCCTCGTCTCCCCAAAGTTTATCACAGGCAAGTTTCACTTGACCTTCTTCACCACAAGGTCCCTTAAAAACACATGTAGAGTGAGAAATTAGCAACAATTAAGCAAAAATTGTGTATGAGAGTATCACATAACTCCTCAAGACACTTAACAAATTTCTCTCCCAACTTAGTGATTCAAACTTTTCAATTGCTACATAACTTCACTTTTATATGCTTATGTCTAATGTCTGTAAGGTCTCATTATGGCAAGAATCTGTTGGAATTAAATAAAGGAACAAGACAACTTGGGTAATCATGCATTTACTCCTTAAATAGTGGATGGTTTAATGATTTCAACATAATGCGATTTCTTTCCTAAGTTATAAAGATGCAAATCAAACTAGAATCTTCAAGAGATCTTTTATTTATGAAAAGTAGATTCCAGTACATGAAAAATTCCAGCAGATAACATATAAACAGATTCAATAGATAATATGGAAAGTTATTCATACTTTCAGCACATAATCATAGGAAGGTAATTTTGTTATAATCAAAATATCAAAAATCATCAAAGGGTTAACAATCTCCCTAATATAGGATAGCCCAATAGGCCCAACCTAATCACTCTTGACTAAGACAGGAGCTGGTTCAACACACCCCAAGCAGCTTGATTGTCTTTAAGCCTAACACATTTCGGACCAAGAAAATGCTCGACCTTTAGATCCCTACCCGTTATGGCGAATATTAACGTCCATAATCGACCACCCTTATAATGCATCCTTAGCCACTAGACTAGGATAATGTAGCCTCAACCAGAATGATCTGGTGCCCAAGGTCCTAGGAGATGTCTCGCTAAAGTATTTGTCTCGACTAAAGAGGTCAAAGAGAGACGACAACTCTTTTACTACATTGAATGCTTTGCCAGGCGACATGCTGCAACATTAATGGTGCATGCTACCAATAGTACCACCTTTTGTAGCCATGTTAGGCTACGATACACCTCCAGTGTACTACTTTTTCCTAGGCAACTAGAGACAGTGCCACCTGGAATAATACATAAGTTGGATAAGATTAGAAGGTCTTCAAGCAAGGACAATGGCTCTTCTTACATAACAGGGGCATCAAAGACATATCAACCATTATGAGAAGGCTATAAATACCCTATTCCAACCTTTAGCAAGGTATGCACATTTTGGGCCTGAGCTTGTACTCCATTGCTTTATTACTTGGTCAATATATTGACTTGAACGCTTGAATACCTTAGCTAATAGCACCTCGACTAGCCTGACATTTGCTGTTAGTTATAGGACTCAACCCTAAAAAAATCTCAATTATATTCCTTGACCTGTCATCTAGTCCACTTCACTGGATTTCAGCCCATTAAACACTTGAACTAAATCTACCCTCACCACTGTTTATTTTTTATGATGACAATTGAATAGAGTGGAAAGATATCGCTTGAACTCCCCCTATCTATGTGCCTAGTTATTCCAGCTTGTACTTCCCCAATTTGGAGTAATTTATGCATTTTCTATCTGTATACTTAAGAAACTAGGCAAACAACAAGTACTAGAAGATATAATACATTATGTTTTATTAATAACAGGCCCAAACATAAAAAAATTCATGAATAGCATGCCTAATCATCAAATGAGTGATCATCCAAAATAATAAGTTTTTACAAACCCATAAATAAAATTTTTTCAAAAAAAAAAAAAAGAGAAACAGAGTTTAGTTCCAAATAACAAAAGTTCTAACAGATAATTAGAATAACAAAAGTTCTAGTAGTAATAGAAGTTCAAGTTTTTCAAATTTCATATTGTCTTTCTCTACCCCTTTATCATCAAAAAGAGCCTAAGAGGCATTCAAAAAATGCTCTAACTTTTTCTTTCAATCATATCACACTAGCATGAGTGTAATTGGACTTTCAAAGAAGACGCTTGAGCTTGTAATCCATTGAGTCAACAAGTGTTTCCAAATGACCTGCAAGAGTTTCCATAGCTTTGCTAAGATCATCTATCTTAGCTACAAGTACAGTATTTAGTTTACTAACTTTCCCTTGAGCATTTCTTGGTGTTTTAATCGGAGTGGGATAAATAGGGCTGGATTCTTTAGAGTTAGAGCTGATGGAAATTAGAAGTTTAGATTTGCAGGGGACAAAGCTTGATACTATTAGGAGTTTTACCAACCCTTCTAAACCACCTATCATTTTTAGTGTACTGAATCCTTATTTTCCTAAGGCTAGCAAGATCTAAGACTTTATGGTCACGCTCCCCTTCAATCCAAATTGCTGGTAAGAAAATTCCCTTACATTTAAAGATGTGAGTAAGGATCATTGAGTGGGGAAGAATTTTAGCTTGATGGGAGAAAGAATAGACCACGTATTTCAAGATTATGAAGCCTAGATTCATTGGTTTCTGTCTAACAGCCTTAGCCATCACATAAAGACTCATTGAATTAAGATCAATGGAATGACCACCACTTGATATCGAAGAGGAAATAATAGTACAACTAAGTATTTTGTGAAGCAGAATGTATTCAAGTTTTAGCTTATTTAAAGTTGCCCTACTAGATAAAGCAAATTGCTTACCTCCTCAAAATATTTTGGTGATTTCATCATATGAAATATCAAATTTAGTCTCCAAAATTAAAGAACTTAGTTCCAACATTAAGAAGATCAAGTATATACAAATTTCACTTTTAACAAAGAAAGCACTATCTTTTTTCCAAACACATAAGACTTAATAGAAACGTCATTTTTTGATTTAATGAAGATAAAGTTTGAATAAAATAGCTTCACCACATAGGGATAGGATCTTTTATCTAACTTCATAAAATTATCCCATTTCAATTTGCCTACAATATCAATGGCATGAGATTTAGATAATGAATCAAAATTGACTACTTTTCCCCTATTTAAATTTTGCCTAGAAATTTTTTGACGAAAATAATTTTTGGCCTTAGCAGAATAGAATTTGAGAGACGAAGTGACCTTACCAAAGTTCAAGTCAGTAATTTCTCTAGGGTTGACTGAAATAGATAATTTAGGGCTTGATATACATTTATTTAAACCACTTGGTTTTTTAAGAGAATCTATGGAGGTGTCATTAAAACCAAGTTTCTCAAACCCTAAGAACTCAGGTTTATGAGAAAAAGATGAATTTTCACTATTAGATCTTGAGTCATTGTACCATTTGAGCAGAAAAGAGGATTTGGATACTTTGAGATGAGTTGGTTTAGAGGATGAAATGGAAAGTTTCTTTTTTCTTTGAAGTTGAAGATTTGGTTGACTAGGAATTTCTTCTCTTCGGCATTTTTTAAGAAAGATTAAAGATTGAAGATGAGAAGAAAATTTTCTACTGTAGAAGTTTGCGAAAAAGAAGAAAACATGAGTGAAGAATTTTTTATGCATGAGGGAAAATAATAATTGGGCTTGGAAATAAGGAAAGCTTTCAAAATTGTAATTTTGGAAACCCGATCAGTTATTAATCATAATGGCAGATAATTTTGGCTAATAGGATTGGTAATACGGAATGGAAGATTGAGCACATTATCATATGGTTTTCAAGAAGGAATAACTGCTAAGTTTAAATAAGTTAACAAATCCTGCTAAAATCAAAATTTGATTTAATTCCTAATTTTTCTCTAATGCACACAAATTTCTTTTCTTCTGAAGCTTTGGTAAAAATATCTACAAGTTGATTTTCAGTGGAAACAAAATTAATTGATATATCACCTTTATTCAAATGATCATGTAAGAAATGATGTTTAATCTCAATATGTTTGTGCATGAATAAAGAACTGGGTTTTTGGAAATGTAAATAGCATTGGAACTATCACATAAAATGGGCACGCAAGGCAAAACAATACTAAAATCATGCAAAATACATTTAATCCATATTACCTAGATATAGCAATATCCTAAAGCTATGTATTTAGCCTCGATTGTAGATAATGCAACTATGCTTTGCTTTTTACTGTACTATGAAACCAGGTAATGTTCTAGTAGTTGGCAACCACGGCTGGAACTTTTCTTGTCTATCTTGCAATCAGTATAATCCACATAAGAGTAGATTATGAAATTAAAAGATTTAGAATGTGGATACTATAACCTACAGTTGAACGTTCCTTTAAGATATCTCAATATGTTTTTAACGGCATTTAAATGGGATTCCTTTGGATTGAATAGGAATCTCACACATAAGCATGAAGAAAACATAATATTTGGATGGCTAGCAGTTAAATAGAGTAAGCTACCAATCATACCTCTGTAGACTTTCTCGTTTACATCCTTACCATCCTCATCAAGCTCCAGTCTGGTAGTTATACTCATGGGAGTGGTTGCACGGTTGCATTCACTCATTCCAAACTTCTTTATAAGCTCCATTGTATACTTTTCTTATGAGATGAATGTCCCTTTCTGAGTTTGCTTTACTTGAAGTACCAAGAAGAAATTGAGCTATCCTATTAAGCTCATTTCAAATTCCTGTTTTATTTTCTTGGCAAACTCTTGACAAAGTAAATCATTAGTAACACAAAAAATAATGTCGTCAACATAGATTTGAATAATAAGAGAATTATTTTTTTGGTGCTTGATGAACAAAGTGGTATCTAAGATTCTAATAGAAAAACCATTGTTTATAAGAAAGTTGCTCAAACAATCATACCAAGCCCTAGGGGCTTATTTTCGTCCATATAAAGCCTTTGTCAGTTTCAAAACATGATGAGGAAAGTTTTGATTTTTGAAACTAGGAGGTTGCTCTACATAAATTTCTTCTTTAATGAATTCATTTAGGAAAACACTCTTTACATCTATTGATAGAGCATAAAATATTTATGAGATGCTAATTCAAGAAGCATTCCAATTGATTCTAACCTTGTAGTTGGAGCAAACGTTCATCGTAGTCAATGCCCTCTTGCTGATTGTACCTTTTGCTACAAGTCTAGCTTTGTTTCTGGTTACTTTACCAGTTTTATCCAATCTATTTCTAAACACCCACTTAGTACCAATGACTAGATTTGATGGTCATTCTACCAATTTCCAGACTTTGTTCTTTTCAAATTGAGCTAATTCTTCCTTTATTGTTTCAATTTAGAATGGATCTTTTAGTGCCTCTTTGATATTTTTAGGTTCAATCATTAAAATGAGTGCACAATTAGATTCATCTTGCGGAACTTGTCTGGCTTTGGATCTGGTAGTTATTCTAGCTTGAGGATCTCTAATGATTTTGTTAGTAAGGTGATTGGAAGCATGTTTGAACTTTTTGGTTCTTTGTTCAGCCCTCTTTACTAATTTGTTGGAATTGGGTTTGTTAGTAGGATTTGTTCCCTCGAATGATTCCAATTTCTCTTGATTTAATGTTGATGGTTTAGGGTCCAAAATCTTGATTTGGTTTTTTGAATCTTGTAACTTCTTTGTTCAAGGTTTTCTTAACACAAAATGGGTTAGTTTCATCAAACGTAACATATGTGGATCCTTGAATAGTTTTTTTCCTTTTATTAAAAACACGATAGGCTTTACTATATATAGAGTAATCGATAAAGATAGCCTCATCAACTTTGAAATGAAACTTTGTCAAATAATATTTACATCTAAGAATGTAACATTTGCAATCAAAGACACAGAAATAGGAAATATTTGGAAATTTACTGTGCCATTATTCATATAGGGTTTTTCTCAAAAGTGATATTAGAGAAACATAATTTGATACATAAAAATTTGTATTCATAGCTTCATCCTAAAAGGATTTTGGAAAATCATATTCATTAGGCATGGTTCTAGCAGCGTCTTGCAAAATTTGATTTTTCCTTTCAACTACCCCATTTTGTTAGGGAGTTTTAGGAGCTGAAAAATCATGAATGTAATCATGGTCTTCACAAAATAAAGTTTATTTCATCAAACTGAGTTCTATGGCCATTTTGAATTTTCTTAATAAAATAGTCTATTTCATTTTGAAGCCTTTTAGTGAGTGGAATGAAAGCATTTAGAGCATCATTTTTATGAGTAAGGAATATAGCCCACATAAAATAAGTATAATCATCTACTATGATAAACATATATATTTTACCTCTAAGGGAAGCAGTTTTCATGGATCCGAATAGATCAATGTGTAGAAGTTCCAGTGGCCTGGAAGTTGTGACCTTATTCTTTATTTGAAAAATGTTCAGATTTACTTCATGCATCACACATCTTGTCCTTGGAAAAGTTTAACTTGGGTACCCCTTTGACAAGATCTTTCTTTATGAGATGAGATATAAGTTCTATGTTTATGTGGCTCATTCTTCTATGCCATTTTCAACATTCTTCACCTAAAATAGCTAAACACTCCAAATTTTGATAGGTTAAATCATCAAGGTTTATGCAGTAAACAATTCTATCCCTAGTAGCAGTAAAAATGAGTTTCTTATGTTTCTTAATAACACAGTGAGAAGGATGGTGTTTAGTTTTATAACTGTCATTGCACAGTTGACTGATACTAAGCAAATTATGCTTAAAGCTTTCAACAAGCCATACATTATTAATAGAAGTATCAGTCTGCTTACCAATGGTACCTTTACCTATTATGTGTCCTTTTGTGTTGTCTACGTAGAGAACATTTCCTGCAAAACAACTATTAAGCTTAAGAAATATGGACGCATCCTTTGTCGTATGCCTAAAACATCTGCTATCCAAGTACCACTTCTGTTTTCAAGAATGTTGGCATGGACTTGTAAGAAATCAGTTTATTTTAGGTCCCCAAGCTATGTTAGGTCATTCATGGTTAGTAGCAGATAATTTTCTAACGCAAACAAATTTGGTACCAATGAATTTCTCAATTGGACATTTAAATTTGACATGACTAGATCTATTATAAGTAAAATAAGTTTTTCAAACTAGTCTGAAATTCATTATGGAAATTGTTCAAATTGGTTTGGTATAATTCTAATTTTTGTGGTTTCTAAATTTTTAATCCTTTTTAACATTATATCTACCTGAAACATGCACATGTGTGAGTTTAAAATTTTTTAAACAATCACCTAGATCATCCTTAACATGCAAGCATTCTTCAACAATAGTTTTTCCTTTGATTTACAACTCATTTTTTTCAATTTACTTCTTCAAGGAATTATTATCATTAGTGAGCAAATCATTCATTTTCCTTTTGCATTCATCATCAATGGACTCTCTATTTTTAGTCATTTTCATGTCAAATTTATTTTTATGAGCCCCAGTTCTTTCTGCAAATAATTCACTTTTTCTTGTAAAGTTTTATTTTTATCAATAAGTATTTTGACATGAATTTCATAAAACTAAAGTAATTTTTGCACATTCTCTCAATTTCATCATTGGAACCATAATTAGAACATGAAAAGGTGCTTACTTGATTTACCATGAAGCAATTCTCTTTATTGTCAAATTTTTCGCCATTAGATTCGTCCCATATGGTTGTCGTTGTCTTAGTTTTAGCTTGTTTTGCATATTTCCTCAATCGAGGATAATCTAATTTTCTATGTCCGATTTCATTACATTCATAGCAACGAGGTGGCTTGGTATTTGGAGTTTTTGGATTAGTTATTTTCAGTTTTGATCTGTTGTTCTGAAATTTTCTTTTGAGGTTTGTTAGTTATTTTAATCTTTGGGGGATCAAAATGATTTCATTCTCAACTTGGTCCTTATCAAGATCTTCTTGAATTTTCAAGTTGAAATCATGATTGGTATTAAAAACAATATTCTTTTTGACTTTTTTTTTAAACCTTTATCTTTATTTAGTAGCGTCATTTCATAGGATGTGAGAGATCCAATCAGTTCACCCATGGTCATCCTGCTAAGATCAAGAGCTTCCTAAATAGCAATAACTTTTGGCATCTATTCCTTTAGAAGCGATCTAAGAATCTTCTGGACTTCTTCATCCTCGTTTTTAGTTCTACCGAGTGCAAACATAAAACTTATAATTTCCATGAAACACATATATATTTGAATTATGGTCCCATTAGGTTTTATTTGGAACATTTCATACTAGTGAATGAGAAGAGCAATCCTCTCTTGTCGAACTTAATTGGTGCCTTCGTAGGTTACTTGCAACATTTCCCATATTTGCTTTACTATAGCATATGTACTGACTTGATTGTACTCTTTTTTGGTGAAAGTGCATGACAATATTTTTGGCCTTCAAATTCATTAAGATGGCCTTTTTATAATCATTGGTGAATTCACATTGTTCCTTTGAAACCATCTGTCTGTCAACTAATTTTGTTGGAATCATCAGCCCTTCACTAACCACATCCCATAAATCAAAGTCTAGGGTAATTATATGTTCTTGCATCCAATTTTTCCACATAGCATAGTTGGAATTGTCAAACAGTGGAGGTTGGTTACGCGATTGCTCTTTTGCAAAGACATCAAGAGTGTTAATGACCATAGGATCTTTTACTCTAGTAGTTACACCACAATATAGGGAACCAATGCTTCAATGCCAATTATGAGTGATTATATGCATAAGATGGGAGGTCAATTAGGCTAAAAGAGTTTTAATATAGCAGAAGTTTATAAACCAAAATACTTTTTGGCGTTTCAAAACTATTTAAGTCTTCTGCAAAAAATAGTTTTAGTTACTGACTGGAATTTGTAGATACCAGTTAAGATATCAGTCAGTCCAGTAATAAGTAAAATAATAAAAGCATAAGCAAATAAACATTGGTATATATAAAGGTTCGACAAGCTTACATCCTCTACCTAAGCTTTTACCTAGGATTTTAAACCTATCAAATTAATAAATGTATAAGAATATTTTTACGGATGATAATAGTAATTTGATAGTAATAAATAGTAACGGATTAAAAACACCCTAGCAAGGTGAAAAACTAGCTCTTCGTAAAGAGTTACACTAGAATCCCAAATGGTATACAATAGATTCCAAAGCATTGTGAAACAGCTGCTTGTGAACAAGCTCGGTGAAACTTTTGCTAGATTTATTTGAACAATCTTTGTGGATTGATGCACAAGTTTCTACCATTCTGTACGACAAGTTCTAGTCTTTTCTTCTAGACTGGAACAAAGAACACTACAGAAAATTCTAGATAGTACCCACCCTTTTAATTTCTTTACCTAGAGATCCTTAGAGCAACTAAGACTCGATTTGTTCTCTTCACAGGTTCTCTTGAGAGAACAAATGACTCCCATCCTTTGTCACCATTAGGTTTTTTGAGGCACAAACTGCTTTGTCCTCGTTTCCCCAAGGTCCATTGAATACAAGTTCCACTTGACCTTTTTCACTACAAGGTCTCTCGAAAATACACATAGAGTAAGGAATCAACAACAATTAAGCACAAATCGTGTATGAGAGTATCATACAACACCTTAAGACACTTAACAAATTTCTCTCCTGACTTAATGATTCACACTTTTCAATTGTGGAAAACTTGAGACTTTAGTAAAGTTCAATTGTTAGGAGTGAGAAGCTAATTAAAAGATAAAAAGAAGATAGGACACAATTTCCAATTATTCAATATTTGTGTGTGTATTGGGGAGAAGGGGAAACTGGCACATATCTATTTTATTAAGCACTAAACCATTGCAATAGCCCCTTTTAAGACCTTTTTGTGCTGTTTTATTTTGTATGGTTTTTGCAAATATAAAGTATGTCTCCAAAATCATATAAAAAAAATTATATGAAAGAGATAATAGAAGCCATAAGTTAAAATCAAGTGCTATATATTGTTTTGGATATCAAATAGAAAATGCTTTTGCAAATAAACATATCATGGAGTTCTTTCACTTTAGGGAATTCAAGTTTCATCAAATGATATTGTATGAATTCTATTAAACTTATAAGTGCAACTATTACTTACTATTCAAAGTTGAAATATTGGTGTATTTATTTAGTAACAATTGAAAATAATTCTAACATATGGAAAGTTAATTTTCTATGCATCTATAATATGAATTATGAATCATGAACAAAACTTTATTTTATGTGTAAAAATTGATTTTAAAAGAATTTTAAATCCAACTTATGCTACAAAAAATCTGTAACAAGCTTGAAATTGGTATTTTTGAAAATATAAGGATTTAGAAATCAAGATATCGGTTGATCAGATTTTAGGGATTGAAAAATAAAGAAAAATGACTTAATTGCATAAAGATTGAAAGTTTTGGGATCAAATTACAAATAGGCAAGACTTGATTGGACCACATTTTCATTGTTTTGGGGGTTTGCAAGGAATTACTTTCAGTCAACTGGGTGGAAATACAACATTGAATTTGTTATGAGGCTAAATCAAAAATCATCAACACTTTAGAGGACTTAATTGAATGTTAGAAGAAAATCATAAGGGTCAATCTATGAAGCTAGAAAATATACATTATATATATACATTTCACCCTATTTCTTCTTCATTTTTCACCAGGACCACATTCTCTCCTCTTGGTGACCACTTCGAAATGTCAAACTAAACCAACCATTTTTTTTATCTCTTCATAGTGAACACGCTGATACCACATGCAGCCATAAATCGATGATGCACAACCAGAAAATCATGGCCAAAGTTAAGGCATGATGCAGGGTGATTGATGCGGCATTCCAAAAACTTCTGGTGGTGGACCAAAGATAGGTCCTAACGAGCTCAACTCAATGAATGAGTTAGTAGGCTTAATTTTGAGAAATAGTGATCGATGTAGCTAAATTGAAATTATGGCGCATGACAACAAATTGAGACCCAACAACTTAGAAGCAGCGATTGAATTGCAATTTGATGGCGTTTGGTTAAATTGATTTAGGGGTTGTGTTTGTTGAGCTGAAAGGTATTGAACAGTGGTGGTGTTGCTTATTTGTAGTGGCTAGTAATGATGGCACAACGACAGTATTGAGATAGTTTCATCATCTCGTTGCAGTGATTTGTTGATGGTATTGGTTTGTGGAAATTAAGTCCTAATATGAAGATTGGTATATATGTATTGGAATTGAACTTGATGTTTTAATAATGTTTTGGACATCATCTTGCCAAATCTTGTATTCTTAGTACAACTGAAGAATTGAATAAGATTTGGATTTATACCCCATGCATGTATAATTTTATAAATTAATGGGTTCGGGTTTGTATTATTAAATGATAAATTTTGGGACTAATTGAGTTAATTAAGTGATTAAACCTTAATTTTGTGGACTCGAGACCTAAAGTGATAAAATTGGGTTATTAAGAATAATTAGACTGTTATTGTTGATTTGGCACGTTATCCCAAGGTTTTCTCGTAATTAAGGACTTGATTATATTTCTTTATCAAGACATGCATTATTAGCATATTTTTATCAAGGTTATCAATTTAGTCGATTAAGTATCAATTTAGACTGTCGTTTGCATGATTATGATTATAAGGTCTAATGAGGATCTTGACAGTGGACTTATTCTTTTAGATTAGGCAACGAACAAGTGGTCATGCAGACCAGTAGTCAGTAATGTAGTTTTCTAAGATTATAGACGTGAAGGTCTACCAATCTAGCATTGTTCATATCTATCTATTTTTGTGGAAAAGTTCTGTGAGGGTTAACATGATCTGTATTATACCTACTCTTGTTTATTGGAATTTGTGAATCGCTTGAAATCATTATTGTTTGTTAATTAATACGTATACCCCTATAAGGGTTACTTCTCAATTGTGCTATGATAAGAGTTTGTTTCTATTTATTCTGGCACCTAAAACTTATTGCTATTACCTGTTACTATACTTGTTCCCTGTTTATACCTATTATTATCCAGTCACTTTTTACCATCTTGTATGGTTATCAGATGCCTTGCCAGTACACTCACTTGTTTGTATATCATTACATGGCCATGTCAGCTTATACATACTTGTTAATTGTTATTGTATTGCCTTGTTGATATTTCTGTACTATTATCTGTTGCCTTGTCATCACACTTATTTTATCTTGTATCAATGATGTGCTGGGATACTTCTAGGCATCAACCATGTGTTAGCGATGTGCTAAGAATACTCTTAGGCATCTACCGTGTATAATTGATATGCTAGAGATACTCCTAGGCATCTATCGTGTGTCAAGCTATCACACTTGGATATGACTGACTAATTGGAATAAGAATTGTTCTAATATACATGTCAAGTTGGTTCCGTTGAACTGCATATGACTCGGGCTTGTTTATTTTGATCGTGATTGTTTGTAAACTGTTCATGGAGTAATAAAGAATGAGAGATTCCTATATGCTCAAACTATTATTTGAATCTAATATTGTTTTTGTTCTAACTATTAAATTATGATCTATTGAGTTGATTTTTCCTTGATAGATCCCTACTGCTTATGATTAAGATTATCCCTCATTAATTCCTTTAGCCTTACCCTATTTTATCCTTTATTTCTTAGACAGGGTTAAGTTAAGGATATGGATCTCTAGTTTGGGTTGAAGAGAGTATATATATTTTGTAATTGAATTGGCGCTTATATGTATATGTGGGATCACTCGAATGTTGAGCTTGGACTTAGAGACGTTGTGATATGATTAGTTGAATTAAATATTTACAATATGTACATATTATGTTAAATGTTATGGAACCTCTAACGGTGTGTACTAGTATTTTGATAATGTTTGTTTAAGTTGAAGTCTGTTGCTGTTTCTGATAAGCTTTGAAAATTTTTCTTATGGGCCTATTGCTTGTTTGTGGGTTCAAAATTAAAATTGAAGTGGAATAACATCTCAACTTAGGGAATATCTTGAGTGGGGTGTTACAAAATCAATAGTGAATTGAGGGACGATGGAGGAATCATTAGCTACTATACTGGCTTCTTACTTTTCTAACTGATTATAAATCAATATAAATTAAATTAGCAAAAATATATGAACATGAATTGTCAATCATGGAAAAACTTGATTAAAACTTTCTGTTGGAAAAATTTAAACACACCAACGACATAATAGAGAATTGATGGACGATGGAAGAATTACAAGAATCTTTCAAATTTTGATGTTAGCAGGTTTGGGAGCATGATAAATAGAAGTTTTGAATAATGGAGAGAGGGATTGGGAAGGAGTTTTGAATAATGGGAAGCAAAAGTGGAATTATGAATAATAGGAGATTAATTATAGAAATATTTTAATCGAATAATAATTTGGTGGAGTTGCGTAACATTCATTTTTTTTTTACACTATAGAAAAATATAATAATGATGATAATACATACAACAATTATCAATATAATAATAATAATAATAATAATAATAATAATAATAATAATAATAATTTTCCATTTGTACGTCACATTTCGCCTTTGAAGTTCAGCCACACCGGAGTGCACAGAGCACACCCGCGCCCGTACTCAGAGACGCATACTGACAGACATCAGAGTTTCGCAGATATTTCTGCTCGCCCCCAAACCCGCTCTAAAACTAAAAGCTATCCCACACCCACACAGTTAATTGTTAATTGTCATACATACAGCCATGAATTCTCACCACCTTCTTGCTGCACAATTACTCATCTGTTGCACACTCTTCATGCACCCAAATCCATGCCTCTCCTCAAACCACTCATCATTACTGATTTTACCCCTCAAAGCTAACCTAATATCATCTCTATCAAACCCAAACAAGCTGTCCTTCCACCATAACGTCTCTCTCACAGTCTCACTCGTCGTCGGCTCGTCCCCACAGCAAGTTACCATGGCGCTCGACACAGGCAGTGAGCTCTCCTGGCTTCATTGCAGGAAAACCCCCACCACACCCCTCTCTTTCAATCCCCAGCTCTCCACTTCCTATCGCCTAATCCCCTGTTCCTCGCCCACGTGCACCACCCGTACCCGTGACTTCACCGTACCCGTTTCTTGCGACCCAAAGAGCCTCTGCCATGCAATTCTCTCCTACGCCGACATCTCCTTCGTCGAAGGAAATTTAGCCTCAGATAATTTTCACTTTGGCGGGTCGAATAGTTTGCCCGGCATCGTTTTTGGGTGCATGGATTCTGGCTCAAGCTCCAACCCTGATGAAGACTCGAAGACAACCGGACTAATCGGCATGAACCGTGGCTCCTTATCATTCGTTACTCAAATAGGCTCCCCAAAATTCTCGTATTGCATATCGGGTCGTGACTCTTCGGGCGTTTCGCTCTTCGGCGAAGCTAATTTCCCTTGGCTGAGGCCTTTGAACTATACTCCATTGGTTCAGATATCGACCCCGTTGCATATTTCAATAGAATTGCTTACACTGTACAGCTCGAAGGGATTAGAGTATTGGGTACAATTCTGCCTTTGCCTAAGTCCATATACGGACCGATCATACGGGGGCGGGACAAACCATGGTTGACTCGGTCACCCAGTTCACTTTCTTGCCTGGCCCAGTTTACACCGCCCCGAAAAACAAGTTTTTGAGGCAAACAAAGGGAGTTCTGGGGCCCTTGTATGACCCGAATTTTGTTGTTCAAGGGGCGATGGATTTGTGCTACAGAGTTGAGCTGACAATACTTTATTTAATTTCAAAATTTAGGCATAAAGATGCATGAGATTCTTCATATATACTGACTCTTTTAATCAATTTTTATGAATTAATTTAAAAGCCAACACTCGAACGCTGTTGGAAAAATCCATTATCCTCATTATAAGCATGGCAGTGCTATGCGATGAATCTAGAGTTTTACTTAATTAAAAAATATTAAAGAAAAGAGAAGGCATTAAAAATTAGATTTCTTCTTTTGTCAAGTTTGTTAGGCGCTTTTTTATTTTCTCGTTTGTGCTTCGGTGAAACGGACAATGATAATTGACGAGGGTGCCACTGGGGCTACGAAGGAACAAAAATGTCCCAGAGATTGAAAGTAATACGCATGCATGTTAGGAGCTGTGCCCTTTCGAGTCGGTTATAGCTCAACCCTTATTAATTATAGATTCTTGAAGCGTTTGACTGTGTCTAAATGGTTAAGAGGATAAAGATCCTATGAATTTTTATATTTTATAATTTTTTTTTTAAATTTATAAGATGTCAAATTTTTTTAAAAAATAAAAATTTGAAATATTTGAATATAAAATGTTAATAATAATAATTTTGTAGCTAATATGATCAAAATCAAGGGAATTTGTTAAAATTTTAAAAATAAATTAGGAATTTTTTATTTTTTTAAATTATAAGCTTCTATTAGTTTATTTTAGGAGCTTATAAACTCTTTTTTACAAAAAAAAAATTATTAAACATTTTTAGGCGTCTTATAAACTCTTAAATATTTTATAATATATTTTGAGAAATTTATAAATTGATCCAAACACCTTTTAAATTATGCCACTTGGTTGTGTGCAAAGTTTATCACTTTTCTTTTTTAATCTACAGTGAACATTGTCTCTACTCTCTACATGTATAAATTATTGATATTATTAATTACATCAAGAAACAATAAAGTATTTATTATTTATAAAGCATAAAAAATGATATTAATTAATAATAACCACAATAAATAACATATAATGTTAATTATGTTAATTATTGATTAATATAAATTAAACTCATGTATAATAACTAATTTATAGGTGAAAAGTTCAAAATTATGGGATATCTATACATACCTACGCATTCAAGAAATCTTTTCATTATATCTTGACTATATTAACTGTGTTTTCTAATTTTATATTAAGTTATAGGTACACTTTTAAAGTTAAATTGAAATTTTAGGGTATAACTAGTAATTCAAAATTTGGTGTAATATGATATAATCACCACTTTGAGTATATAAAAGACTTTCCTTTTTTTTATATATTATAGGTAATGAAGCGCCCCCACTCCGGATAACACATAAGTTGAGGCACTATTCTAGTTCATTCCTTAAGCATGCATCAATACAATCAATAAGCCCATAAAAATTTCCACAATTTTTCAATAACATCAACAGCATCACAACGTTATAGCATGCTTTAGTTTAAATGCGGAAGCTATATCAGAGTGATAGATAACATGTTAAGAAGTTCAACAACATTCAAACCAAAACATCATCATTAGTACCACGATTCATACATACAAATCATAAGTTTATCAGTAGCCATGTCATATCACAACATATCAAAACAAAACAACCCAAAGTGCAGTCATTTATACATATACAAAATTAGGCTTTGATATAAATCATCTCTACCAGGTTTGACAGTTCTCATATCCTCCTATCTCATACCTGTCTGAGTAAAGACAAGTAATACACAAGGTTGAGCTATAAGGACTCAGTAAGGATAGTGTAAAGCAATGCATGGCCAATCGAAAGTCAAAGTTCACAGATAACATTTACTAACAGTTTAGCATGAAAACAACAAGTCAATGCCAAAAGAGGACAACAAAGGAAGTCATGTTACTAGCAAATGTTAGGTCAAAAGCTGTGACCATCGGCTTAAAGGTCTATTCATCTCAACTGATCCTATTTGAGAAGTTTAAGGACATCTCAATCAATCATAGTCGGGAGTTATAATGTGGCTCGTTTGCCTGGAACATCAGCCTGATGTAGATTGGGGTGTCACTTTAGCCTTATTATTGTATGAGCAGAATACAATTTCAACAATAGCAAACCTAATCACATATGCAAGTCAAAGATTAAATATAACATGCATATCAGAACATCCTTATGTCTTCGTAATAGTACAATAATAGTTAAGTTCAAATAACCATCAGTTTAATAGCTCGAGCATAGCAGCTCAATAATAATAGTAGCTTAAGTATAATAGCTTGGCATTAACAGTACCTCAAGCATAACAACTTTCCAAGGCACTCGACCAACAGTTTTCATGTACATATATCTTTTAGTTCAATCAATTAATCAATTAAATGCTAGCATGACAAGATAACAAGTTTTACAATATGATTTCAATAAAGCTAATATGTAACAATGACAAACAGAATCAATCAGGAAAGCCAACATGACTAATAATGATATACAATACAGTTTGATTGGTACGATAACATACAAGACACAAAATTATTCATGGTACCAAAATAGAAATGAATAGTTGATTCAAATAAGTTTCAATACACATTAGTAGGGATGGCAATGGGGCAAGTTTAGCAAAACCCAGGATTTGCCCCGCATGGAATTTGAGAGACCTAAAACTCATCCCGCTTTCCCTTTAGCCTCGAACTTGGCAGGTTGGATCTGCCTAACCCACTTTTTTTCTTCTTTTTTTCTCCATCACTTGAGTGTAAAAATTTTGCAACTTTCAAGCTAAGCATTAAGTACCAATAATATTTTATTCCAATTTTGACACAATTTCTTCCATTTTACATTGTAAATAATGCATTAACTTACTAGATTGATACATAAATTTTGCCATAAACCAAATATAATATGCCTTCTATTAGCATATATAAATTGAAATTATTTCAGCAAAAAGATGAAAAAGATAGTTAGATAATCAAAATTTTGCAACTTACAAGATCATATAAATTTTGCAACTTACAAAATACAAACATGCAAAATTCATAAACTGATTATATATTTTTAATATAATTACTATTATACGGAGAGGGTTTAGATTAGGTCCACCTAAACCCGTAACCTGACCTGGACCCGAATAGGTCTTTGAAATCAAAATAAAAAACCTACCCCAAAACCTATTTATTTCACCCCGAACCCACCCCATCCGAGGTAGGTCCCCGATTTACTCAGACCTATTGCCATCTCTACACATTAGATAATGGTACTATTCACAAGCCCAATGATTAACGATAGTCAATGACATTCAATGAATGATAGTTAACACAATAAAACCTCACAAGGTTTGGAAAATAGAACAATTGATAACGATAGTCAAGACAGTAGAACCTCACAGGGTTCAAGAAAACAACAATAACGACAATTAGATAAGATGTCAAGCAGTAGAACCTCACAGAGTTCAGCAATCAATCAATAACCATAACAATGGCAAAGACGGGTATCAGATCAACTAAACCTCATAGGGTTCAATCACAATAACATTGCTTTACTCAAAGAAGTATTAGGTTGGTGGATCCTAACCTTCAAAACATCAGCAATAAAGCTAAACTCTGCTGATCCTCAGGGTCAAATCCTTCGTCACCTATTCAAAAGAGTAACCTTATATTAAAATCCATGTTCAACCCTAATGATCACTAACTTTCATAATCATACCAATAACCATCCAAATCTACATAATAACCCAACTAAAATGTTGGTTAGGGTTTGATCCAATATTATTGCCCTAAACATGCTATGTGCATCGATATATAAATGTGCACAGGGTTCACTTATATATATATATATATTTCTATAATGATACTCGATATTGATTATAGCAATCCATTTATCGATAAAAATCCAAGCTTTCATCGATTAAGTCATCATTACATAAAATTAGAGTTTTCTACACTTGGTATGCTATATAACCTATAGTTTACATGAAATAATACCAATTTGGATTCACTAGACTCATTTAATCAATCAAAGGGGTTCTATTTTTATGCATGGGTATTCTGATCGATGGTTTTTATTATTATATTCAATAGTATAAGGTTTGGTGATGATTGAAATATATATACATACATGCAATTACATACATAACCAACATTATTTTTATACTAATTTTTCACAAATGAGGTAGAATTTCGATGATCAGATTACATGCATGTGTTCACCGCGATGAAATAATGATTCTGTCTAGTCGCAGCTACCATCTGCTGCCACTGCAAAACTTAACCACCACCACCAGGCGATGCTCTTTAGCTCACAGAACTAAAGCCATCAATCAATTTCAACAAACTACCTCAAATTGCCACTCAATTGTCACTTAAATGTAGCTCCACTACATCATGCCATTGCATCGATTTAAGCTGAATTTCATCACCGCCGCTGGACCATTTTAAAATCTAAAGATATCAGTGAGGTCTTGGAGCTAAGTTTTGCAAAGTCAAATTTTTGGGTTTGCCCATTGATCGTCGAAAATCAGTCCCTATCGAGCTCTGTCGCTGCTCACTTTTGGGTGTCGATATCACTGCCATTTACTAACCCTTTTTGACTGCATGTGGGGTCACTGTGATCCTAGAAGTTAGAGAAAATATTGGTTGGTTTTGTTTTGGGTTTTAGGACGTGGTTAGAGTTGATCATCGGAGAGGGAAAGAGCTAGTTTATGATGAGGAAGAAAGAAAAATGGGGGTTGAAATGAAAAATCCTATATTTATAGATTTAGATTTTTCTATTTTATAGATTGATCCCAATTGTTTAATAAATCATTCAATTAAGTCCAAAAGATTTTAATGGAATTCAATTTGGCTACTAGTTTTATGAGGCTTCACATTGGGTCCTCTAATTTGTTAAAATCAAACATTAGCCTCCCTTAATTAAATAAATGGTGCATTGCATCTTTCAAAATTATATTTAACCCACAAAACTTTTAAAATTTTCACAATTATAAATAAATTCTAAGAAAATAATATTTAAATAAAATATTAGAATAACATAAACTTTAGGGGTGTTACAATCCCCCCTTAAAAGACTGGTCCCCAGATTCTTATCTGAATACTGAAAAAGTTTTGGATATTGTTGGCGCATGAGGTTCTCTAGTTCCCATGTCCCTTTCTCAACATTAAGGTTGCACCAAAGAACTTTCACTTGAGGAATCCTCCAAATCCTAAATTCTCAAAACTTTCGATCCAGAATGCTAACTAGTTGTTCCTCATATGTCAAATCACTTTGCAATGGTACACTAGCTAGGGGAATAATATGGGAAGGGTTAGGGTAGTATTTTCGAAGCTGTGACATGTGAAAGACATCATTATTATCTATCATACTTTGGGGGTAAAGCCAAGTGATATGCTACTGGCCTAATATTTTTACTTATCTCATAAGGGCTAATATATCTAGGGCTTAGCTTTTTATCTTTACCAATCCTTCGAGTCCCCTTTCTCAAAAATACTTTAAGAAATACCTTATCTCCCACTTCAAACTCTAAATCTTTTCTACTATTGTTTGTGTAACTCTTTTGATGATCCTATGCAACTTCCATTCGATGCTTAATGATTTGAGTCTTTTCAATACCTTTTTGAATTAGCTCTAGCCTGATAGTCTCTGGAGACTTATTCTAGCACCTCAAGGTCCCAATATAATAGGGATCAATATTTTCTACCGTATAGTGCTTTATATGGGATTATTTGGATAGGCGATTGATAACTGTTGTTATATGAAAATGTGATCAAAGTTAGATATCGACTCTAATTCCCACTAAAGTCCAAAACACATGCTATTAACATATCCTCAAGTATTCGGATGGTCCTCTTAGATTGTCCATCTGTTTAAGGATGAGTGATAGAACTAAAATATAACTTTATCTCCAAATGCCTCTGTAACGCTTTCCAAAGTCTTGAGGTAAACTTTAGATCTCGATCGGATATAATGCTAATCGGTACTCCATGTCTAACAATGTCCTTCACATATAATTCTGCCAACTTCTCAACTTTATACTACGTCCCAATTGGTAAGAAATGAGTAGACTTAGTCAGCCTATCCACTGTTACTCATATACTGTCATAACCTCCCATGGCTATTAGCAGGCTTGTTACAAAGTCCATTTGACTTGTTCCCATTTCCAATCAAGGATTGAAAGTAGTTGGAGTAATCTCGATGGTCGCTGATGTTTAGCTTTTATCAACTGTTAGGTTAAACATCTACGTACATAGTCCATAACATCCTTCTTCATTCCATCCTTCCAAAATTGCTTCGTCAAATATCAATACATCTTTGTATCTCCTAGAAATACCATGAATCATGTTTTGTGTGCCTCATCCAATAATCTTCCTCTTATCTCTTCAGGTACACATATCCTTTTGTGGAGTAGAAGGGTTCCTTGACTATCAATATTAAATTCAAATTCTCTAAATTCTTTGATTTTTACTTTTTATTTCAATATCTAGCTATCCTACGCTTGAGCTCGTCGCATCTTAACATACAACGCTGGCTGCACACTAACTCTAGCAAGCTAAACTTTTTACCTCAATATCACTACCTCAATATCACCACTGCATTAATTCTCAAAGATTTTGTTACTGTCGCTTCTGTTATGTGGGCCACTCTAGCTCTGCGACTTAGAGTATCTGTTACCACATTTGCCTTTCCTGGGTGGTAAGAGATTGAGAAATCATAATCTTCAAGGGATTCCACTCATCGGTGCTGTCTCATATTTAGATCCTTCTGTGACCTCAAATATTTGAAACTTTTGTGGTCTATGTATACCTCAAATGTAGCTCCATATAGGTAATGTCGCCACTTAGATAGTGCAAAAACTATTACAGCTAACTCTAAGTTACAAGTGAGATAATTTTCCTCACGTGGCTTGAGCTTTCGAGATGCATAGGCAATAACTCGGATCCTTTACATCATATGCACCCAAGTCCTTTATTTAAAGCATCCGTATATACCACAAAATTCTCCAATCCTTTTGGAAGAGCTAGAATAAGGGCCATTATTAATTTATTCTTCAGTTCTTGGAAACTTCTCTCACAATCATCATCCCAGCTAAATGGTTGATCTTTCTAAGTTAGCCTAGTCATTGGGCCACCTATTTTAGAAAAATCCTATACAAACCTTCGATAATAGCCAACCAGACCCAAAAAGCTACTAACTTCTATGATATTCTCCAGCCTCTTCCAATTGACTATCACTTCTATCTTAGAGGGATCAACCTCCACTCCATTTTAGGATATGATGTGTCCAAGAAACGACACATTTTCTATCCAAAATTTGTACTTACTAAACTTAGAATACAACTTATGCTCTTTCAAAGTTTTGAGAACTAAGTGTAAGTTCTTGGCATGTTCTTCTCGAGATTTTGAGTATACCGGGATATCATCAATGAAGAAAACCACAAATTTATCTAAATATGGTTGAAAAACTCAATGCATCAAATCCATGAATGTCGTCGGAGCATTTGTTAGACCAAACGGCATTACTACAAACTCAAAGTGACCATATCGTGAATTAAAGGCATTCTTTGGGATGTTTTCCTCTTTAATCTTTAATTGGTAATACCTCTACCTCAAGTCTAACTTTGAAAAGACTATAAATCCTTGCAATAGATCAAATAGCTTTTCCATATGCGGTACGGGATATTTATTTTGGATAGTGACTTTGTTCAACTCTCTATAATCAATGCATATTCTCAAGGATCCATCATTCTTCTTGAAAAATAGTATTGTGGCCCCAAGGAGATGTGCTAGGCCATATAAATTTCTTTGCTAGCGGCTCCTAAAGCTGATCCTCCAGTTCTTTCAATTCTACTGGTGCCATTCTATAGAGAGTTTTGGATATCAGTGTGGTTCCTAGAAAAGTATTAATAACAAATTCTATCTCCTTATCTAGATGCAATGAGTTTAACTCTTCCAAAAATACTTTAGGGTATCCAACAACTACTTCTACCTCTTTGATTTTGGCTATATCTTGAGGCATATTAACAAGATCAGCCAAAAGCCCTATCCGCCGTTTTTCAAATTTTTTCTAACTTTCAGTGTAAACACAATTGGTATTAGATGATTTTTATCTACTAGTTGGTGGGATGATACTAATATCTTATTTCTAAGTGTTACACATTTTGTGTAATAGTTCACATATGCTGGATGTCTATACAACTAATCTATCCTAAGAATCAGATCATATCCTAATCTATCCTAAGAATCAGATCATATCCTTGATGGGCATTTGAATCAGATTGGTTAGGTATATCTTACTTCCTATCATGATTGGGCATTCCCAATATATAGTATCAGTAGTTAACCCTATTCCTAACGGCATTTGAACTTCTATCTAGTATGCCATAGTTTCTGGAGGCTTATTCATCTTTTGCGAAAATGAGGTAAAGATAAAAGAGTGGGAAGCACTAGGATCATACAAGGCATAACTCGAAATTCCAAAGATAGAGATCATACCTTCGACCACCTTACTTGGATTGGGTGCATCCTCTCTTGTTAGGGCATAAGTGCAAGCCTATACTTTCTTCTTCCCTTTTTTTTCCACTACTTGCTTTTATTTTTCTGCTAGTAGGTGTTGGCCCTTTTCTCTTAATGTAGTCTCACAAAATGTGCTGGTCACTTCCACATCCCATGTATCTACCCTGCTTCATCTAGCATTCAGTTTCTTCATGCTCTAATCTTCTATAAAACCTACACTATTTTTTATTCATATCTTGGGCTAGGTCCACTACCCTTCCAGCTTGTGGTGCTCGAGGTGTAGTGCTCCCAATATGCAATTTAAGTTGCTTCCTTTCTACACTACTTTGTCCTCTAGTGTGTGGCCTCATTTTCCAATTTCTACCTTTAATTTTATGGATTTTCTGCAGTTCTGACTCCAATTGTAGGGCTTTACTCATTACCATGTTCAAATTTGGCAGGTCAAAAGCTGCCGATCCTCGTCTAAGTTCTGGTATCAACCCATTTACAAACTATTGAGTTTATCTGATCTTATCTTCCATCATGAAAGGAGCATATTAAATTAACCAATTGAATGCTGCTTCATATTAATTGACTGAATGGTTCTCTTAAATCAGACTCATAAATTCTCTTTCTGTCGCTTACTTGACTACTAAGGAAACATATTTATCTATAAACTCTTAAGGGAAATTCTCCCAAGTTCTAAAAGTTCTTGTGGTAGTTCATCTTTGATCAATCATCTTCCACAAATTGTGTGTAGGACCTTCTAGAAGAAAAGTAGAATATTTGATCTTCTGCTCATTAGGATACCATAGGATCTCAAATATCTTTTCCAAACTTTCAACCTACATTTTAGCTTTTCTGTCATCGAGCTTTTTAACAAACTTAGGAGAATAAAGTTGCAAAAATCACTCTAATGCTCGACTATCGGTACCCTCATCATTTGCTCTTGCTCTGCTTCCCTTAGCTGGACTATGTTGCCTACCCTATTGCCCTTTTGGGTTCCTATACTTAACAGGCTGATTCATGGTTGGCTGTTTTAATAAATTAGATTGTGAACCTTCTTCCTTGGGCCATGGCTACTGATGGGCAAGTCTTCCCCATCTAATATTTTGAGGCACAATACCTCTCCTGCTAGGCGGTCTTTCCCTTCGGCCTTATCTTGCCAGATCGGGAGCATCGACACTCTCACGTGATGCCATCATAGGCTAAATCTTTCTTTAAATTTTAGACTTGTGATCATTTTGTTGCAAAAACATTCAAATCATTATCAACTCCTTCAAAAACTCAAGTCATAGCAAGAAATATAGAAAATAAATACAAAAATAATTAATAAATCAAACTATACAAAGTAAATAGTACTTAAGTAGGTTATAGCCAAGAAAAAAGTTCTATTCATGTATATATATATAAGTTAGCGTGAGTAGATACATCTGAGTATTTACAATTCAAAGTTTCAAAATGGTCACACTATCAGTATGCCTAGTCATAAAAAATTGACAAGGTTATATGGGTATCATCCTAGAGTTAGATAACCAAGTCGAAATAGCTTAGCCTAACGGTTAAAACTGCATTATATATATATATATGTAGATATATATACTAACAAAGTACTCAATCTAAGTTCTCCTCATCCGTGATAACTAACTCAGCATTTTCTTCTTTTTCTTCAATCTCCACGTTCTCGTCATCTCTAGGGGTATATCCTTCGAAAATTCTAGCTCGATTAGGTCATCATCGAGAGGCACATCCTCTAAAAACTTTAGCCCAGCCATGTCATCCTCGAGTGGTATATCGACTAAGAACTCATGCATTGGGTCCATCTCTGGATCCTCTTCAATTAGGTCTTTTTCTATAGGGTCTTCCTTTGTAATATCCTCAATGGCCCTATGGCATACACCTATGCCGGCTCTCTAGTATGAACTTCCTCAATATAGATACCCTAATCATACCTCTACTCAAGAGAGAGTTGAATCCCCAATAGTTGGCTCTAGTATCGATCCTTACCCTAGTTTTTGTAGCTCAATCTATGGTACTACCAAAATAAACAACTATTCTCCTGACCTCATCCATGATAACCTGGGTCACATCCACATTTCCCCTAAGATCAAACTCTAATATCCTAAAGGTCTCCTCCATCTGAAAATGTATGGAACGATGCTCCATTATCTGGGCCTCTACTATCCTGACCCGTACTTTTTCTCTTTCTATGTCTTCTTTCAACTTCTCTAATATGTAGCTCCTATTATCCATTGCCGACTTTAAATGATAGGCCTTAATTTCTATATCCCTCAAAGTCTTTCTCATATCATAAAGTCTCTCCAAAAGATCTTCATACACCTCCTTTAGTTTCTCTTTTTCTGCCTCTAATGCTCTAATCCTCCCTTTTAAGGATTCCACATTTGCATTCTCTTCAACGGGTTCCTTTCTATCTTGATGCCCATTAGCCATCCTGTAGTCATAACTTTCCTTTATTAATATTAAACAAATCAAATTCAACTTAAGTTCCTAAGTTACACAATACTTTCTTATCACATGCAGATTATTTAAGGGTCATATCCTAAGATCCTATCCTAGTTTATCTTTGGTTTCCAAATCCAAGCTTTGATACCACCTATAGCGCCCCCACTCGAGATAACACCTAAGCTGAGGCACTATTTCTCTTCGTTCCTTAAGCATGCATCAATACAATCAATAGGCCCATAAAAATTTTCACAATTTACCAATAGCAACAACAACATCACAACCTTATAGCATGCTTTAGTCTAGATACGAACACTGTATTAGACTGATAGATACCACATTAAGAAGTTCAACAACATTTAAACTAAAACATCATCACTGGTACCTCGATTCATTTATATAAGCCATAAGTTTATCAGTAGCCATGTCATATCACAACATTTCTAAACAAAACAACCCAAAGTGCAGTCATTTATACATATACACAATCAGGCTCTGATACAGATCATCTTTACCAGGTTTGTTAGTTCTCATATCCTTCTATCTCATACTTATCTGAGTAAAGACAAGTAATACATGAGGGTGAGCTATAAGGACTTAGTGAAGATAGCGTAAAGTAATGCATTACCAATCGAAAGGTTCATAGATAACATTTATTAATAGTTTAGCATGAGAACAAGAAGTCAATGACAAAAGAGGACAACAAAGAAAGTCATGTTATTAGCAAATGTTAGGTCAAAAGTTATGACCATTAGCTCAACGACGTGTTCGTCTCAACCGATCCTGCTCAGGAGGGTTAGGAATATCTCAATCGATCACAGCAGGAGGTATAAATATGTCTAGTTTGCCTAGAAAATTTGCTTGATCTTAACTGGGATATCACTCTAGCCTTATTGCACCATGAGCAGAATAAAATTTCAAGAATAGCAAACCCAACCACATATGCAATTCAAAGATCAAATATAACATGCATATCAAAACATCCTTATGCTTCCATAATAGTACAAAAATAGTTCAGTTCTAGTAACAATCAATTCAATAACTCAAGCATGACAACTTGGTGATAATAATAGCTCAAGTATAACAACTTGGCATTAATAGTAGCTTCGGCAAGGCACTCGGCCAATAGTTTTCCTTTACATATATATCTTTCAGTTCAATCAACCAAATAACCAAATGCTAGCATGGTAGGACAAGGAGTTTTATAGTATGATTTTAATAAAGCCAATACGTAACAACAACAAACAGAATCAACAAGGAAGCCAACATGACTAAAAAAGATATATGATACAGTTTGATTGGTATGATAACATACAAGATATGGAATTTTTCATGGTACCATAATAGAAATGAACAATTAATTCAAATTAGTTTTGATACACATTAGATAATGATAGTTAACACAGTAGAACCTCATAGGGCTCAAAAAATAGAACAACCGATAATGATAGTTAAGATAATATAACCTCATAGGGTCCTAGAAAATAACAATAACGATAATTAGATAAAATATCAAGCAGTAGAACCTCACAGGGTTCAACAGTCAATCGATAACATAACAATGGCAATGACAAGTATTGGATCAACTAATCCTCATAGGGTTCATTCACAATAACATTGCTTTACTCAAATAAGTACTAGGTTGGTGGACCCTCACCTTAAAAATGTTAGCAATGAAGTCAAACTCTATTGATCCTCTAAGTCAAATCCTCCATCACCTATTCAAAAGAGTAACCTTATATTAAAATCCATGTTCAACCCTAATGATCACTAACATTTGTAATCATACCAATAACCATCCAAATCTACATAATTACTAGACTAAAATGTTGGTTAGGGTTTGATCCAATATTATTGCCCTAAACATGTTATGTGCATTGATATATAAATGTGCATGGGGTTCACTTATATATATATCTATAATGATACTCAATATCAATTATAGCAATCCATTTATCGATAAAAATCGAAGCTTCTGTCGATTAAGTCATGGTTATATAAAATTAGGGTTTTCTACACTTGGTATGCTATATAACCTATAGTTTACTTGAAATAATACCAATTTGAATTCACTAGGCTCATTTAATCGATCAAAGGTGTTCTATTTTTATGCATAAGTGTTCAGATAAATGGTTTCTATCATTATATTCGATAATACAAGGTTTGGCAATGATCATAACATATATATACACACATGCAATTACATACATAACCAACATCATTTTTATCCCAATTCTTCACAAATGAGGTAGAATTTCAACGATAAGATTGCATGTATGTGTTCACTGCAATGAGATGATGATTCAATCCAATCACGACCAACGTCGTCCATTGTCCGCTACCACCAAAAAACTTAACCACTACCATAGGTGATGCTCCTCAACTCACCGAACCAATCAATTTCAGCGAACAACCTCAAATCGTCTCTCAATTTTCACTTGAAAGCAGCTCCTCCACCTCATGCTGTCGACCATTTCAAAATCTAAAGACGCTAGTGAGTTCCTGGAGCCAAGTTATACAAAACTCATCTTTTGGTTTCACCCATCGATCTTTGAAAAACTATCCTCACCAATCTCCATTGCTACTCACTTTTGGGAGTTGATATCACCACTATTCATCAGTTTTTTCCAACTACATGTAGGGTCACTGTGATCCTGGAAATGAGAGAAATATATTGGTTGGTTTTGTTTTAGGTTTTGAGGTGTGGCTGGAGATGATCATCGGAGAGGGAGAATGGTGGTTCATGGTGAGGAAGAAAGAAAAATAGGGGTTGAAATGAAAATTCCTATATTGTAGATTCAACTTTTTTCATTTTTCCAATTGACCCCAATTTTTTAAGAAATCATTCAATTAGGTCCAAAAGGTTTTAATGGAATTCCATTTAGCCACCATTTTTATGAGGCCACACATTGGGTCCTTTAATTTATTAAAATCAAACATTAGCCGCCCATAATTAAATAAATGGTGCAATTACATCTTTCAAAATTGTATTTTAACCAACAAAACTTTCAAAATTTTCACAATTATTAAATAAATTCTTAGAAAATAATATTTAGATAAAATATCAGAATAACGCAAACTTTAGGGGTGTTACAGGTAATCTATATTACTATCTATATACTATGGAAAAAAGTACTTACACTCACATAATGGTAGTTATCAGATTGCTACACCAAATTATTCTTTGCAAAAAATGTCCCTATAAATATTCCTGAACTCTTTTTTTCCACTAACACACCTAGTAACTTCCTTGCACTCACTCACACTTCCAACTTTTCACTTACATGCGTGCAGGGATGATGTGCTACAATGACTAATATATAACGTTTGAAGACCTTAGTGATATATCATCCAATGAACTGACAAAATTAATCTCATTTCAAAAGATGATGACAAAATAGTATTTTTCCTCCTTATCTCTATTTTTTTTCCTTTCTTCTTCTATTATTTTATTTCATCTTAATTATTTATCATAAAAATGTAAGTAAATGCATTGAAATTTTAAGAAAAGTATAATAACATATAAAAATCTCACAAGATATTTTATTAATTTTTATACTAAAAATTTTTTAGCACATAAATTGAATATGCCAAAATTGTCAGCATTAATAAAGCATCTAACCTTTCGGTGCATCTTTAGGTACTTTTTTCAAAATATCCTTATTTTTACTTTGAAATCCATATAATTATATACAATAACTACATCCAATTGCTACTATTTAATCATTGATGAAGGTTGTATAAACTTATATTTCTTTGTAATATTTTCTATTTTTGCAGCTTTTTTATCGCAGGTATGTTCTCCCCTATCTTTAGTATTTTTACTATTTTGATCTATTATGAAATACACATGTATTGAGTATGCATCAACCACTAGTGCTTATAAATAATGTCATTCCTCAAATAAGAAATGTACGATGCTTACAGAAGTTACTCAGAGATCTCAATTTGATTCTTCATTTGCCTTTATCCAATCATAATTTAAACATTAAAAGATTTTAGTTAAAGTATCAATGGGTTGGGGAAGGGAGAAGTAATGCCTTACCCAATTTTTGCCCCGCAAAGCAAAATTGGCCCTGTGGGTATGGGAATTGTTTACTGACCAAACTATTAAGGGCCACCTTTTGCTAACCTTCATTGACAAACTTATACTTCATGTAGTCCATCTACAGTATCTTTAGGTGTAGGCTTTTTTTTTTTTTTTAATTTTTATCTTGTAACTATGTAGACATGATGCTATAGTTTTACTGCAATTTTTAGCTTTTTAATATCTAGTGTTGTCACATGCTTTTTTTATAGCCAATTATAGGGAGAATGAGTAGTTGAAGTTGAGTTGTACTAAGACTTGTTAAAGTTCCTCCCCTCTTGATGTCTATTGTTGCTCCAATAATTATCGGTCATTATACTATTGTTGCTATTATTAATGAAATTTGATTTCCTTTTTATTAGAATGTGCCTCTAAAGTGATTCATCTTATGCATGACTGCTGTTGGATCACAATTTTGATGCAACAATCATCAAGCAATTACTAAGCTTTTGGCGGACGTAGCTAATGACTAGCAAGCTACTAGCTATATAGTGTGTTGTTTCCTAATAACCCAAGGACTGCTCTATAATAAGTGGTATTAGAGCTTCGACTCTTGACCCACAAGACCAAGGTGATAGCACTAGGACCTGCAGCTTATGCAAATATGATAGAAAAAGATAATAAAGCCCCACCATGGGTAAGCACTACTAAATAATGATTAGAAGCATTGAAAGATGAGAACTCTCTATTGTAGTTTGTTATAGGGATCTTGGAGGAGAAGGTCAAGCAATTAGATGCAAAGATTGTGAATCTCTTTTTATAATTGGGCAAGAGCAGGGATGTTTACCAAGCTTTAACAAAAGTGTTGAGGGTAAATAATATGACCGATTTGAGATATGAGATGGAAATAATGTTGATTTAAATAGACTTACTTCAAAGAGTACTGAGCAATAGATTTATCATTACTCTTAACTCAATTTCTAGGCTTTGGATCCTAGAGCTTAGAGCTTATGGCGGTGCGAGAGATACAAAGGAGGCCAAGAACTTTTATTTTGATATGAGATAGTATTTCTTTATTGCTAATATTAAGGTTGAGTTGAGAAAAGTAGCAACTGCTACGATGTAGTTGACATATAGTGTTAACCTATAGTAGTTGACCAAATATGCCGATATCTAGGCACATCAAGTGTGCACTGATACATGGGATCAACTCTAGGAAGCTATCTGATAGCAGTTTTTCTTGGAGAATGTTAAGTATAATGCTAGGTAGGCCTTGCAAGAACTGAGACACATAATCTCCATTACGGAGCACATGAAAGCCTTTACCACACATGTTAGACATAAGAGATATGATCAAGAAGGATAAGATTTTCATTGTCTTGGAGGGATTGAAACCATGGGCACGTTCTAAGCTGCAGCATCAGAGAGTAACATATTTGAATGATACTATAGGAGTAGCTGAGTGGTTAATAGATTATGGTCTCAAGCTTCGAAAAGAGAATGATATAACCTAAAATACAAATTAATCAAGAGAGGGAGAGATAAATCATTTAAATCAAGTCAGAGCAACGATGTGGGAGAGAGCAAATCCCATACCCAAGGGAGCTCACAGGCGAGTTCCAACAAAATGAGGCAATAGAACATATAGAGAGCACCAGAGAAGAATGGCAGTGGATACTACCTTTTTGTGATGGTATACACTAAATAGAAGATTGCGTAAAGAAACACCTATAAATGCTTTAGCATGCCTCACAAAAGTAAGGACAACCTTTGGGCCATTTAATAGTCGTGCAACATAATTTTACAGGTGGCAACTAAGAGGATTACTACCAAAGGGGAGCAAAGTTCTAGCTCTGATAGAAAGCCAACCAAAGAAAGAACCACAACCCTAAACTATAAAAGGAGAGGGTTGATGTATATTGATGTGAAAATCAATGGCAAACCAATTGGCACCATGATTGATATAGGGGCTACCGACAATTACCTTGTAAGTGTAGAAATAGAGAGACTCATGATCGCAAAGGCTTAATTAATTAATTAACAATTTTCTAGATAGCTGCAAAATATAAATTCTTTTATGTTGATTTAAGGAAATAAGGCCACAACTTCAACAAAAAATTTTCATGTGCTGTAGATGGATTTTTTCCTTGTACTAACCACCACATGTTACTGTTAAAAGCAAGATTCATGCATAATTACTGATGCCCCCATAAACCCCATGCAAAGGAAACCCTTTACAAGAACAATGACATCAACAATAGCCTCTCTTTAGTTGGGGTGGACCATTTTATTGTTACCAATATACTAATGTAAGATTATAAAGGTGATTAAGAAATAATGGAAGTATATCAAATGGTTCCTTTTTAAGTTTGGTTTCTTATTATCATTTTCACTAAATTTTATATTTGTTTTAGAATTTGGGAAATTGTAACTAGGATAAGAGTAATCAGCAATGTCTTAATAATTAATTAATCTCACTATGTTGGCTTAAAAGTTGTAAATGTTAACTATTTTCTTTTTTTCATTAAAGTAGTTAAAAATAATTACACTATTAAGACTAAACTCAATGGAGCTAGATTAATCCAACTAAATCATACCTAAAAAAAATGGAGAAAAAATTTAAATATAATAGAGCATATATATATATACTATAACAAGTGCTTAATTCAACCTAGCTAAAAGTTTAAGATAGTTGAGTTTGACATGTTGTAATTTATGGTTCATAATCTGTATTCAAGTTCTAATACATTGGAGTGTGGGATTATCAAGCCTGCTATGTCGTTGTATAGAGCCCTTATATTATTCCAAAAAAAGTGTGATAGGTCTTCACAGATGTGTTGTGATTAGCGGGTGTTAAATAAGATAATTGTGAAGAACAAATGTCCTATACAGCTCATTGCTTATTGTTTCAACTGATTAAGTCAGGCAAAGTATTTTCCAAAAGATTTGAGATCGAGCTACTGGGAGGTTCAAATTAAAGAAGAAGATGAAGTGAGGGCAATAGTGATCACAAGGTATAGTGTATTCAAGTTTCTAGTCATGCGTTTTGACCTAACGAATGCCCTAGCAACCTAAAATATGTTAATGAACCAAGTACTCCATGGCTTTTTGGACGAGTTTGTGGTAGTGTACTTGGACAATATTGTTATCTATAGTGGACCTTGGTTGAGCATGTTGAGCATCTACTAATGGTTCTCACTCGACTCTGTGAGCCTGAATTATATGCCAATCTATCAAAGTGTTCATTCACTTAAGAGAAAATTCATGTCTTGGGTCACACCATAGAATAAGAAAGAATTCGAATGGACCTGAAGAAAGTGTAGCTATTTAGGAGTGATATCTTCTGGGGAATGTTCATAGGGTGTGATCATTTCTTGAGTTAGGAAATTACTATCACAGATTTGTGAAAGGCTGCTCTAAAATAGCACGTCCCTTACCGACCTCACAAAGAAAGCAAAGATTTGGAATTAGATACCCTAATATCAAGCCACATTTAAGGGATTAAAGAGAGTTATGATGTTGGATGTTGGCCTTTGGACTAAATAAAGATGTTTGAAGTTGAAATAAACACTTTGGACTTTGCACTTAGCGAAGTTCTAATTTAAAATGGGCATCATATAGCTTTGAGAGCTACAAATTGAAGAACGCAAAGAAGTGCTATTCGACGCATGAGAAGAAGTTTCTCATTGTAGTTCATTACCTCAGGCTATGGCAAGGCTTTGTGAATAGCTCCAGAAAGACTAGGTAATGCTCTGAGATGTTGCTCAACTATGCTTCAATGCCTAGAAGTGCTATTCTACTAATAAAAGTGCTTTTGAGATTGTGATTGATTAGCAACCATTACTCCCTCATACTCTGGACTCCCTATAAGGTGTATGATCTCCTCTTGTATAGAGTTTCTCATAGGAATGGAAATAGAATGTTGATTTAGTTTAAGGCTACCTCAAGAAAGCTCATAAGTGGATGAAAAGACATGTTAATCAAAATCTCCATTTCAACAAATTCCAAGTAGGTGATATGGTATTGGTGAAGATCCTCAATCTGGGACTCTCAAAATCATTGCGAGGGAGAGACCCTCACCTGATGTAAAAATACATTAGGCTATCATCTATCATTAAACATATTAGGAAGGTAGCATACAAGGTAGCGTTGCCTAACTGGTGGAAAATCCACAATGTCTGCTATGTGAGCTAGCTTAGGCCTTATCATGTAGACCAAAAAAACACATTACCCAACAAGCTCTGCCACCCATAATTTACATTGATAAAGAAAAAGAAAAGGGTGGCAGAAGCAATTCTAAATCACTAAGTAACCACTGCAGAAAGCACAACTTAAATTGAGTTCTTGGTTAAATAGAAGAGATGCAGCAGTGAGCAAAACACTTGGGAGTAGGTGACGTACCTCAAGGCATTCAACCCTCTACTAGATGCATATTAAGTCTCGATGGTGCTGGGACGTCACCATCTTAGGTAGTGGAGAATGTTAAGGGCCACCTTAGCAATCGACCCTTAATGGACTAAAAGTATCCAAGCAGCCTTAGCCCTCTATCTCTAGCCTTCATCAATAGACTTATACTTCACAGAGTTCATCTGTTCTGACCTTAGTTGTAGGCCTTTTCTTTGGTTTTTGTCTTGTAGATACGTAGATAGGATACTATAATTTTGCTATGATTTTCAACTTTTTAATGACTAGTGCTATCATAAGCTTTTTCTTTTTTAAGCCTATTATAATGGGGGAATGAATAGTTGAAGTTAAGTAATACTGAGCTTCATTGGAGTCCCCCTAACATCTACTGTTCCTTGAATGATTATTGATCATTGTATCGTTGTTGCTATTATTATTGAAATCATATTTCCATTTATTAGATCGGGCCTCTAAAGTGATTCATTGTGTGTATGATCGCCATTGGATTATGATTGTGATGCAACAACCACCAAGTAATTATTTAGCTTTGGTGGACATAATAATGAGTGGTAAACTACTAGCCACAGAGTATGCTATTTCCTAAAATCCTAAGGAGCACCTATGACAATGAGGAAATAAATCCCTATAACTATTTGTGGGTATCTATTAATAAGTTTGAAAATATAAAAAATATTTTAACTAAACTATCTATAATTTCAAACACTAACTTAAATTTAAAAAGACAATAAAATAGCCCAATAAAAACTTCAAATCTGACATTAAATGGTAAATAATAACCCAACATAATTTTTTTGAGAGAACTTAACAATGATGATTAATCCTTTCAACAATACAATATTATCTAACTATAAAAATTGAATCAATTAAATTGAAATCTAAACTACACATTTTTTTATACAGATAAGGCGTTCATTCGAATTGAACTTAGGACCTCTCATATAATGTGAGAAACTTATATCATTAAGTCACATGCCATTAGACAGAACCAAATATAATTAAAGAAGTATTGATATTCACTTACACAGGAGGTTTCCTTCCTATGAGTAAAATATTGTTTCCTATCGCTGTCGTAAAAGGATAAATAACTATTGATATTCACTTACATAGGAGGTTCTACAAAGCATATTTTTTCAATTCCCTACATTATAAAAAATTATAATTTAGTGATCCAAAAATAAGTGATAATGATAATGTATAACTTATCATTAATGATATATATTAAATGATAATAACTTTTATTTTATCACAGATGGTATTCTTTTAGTAATATTAGTGATTTTTATTTTTTTTATAATATGATTTAATAGTCCCAAATAAATTAGCGTTTTAAGTCATCACAATTGATGTTTAATGCTACACCTATAGTGACAATTTAGTAATAATAAGAATTGTCACTATATATTTGTGGTAAAATTTTTATTGTCACCAAGTTGTCACTGTAGGTGCCTTAGTAATTATCAGTAGTAGCAATTTAAACATTATTCTTATCAGTATTAAATTTGTAAAAATTATGATGGTGACAACATAAAATTTTTTGTCACTTAAGGCAAATAATTAATGAAATTTTTTTGCTATGCTATTTACTATTTTGTCACTAATTTTTTTAATAATATTACATTATTTTATTTTCCAAATAACAAATAAATACTAAATAATAATTTTAGGCATCATTATTGTCATAAATAAGATGCCCAAACCTCTAACCTATTTGTGCTCGAGAAGCTCAATAACTCTAGTTCTATTATGGGACAACCCCTGGTGTATATATTGGTTATGTAGAAACAATTTTCAAATCATTCATAAATCTTTTCTTATCTTATGATTCCAAGATTAAATCCACGAAACTACCATAAATCATATTTTCATTGAATATGATGCTGATCAAATTTAATAATGATAATTTTATTGGACGCGAAGATGATCACATTTATCGTTAGATACAGGTTAAACCACATCAAATATTATCTCACAAACATATTGTAATAACAATAAATTAATAATAATTTTTGTTAAAATTTAATTAATTAAACATAGTGATAAATATAAGAACTAGTGGATTTTAATCATGGTTTATGGTAATTATTTTATAAGTTACAAAGAAGAATATGAAGAGGTGATATTTTAATTCAAGAATGCGAAGAGGTAGTATTTAAGTCAAAATATTAGAGCAACGACATTTTAATTCAATAATATGTAGTAGTTCATTTTATTTAAGAATATAGGGTGGATCATTTTAATTAAAGCATATATAATGATGACATTTTAATGAAAGAAGATGAAATAGTGGTATTTTAATTCAAGAATATATAGTGGTCATTTTTAATCATGTGCTAGTGAAAATTAATTTATTAATTACAAACTTAGGTTACATATATGTGGAAAAATATGTGAAGACATGTTTGCTTTTGTTAGAGAGCACGATTGAGAGAATATCATAAGAACAAGAGAAAAGAAAGAAGGCAAAATTGTAATTTTTATCATGTAACTTCAAATGATTTTTTGTCCTATAAATTGTATACTATCAATTCTAGTCCTATAAGTATCAAAAAATTGTCACTTTTAGTCCTTTTTTCACCAAAGTTGACGAAAGTCATAGGAAAAACTGACATAGCTCGCTGGGCTCGTGGATATTTCTTATTTCTACTTCATTGGCAACTGACATGGCAAAATCAATTGAAAAAAAATAAAAAAATACTGACTAGATATTTGTGATATAATTATATATCATATATTGGATATATATTTATATATACACACACATATCTAAATATATTATTTATATATACATATACATTATATATATGCCCCCTAGCCCCCCCAGCCCCACTTGATGGCCTGGCTAAATTTGGTTAGGTGAACGGCCATGGTCGTGGCCAGTTGAGGCTAGCTTCAGCCATGGCCACCACCTAGCCATGGCCTTGCGAGGCCGACTTCAGCCATGGCCACTGCCAGGCCAGATCTAGTTAGGTGGCGGCCATGGCTGGTTGAGCTTTCAAGCGGCCAACTCACCATGGCCAACGATTGGCCATGCTGGCCACTGCATGGGCTAGCCATGGCCCAGGCAGGCGTGGCCAGCTTGTCGTGGTTGGTGGCCAGGGAGGGGGGAATGGGGTGGGGGGTTAGGAATTTTAATTTATGTTTAAATTTAATTAAATTATTTTAAATATGTGAGCTAAAATAATATTGTTACGGCAAATTAGGGGAATATTTGGTTATATTTTTTGTGTGATTTTATTATATGTTATGGGGAATAAATTATTGAAGAATGTAAAAATTGTATCGAAGAATGTGATTGATTTTTAGTTATATTTTGAGGAATAGTTAAAAATTGATTCGAAAAAATTTTAGTATGTTTGTTTATGTTTTGGGGGAGACATTTTTTTTTACTATAACAGTCAAATCAATATTTTTTTATTAGATTTTTTGGGTAAATATGGAATTAAGTGATTTTTTAATGTTAGAATAATAACAAAATATATATGATATATAATATATGTATGTATATGTTAAAAAATGGGAAAGTTTTGAGGATAATGAAGGATAGTAGAGGATATTTGGAAAACAAATTTTGTGTCTTGGAGGAAAAATGATGATATGTAATATATAAATATATATAAATAGATGTGTATATATATGTGTGTATATATAAATTCTATAACATTTGAAATTTAGAAATAAAAAGATATGTGTATTTCCAACTAAGCAAGAAAAAGATTAAAAAATGCCTACTTGGTAGTCCAACATGGCAAAAAAATTAAACTGCCCATGCCTAGACTGCCACGTCAGCTTTTCTGGCGACTTTCGCCGGCTCTAGTAAAAAAAAGGCCTAAAAGCGATAATGTTTTGATTCTTATAGGATTACAATTGCTACTACGCAATTTAGAGGACCCAAAATCATTTGAGGTAAAGTTACAGGACAAAAATTGCAATTTTACCAAAGAAAGAATATTGAATTATTTTTCTACTTTGTCTTTATAAAAATATTGTAAGTTATTTACATTTAATTTAAATGTGAAGATAATCGTTAGTAATACAATAACATTTAGTATATGTACAATGTTGAGTATATTTAAATCTATTCTCATCTTTATTATATATATATATATATATATTATATTACAATACATAATATAAATTATGATCCTTAATATATGTAAACATATTTTTGTAAAATCAAGTTGACTATAATAATTTTGTTATAATATGAAAACTTTGTGATATACTGGCACTAAATTAGTTTCAAAATTTTGTAAACTTTGATATACATTGAAGATTCTGAATTTTCTACTAATTTTTGTTGTTATAGTCACATAAAAATATTAAGTAAACGTTATTAAATTATTATTTTTTAACTATTATTTTGCATCTTAAATGTACTTAAAGTACTTGACCGGCTTCCAAGAGCAATGTCAAAGAAATTAAGAAGCGATCTTTTAGTTATTGAAGTTTCCATTAATTTAATGTGTATCAAAAGTTACTTTATTTTGTTAAGTAATTTTTATACATTTATATTATGATTGAGTAGTAATTTAGATTACGCCTGACTTGTGGGATCCCATGCCCGAGAGCCAGGACATGACATATGCATTGCTGAGGGGTTTATCGTGAAAAAATCTTTATCAATTTGTTCTAGTGAAATAATGTATTGCATGGTTCGATATTTATATTTGATGTTATTTGTGAGAACGATAATGATATATTTCGTTACATGCCTCACTTATATATTATGATATTTAATTTGTCCTCACAAGTTGAGGATGATCAGAGGTTAGAGAATGAGAATATTATATTAAAAAGTCATCATGACTAACAATAAAGTATAAAGGGTAGAATAAAAATAAAAATCACCTTTACTTTTAAGCTGGAGTTCAACAAATTGGGTCCTGATTCAAAATTGGTGTCCAAAACCGGACAAGAGAGCGCAAGTAAAGGGCCCTACGGCAATGTGAAAACTGAGTGAGATTGCCGCTGGAGACGCATGTGTGCCACAAAATTTAATGCAAATTGCACTATGAGCGCCCCACGTATTTTAATTTCAGATTCTCCAATTCGACCAGCTCTCGGCCGTTGGGGATTCGCCAAGAAGAAAGATCTTTGTTTCATGGCTTTTGTTATAGCACAAAGACAGGACTCACTGCCAGAGCTGGCTCCCCCGTCCATTAATTTCACTACTTTAGATTTTATTCCTCATAAAAATAAATGGATCAAACCCCATGCGTTATTGATAAAAAAGAAAAATGAAAAAATCCCATGAGTTTGGCCTATGGGTGAAGGATTCAATTTGGTTCCTTGGCGCCTCATTTTGTGAAGCATGAATATTGATACTGCTTAGAAATAGAGTTAATTTTTTATTTTTCAAAAATCAATAAGTTTTTTTAAATTTTTGTCTTCAAATGCGTTGCATAGAATTAAAATTTTGAAATCTTTTGCAAATAATTGTTTGTGCACTATTGGATTTGAATCCTTTAGTATACTTTGGTTCACTTGAATTTGGATGTCCATCTTAATAGGCTTTATTAATTGGGATTACTTGGTGTTTTATTATTCTTATTATTTAATTAATTAGATTCCTTTAGTCTATTTTTAGTTTTTACTCCTAAGGACTTAATTGGTATCATCAAACCCCATACTTTTAATTTGAAAATTTGATTTACATGTTGAAAGTATAATATAGTCTAATTTTAATTTTGTCATGCCTTAATTATTTTGATTACAATTTAATAAACTGAATAATTTTTATTACTTCTATTTTGTGCAAAAATTCCAAGGAACTAAACTTTTATCTAAGTTGAGGTTTAGAGTTTGACAAGCTTTAGGGAGCATTTTGCTAACCACCTTGCATTAGTCTAAGGACTTAGCAAAACTTTGGTAATCTTGGAGTTAAGGAAAGTGGGCTTTATAAGATATTCTAAGATGAGTTCCCAAAATAACTTCCTTTATCCTTTATTTTTTTCCTTCTATTTTACTTCATCTCATTCTTTGTGAAGTTTTATCTAACTCCTGAAAGTCAATAAATACTTTTTAGGATTCATGTAATTGAGTCATATCGTGTCTTGGGAGTGAGATATCTGGAAGTAGGACCAATCAAAGTCAAAGTCCCCAAACTAGGTTAAAGACCATAGAGATAAAAGGGGGCGGTGGCGAAGGTGCCGCCGCCAAGGAGTCTTTGGCCACCTCAATGGTTGTCAACACAACTGTTGTTGGTCAGGCACCCTTAGGGCCTAGAGTAGGAGCCTAACTTAAGCACTTATGAAGCACATATCCTGGGCAACCTGGCACTTGCTGCTTAGGTGACTGGCATAAGTGAGCGCCATCTTAGATAATCTCAATCAATTTAAATTCGTCCAAGTTTGTGGGTGTCCTCTTAGTTTGTGAGCCCTATATTAGGTACGTCATCCAACACAATATTAGTATATGAAAACTCATTTCTAGAGTTAGAAGATCATTCTTTGGTTCCCAAGTCATTTTCTATGTTAGAGTATGGTTCTCAGTTTATAGTAGAGGATTATTCCTAAGAGGTGTTCGATGATGCTCTTATCATTGATAATAATTTTGTTAATGTTGCTAAAAATCTTTGTCACATTTGACAAGGGAGTTAGAAAATTTTGAGTCTTGGGATTTATGTTTATGATGAGTTTGAGTTTTTACTTCTTTCATCAAAGGATAATATTATGTTACATCCTCTAAGGAACTTCATCATATTTAGTAGTTACTTTAGTTCCACTAGATCCTTTGTTGTTTGGAAATAGTTAGGATTTAGAGAATGCTTTTGAATTGGTTTGTCCTTAACTTCTTTTCATACTTCATGGGATTTCAGCACTACTTGGTAGATTTGGGTCTTTCCATCTCTTTAGATAGTTTTTATTCTTTGTTTAAGGTGAGAAATGCAACTAATGAGCCTTTCTTTCATGTCTTCCATAAGCTAAATAGTAAGTTCTTGATTGGTTTACCTTCTCGGAGAGGGTCTCGGTAGAATTGATTCTTTTTTATGTGAGATGAAGGTTGGGGTATTAGCCTTGAGTAGAGTAGTCACCATTACTTGTGTGTTTGTGTCATGTTCATCGTGCCCTTTTTCATTATTTTAAGGATATGGATTTATTTGATTTTCTCTTTACCTTGACTTATATGTTCCTTAAGGTTGCTAATTTTTTTTTTTAGTTGATTGTTCTTGCACATGTCTTTGTTAGTGTTCTTTGAACTATCTTCTCAGCATTTATATTTGGTCTTACTTGTATTGTTCTTAGCAGTTAAGAAAATTAACTTAGCAAGGATTCATACTACGAGTGCGAATGAGGACTTGCAGGAGAGGCATGCAATTAAGCCTTGCCACAAGAAGGTGTCGCCAATTGGGCGCCATCTGAGCACCCTACATTGGTGGTCAAGTGAGGACATGCTCTACTAGCATCTGCAGCACGTCAAGCGAGTGCAGACGATGGCTTCGAGGTAGCAATCTTTAGACAATTAGGAAGTGCGTGTGGGGGTCAGCTATAGAAGGTAATTGTTTGAGGCCTTTTTGGCATTTCCATGCCTACAAAGACAAAGGGATATTTCGTTATAGTTTACATAAGAGTTGTAGCTTAACTTGTACTAAGACATGGATGAAATTACCTTTAGCATCTTGCGAGGCAAACTATGCGAGTATGATTAGAGAAAGTTGGAGATATTATTTTCTTTCCAATTATTCGAGCTTGGTGTTATTGCTCGAGTGAGCATTTATCTTTATACTTAGTTTTTTTTTTGTATGTGTTTTTCTTGCAGTTGTGTTTAATTGTTCAATCATCCTACTTATTGCTTTTTACGTATAGGCTTAGAACTTAGTTATGCAGATATCTCATCGAGCAGAGAGGGCAGCAACAAGGATATCATGGCTCAAAGAAAAGGCCATTGAGTTTGCTCAACAATAATCCTAGAAAAAGGAAGAGTACATGAAACTATCGAAGAAGCATGCCATGTTACACGAAGAAAATAAAAACTCAGATAAAGTATTTACAGTCTTATGCATAGAGGACACTTATTACTACTACTTGCAAGGATGCATTTAAGGAGTTCAAGAGTGTTGATGAGTTTTTTTGCGTCGGTTGAGGTAAAGGCCACGGTGTTCTATGAGCATACCATCCATGGATGTCGCCATGTGCTTAATGAGACTGGTGATATCTCGTGAAGGGCTTGTTTGCTGCTTGATCCCAACATCCTAGTTAATCTTTCTACATGAGAGTTTAGTGGGGCTTCAAAGGTTGGCAGAGACACCATGGTGGAAGATTCAACAAACGCAGCTCTGCAGAAGTAGACAAAGACTTAGAATATGAATTAAGCTTTTGCTTTATCTTTTGTTTTAGAATAATTTATATTTTTACTTCTACATAAATAGTAGCAAGGCTAGTTTTTAACTTTTTTGCATCATGGGGCCAAGTGTTGGTAGGAGTTTTTCTTTATGCTTTGATTTCATTGAACTTTACTTCTTTTTATTTATGAAAGTTTTTACCATTTGGTCTTGATTATATGCTTGATCATTTGAATGACTCTTGTTGTTGTCATGTTTTTCACATTGATTGCTACTCAGCAAGGACTCGTAAGTAGGGCATTTAAGCCTCTTGAAAAACATAATTACTTGTGAGCTTCTCTTAGGGATTCTCACATATTTTTTATTTCTATGAGCCCCCCTTGAGGGGTTTTACCATAGTTGCTCGATGGGATGCACAAAAGTAATTGTGAGCCTCACTTGGGAGGTGTTACCACAATAGTCTATCATACGGATTGAATTCGACTACAAGCCTTATTTGTGAGGTCTTATAAAAGTTGCTTGTATAATATTTGTATTTAAGTGTGAGCCTAACTTGGGAGATTTTTCCATAAATGTTTAATGCGCCAACTGAATTTGACTTTGAGCTTCACTTAGAGGTTTTATTGCAAACATTTGATGCTAAGATTGAAGTTGACCACGAGCCTCACTTAGGAGGTCTTACCATCGATGTGTTGTGAAATTTAATTAAACTACGAGCCTTATATGGGAGATTTTACCCCAGTTGTTGAGGTTGATGGTCACCCCTCTTGAGCGGTGTTGTTGAAGTAGTTGCAGTCATTGTTGTGCATGTCGTGAATGAAGACGTAGCCATTGTCATGCCATATGCCCCCCTTAGGGGGTCTTACAGTGGTCTTTAGCTACGTACCCCACTTAAAGGGTCTTATAATGGTTTTTTGCCTTGTGTATCGCTTAGAGGGCCTTATGGTTGTTTTTTACCTTGTGGTGCACTTGGGGGGTTTTATAGTAGTCTTAGCCACTAGCCCCTCGGGGGTCTTATAGTGGACTTAGGGCCATATACCCTATTTGGAGGGACTTATAGTAATGCAGATGCTATTTTGATGCCTAGTTGATGCCAACTTAATGATGACTTTGGAGTTAAATCGAGTTTATCATGATATATTTTTTGAGACGCATGCATTAGGGGTCTTATTGCATAAAGTTCTATTCTATGTAAGTCACAATTCAAGCACAAATAGAAGATGGCATAAAAAGCAATTCATTAAAATGATATGAAAAAAAAAATAAATAAAGCAAAGGCCTACTTCTAAGTATAAGTTAACTTTATTTGATGTTCATTAGAATGACTTCTAATAAAATAAAAGCATTACTTGAAGACTTGAAAGAAATATCTAACTACTATCATGATCTTTTTCAGAAAAATGAAAAAATTGTAGCATTGCTAACAACACGCTCAGTTGTGCTGGGGGCTCTTAGCATAAATGCCATAATGCATTAGCTTTAGGAACCATACCTTTACCTTTGTCTTTTCAATTGATGTCTGGACTTTATTTCACCTAATCTGACCTGGTTACAAGAGCCTTTATCTTCTTTAGGATATTGGCATAGCACTCCCTGGTAACCACTTGGTTGCCAATAGCTTTAATTGTTCTGCTTAGTATTGAAAACTTTAGCTTTATGTAGTAAGTTGAAACTACTGCTCGAACTAAGTTTAATGTAAGCTTTCTTATTATGATGCTGTATGACAATAAGATTTTTGACGGGATTTGTGGTGGACTTATGCACAGCTACTATGTACTCTTGGAGAAACCTTGTAATAGGTCTATACTAAAGAAGATAGAGTGTGGTCTAGGAGTTTCATTGTGGAAGATATCGGTTAAGCATTTAATTTTAAAAGACAACAATATGAAAGAAAAATTTATTCACATAATTATAAGCAATACAAGAGTGTCGTCCCCATTTAGATTTCTTTATTCAATTATAAAAAAAGTAACTTCAAACTAAGAGAAATGAATACTTCAAAAAAGCAAATGTTATTTAATCAATTAGAATTGATTGAGAAAAATGATAAAATAAGAAGACACCATTGGTGACATATTTAAGCAATCTGGGCGGTAGCAAATGGGATGAACATCATCATGAAGTTAGTGTCTTAGAGCACACCTTTGTGATTATCTTTCTTAAAGTTTTGGGGGAAGGAATCTTGATGTTCTTTCTAGTATTGGCGTAGCACTCTTTGGTTGTACACAAGTCACCAATAGCTTCACCAATTTCGTTCAATGAGCAAAACTTCAACTTTATGTGATACGTCGATACCACTATTTAGAATATGTTTAAGGTAGGTCTTCTAAGGATAGTATGGTAAGCTAATAGGATCTTGACCATACCTAATCTCACCATCTTTGTTACTCGCCTAGAATCTCACCTGGGGCAACAACACTTTTTCTAGTACTTCTAAAGGTGTTGCTCATAAACCCTCTAAAGGGGTGTTGATCTTATGTAGCTAGGCATTGTTCGCTCCTAGTTGGAGGAATGCATCAGGGAAAAAAGATGTAGTATCTTTTCCACCTAGACGTTGATAGATAATGCGGAGATTACCAAAGTTTCATTATGTTCTCCTCGTTTAGGCTCCCTGTCTCATTCTCCAAAAGTGGGGATGGGCATGAGGGAACGCATTTTAAAAATTCCTATTATGGGATCAATTGAATAAGCCCACATCTACCTCATGGCTCAAACTAGCGCCTTCTTTACATTTGTGAAGTTTTTGTTAGTTTGTACTCTTGAGTTCACAAAGAGGATGCTGGCTGTAGGGAGATTCTTCGGGTCACATTATGCTACTAGGTTTTAGACTTTAGATGATCATCAAGTTGTTCGCAATGGTCCTCACTTCTTCCAACTGCTAGAATCTTTCTAGGACTACTTGGTGTTTGAGTAACATGTTCTTTAAGGTGTCCTCTTTGGATTAGTCTCTAAATGTCGTCATTCAAGTGTCTGCACTCTTCGGTGGGATGTTTACAGTCACAGTGGAGTTGGCATCAGTTACTAGATTTTGCTTCTTAGCGTCATTCACTGTCTTCTCCTAATCCTTGAGGTCACATGGATTTGGTTGTTAATATCTCGAGCTCTGGATTTCGTTGAAACTCGTAGTTTTCCGTCTTCTTCATTTAGAGTGTTCACAAACAATAATAAGATGATGCTACCTAGGAATAAAGTTGGAGTCTTTTCAATAGTCAGCAATGTTCTAAGTTCTTTTTCTTTGAAATGTGGGGCAGGGAGTTCTCAACTCTTGAAGGTTCTTGAAATTTTGCAAATTCCAGCTAATGATTTTTCTTATGCCCAATTTCTCTTATATATTGAATATCATTTAATATAATTCTGCAAATCTGCAACACATAATGCAATTAATTAGTTTTGCCACGTCAATTTGATTATGATAAACATCTACTTTTTCACTCAATTAGAGTATCAAAATCTAATCTATTGTATCTTTTTTTGATTAAAATAAAAATTATAATTTGCAAATATATAATTGCTAAAATGTACAAAGGATAAGTGAAAATGGATGTATGAATTTTAAAGCAAAATTCAATTCCCTAAAAAAAACCATTCAATATTTTAATATATTTAAAAATTTCATTTTGAGGAAAAAAAATAAAACGAATCATGTCTTCTAAACTTGAGTAAAGAGAAGAGTTGGTATTTACTTGTTCTTATTTATTAAATATTGCATCATCCATAATCATGAATCTCTTTTTTGCATTTATATGTAGAATATATAAAAGAATGGCCATTATTATATAACAATATATAATCATAAAATTTTTTATAAATAAGTATTGGATTTGAGGTAATAGCTAAAAACTAATTAATAAATTAATCATCATTTTTCAACACATTATAAATTTTTTGACATTAATTAATCCAGTATGTAAGTTTCTCATCGATTGGCTTTTTCAATTTTCGATTCTTTCACATGAAAATTTCTAATTTATTTTTTCAATCACAAGAGCAATAATTGTTTTACTATTGCCATCATTATAACTATTATTTTCTTGTTTTTTTTAATTTGCGACGTATTAAAAAATAAGGGATATTCTTTTGTTTTTTTGAAAAAAATAAAAAATAAAAAATAAAAAATAAAAATAGTAATGATAACCATTAAATCTTCAAAATGGGAAAAGAAATTTTTTTAAAATTAACTAGATAAATATAGTATATTTTTTCATACTGAATTAATACATTTTTACCATATAATAATAAATCTTTTAATAATGAATTGAACTAATTTTTAAAAGGTAATAAGAGACCAAATAAATTGGAATATTCATTATTGGAATAACATGAAAGTAGCATCGATCCATAATTACTTTGATATATTTTTTGAGGTAGTAGCCATAGTAGTAAACTAATATACTTGGTTATTAATTTATATTATATGAAAAAAAAAGGCCTTTTACACATTCAAAGTCATAATTATGCTATGTTACTTCAAATTTTAATTACCTATTATATCCTTAATTTTCAATTTAATTTTAAAAGTGCATTTATCACTTGATATAAAATTACAAAATACAAGTAATATAGTCAAAATATAATAAAAATTTTAACTGAATGTGTAGGTAGATATATATATATATATATATATATCTCACAATTTTGAACTTTTGACATAGGAATTATTTTACTATGTATAAATTTATATTAATCAATAATTAATATTGCAAGTTATTCTACGTGGTTATTGATGATTTGTTTATTGTATATTATATCAAAAATTGAGTACTTTATTATTTATTCATATAACTAATATTAATAATATGAATAAATGAAATTTATGCACATAGGAATAACATATCATGAAGATTAGTATATATGTATATATATAGCTTTTGTATGTTTTGTGATTATGAATGATAATATCCACATTTTTAATAAATCGCATTAAGCATTTTTATATATAAATTCTATATAATTATTATATTGAAACTATTTTAAATTTGAAAGAGTAAAAGTAATTAAGTGAATATGTAATTTCAACTACTGAAGAAAAAAATTATTTATCATTAACAAATTTTCTAATTGTTAAAAATATCTAAGCTTTAATAAAGAACATTGATATATTTTAATTTAAAATAATTTGAATCTTGGATTTTCTTAAATAAATTAATCAACAAATCAATATAAAATTCCTAATTCAATTAAAAAATTTAAAATTCTAATAATTCATAATTTGATCAAAATTGCGCAATTGTGATCAAATACCACTATGCTATATAAATAACAAAGATAAGTAAAATATTTAGTTAATTAATGTAACATGCTAAAACACATATAGATAAACAGGAGAAAAAAATAGTTTGTCATTCAAATTATGCGCATTTTTACACTTTGCTAACAAAAATTTTTTTATGACAATTTATCATCCAAATTATACTTGTCTTTTCACTTTGCCATATGTGAACCAATTCTGGTGGAATAGTCTGGTTAAATTCCATTACATTATTGGAATGGGCCTCTTTATAAAGTACTAAAGTCAAACTTTTCAATTTTGTAGGCATAATAGTCATCTCCTCAATATAGCCTCATTAAATCGCAAAACGCAACAAATTCTTTCATTATACTTTTTGGTGCATATCTTGAGATAATTTAAGTTAGAAAGATTGTCTTTTTATGAAGTGATGAAAATACCTTTAAAAAAGATATGTCCACTCCTATGATGTAATACCGATGAAATACTTTGTCGAAATTGGTTCATATATGGCAAGATGAAAAGAAGAAGTATAGTTTGGATGTTAAATTGTCACAAAAAAAGTTCAGTTAACAAAGTGCTTTTCAAAGTGTAAAAACGTGCATAGTTCAAATGACAAACTATTATTTTCCCTGATAAATATAAACATATAAACTGCTTTTTCACCTGCACATTACTAAAGTTGACAAATCACGCTAATAAATTTAATGAATTCCTTTTGAACAAATACGTAATATTTTTTCCTTCAATAGATATAAAATACATACAAACATCTCTATTTTTTATCTAGAGAAACTAAGAAAACATTGACGAACAATAGAGAAATAAAAATTCAATAACCAAAGACAAATTCTTATACAAAAATATTTAAAATAGTATTGTGAATGAATATATAAAATATAATTGTTTGAAACGAACAGAAAAATCGTCACTCTAACTGTTATGCAGAAAAATATTAAATAAATGTATTAAAATAAATTACAACTATACCTATTTAATTCAGAATCATTAAAAGCAAAAAGAAAAATGAAAAATTGTTATAAGAATGTCTAATGGCATTTATTGTGATAATAGTATTATTATGATATATATACTAATTTTAAACTAAAAAGAAAAAAATTACGAATGTTATACTACTTAGGGTAAGAGTTGCACACTTAAATTGTTAAAATAAATTTAAATAAACTTTAAGTTAAAAACCTAACTTAAAAACCTAAGAAAGGAAAAGAATTGTTGCTATATTATGATAACCGAGGCAAGACATTTACAAGTAAATAGAAAAAACAATAAAAGCATAAAAATATAATAGCACAAATGTTATAGGAATATCGAAAAAAATAACGTAGTAATAGTAGTAATAGTAGTAGTAGTAGTAGTAAATGCAATATTGATATCTTAACTTTGAGATTACTTACATTTGGTGGGTAAAATTTTGTGATAAGAATATTTAAGTTGACATATATCAAATACATTTTTGAACTTATTCGATGAAATAATATTTATATTAATTTTAATTAATTGAAACTATTTGATAAAATAATAAAAATTAAGATCTTGCAGTGATTAAGTGTAGGTCAGATATAAATGTATGGATTTTATGTATCACAATGAGGTTGAAGGATGTCTTGCTTTACGCTCCATATGGTACTCAGATTTTTTCACGATGTTTTTTCATCTCGAATATCCTTTAAGAACGGTGGTGGGGTTTTGTATTCTCAAGGTACTTAGATGTTTTTTGAGGCCAATGAAGTTGTGACACTACAGCAATTCACACAAATGGTAACACAAGATTTTGTTACCATATATGTGGAATTTGTTATTATAGGTTTTGGTAAAGAAAGTTTTGTTACCAATCTTTTGTGAGCTAAAGATTGTCGCCAATAATAAACGGTAACAAAATTTTGGTCTTTGTTACCAATAATATTAGTAACAAAACTCATTTTGTTATCTTGAAATGGAAATGGTGACGAAATATATCATTACAAAACATCTTGTAATGATAACCAATGTGTTGCAATCACAATTGATTAATAATTAGTAACAAACCTATTTGTTACTAAAAATAGTCAATTGTTGTGTAATAGGTTTTCATTACTAGAAGTTAATTTAATTATGATTATATATTTGATTAATTTTCGTTACCGATAGAGTGTGTGACCAAAAAGTTTTTTACAATAACTTAATAATAAATTAATCAAAAAATAGTTGTTTCGTTATAAATAGATAATATGACAAATAATTTTGTTACCAAAAGAATAAAAGCTTCTTTCTTAGGATATGCTCGTAATAAAATATCTTGTTATCTATAAATTTACAAAATCAAGATTTCATTACAAATATTTACATTGATAAAAAGATGTTACTAATACCCAAAAAATATACATGCTTGTGTTACAAATAAATATAGGTAACAAAATTTGTTATTATCTATAATTTTTTCATGTTACAAATATTTAAAATGACTAAAATCATTGTTACTTAAAATTGTTTTAGTAATAACAATATAGCATGTATTTGTTACAATATGTAAACTATATATTAAACATTGGAAATATAGTGTGCAATGAAAATACCATCTTGTACCTTCTGTATCCCAAATTCATCTTCCAAATTCTACACCATGGAGTGAGAACACCATTCTATATAGCATTCATTCCAAAAGCATCATCCAACATTAACGGTATGCTATGAGAACATCACCCTGTACAACTTTAACACTCTAATTTAAAAACATCAAATACAAAATCTACTTGTAAGATTCTTTATAAACTTGTCATATGTCCTAGCTCAATTGCAAATACTTCAAGTTTGAAATTTTCTTTTGCAAGTCATTGGAGGGGTCGTCTTGTAAAATTCTGTAAAAAAGTGATTCCAACCTTAAAATCAACATTGAGATACTAGGAAAAAGAAAAAAGGCATGACATTGATATAGAGACATCTTGAAATCCTTCCAACAGTTAAGATCCTTTAAGAAAAAAAGTCCTGCAACAACTAAATCACAACCTTTAAGCAGAGACAATAAGCAAATTTTTAGGTACAAAACAGTCTATATTCATATTCAAGGTGCATTTCTCCCCAATAGAGCATAAGCAACCCATATTTCAAATAAATAATTCATATGCAAAAACAAAAACCAAATTTTCAGCCTTATGACAACCAATAGAACATAAGCATCCTGTCCAAGTGCAACTCTCACAATTCTTATGCATTTTTGTAGCCAAGAACTTAAATGTATATCTAAATTCTCAAAATATGATTCTTATTATCAAATGCACAATACAATTTTCTTTTCATGTTGCAATCAACACAATTTGTGTTATCATATATTTGATAAATATATATAGATGTACTATTCAAACATCACCAATTAGGATGCACAAAATGTTTAACTCATTTATGCTAGGATGGCATTTAGCATTTCCTTTTGCAAATTCATTAATTTAAGATACCTTGACCATCAACAAATTGGATGGTTTGGAAGAGCCAAAAGAAATAAGAGAAAGAAATATGACTTTCTAGATAATAATACTCCATCCAACAATACCTATACACCTTTCAACTAGCATGTGTTTAGGAACAATGACATGACAAAATATAAACTAAATTTCGAAGAAGCCCAAAAGACTACATAGTCATTTTATAATAAAAATATGCCATCTCCAAAATATCTCATGAGAAATGTGGGAAGAGAACAAACATATAGCACTCAACTTTTAAAAACTATACAAATTATTTAGAAATTGCGCAAAAAATTTATCATGGATAGAACTAAATTTGGGACACCCATACTGAGCAATGCTAGACAACAACTCTAGACCTACTCAAACATGCCTCGTACTCACTAGAACATTAGACAATGGTAATTAATAAATGAAAAGACACATAAAAGGGAATAATAATGCACATACAAACACTTCAAGAATCAAAAAAAGAAAAGAAGAATAACATCGCCAACTCTTTCAATGAAAAGCAAATTGTTACACATAAATTGAAACCTTTGAATATTCATTGAGTTTGTTTTGTTCCATAGATACATAGTGCCAAAGGAGATAAAAAAAATTAAGGAAAGTTTCATACAAAATAAAAATATACACAACAAACCTGATCAATTTCTTCAGTTGCTTCTGCTTGAGAATCTTTTATTTCAGATGGTTTATCAAGACCACGATTTTGTCTAGTACACTTGGTCCTAAGAGGATAGTTTATGTTGTTGCATTTCTTACACTTCAAACTTCTCTTTAGCATGTCTGGTTCTAAATCACAATATTATAAGTATAATGTATACTTATGGTGTAAAGGAAAACTACATTTGTGAGTAATACTTGAATTCTTGCCTGACTTGACACCTTGTATTGATCATAAGAACATTCAAAACATATGTTGAAGCTAAAAAGTTCCAAATCAAGTAAACTTCCAAAATCGACATATGGATTCGGTCCTCAATTTGACACTGAAGACAATACATCAACATTAGCAGATGTAATATGATGGTGAACAATTTCATGATGACATGGAACACTAAAAGCTAGAAATTCAAACATGAGATCCAGGCTTAGGTGTATTGCACTTCTCCATGTTGCAAACTATTCCAAATGAAAAATTGGCATTGCCACATTTAGAATAAGACTAATCATTGTCACAGTTCCATTTGGCAAAGAATAAAACAACTAAAAATTCACACAAAAACACTAATTTAGTTCAGAAATGAGATTAAAAATACATGAAAAATCACATACCATCAGTTTTCTTTTGAGATTTATCCTTGGGGAAAAATCTAGGCCTTGAACCCTATAGTCAGAATCACTTGACAGTCAAGTACAGTATCACATATAGAAATACTCATTTCCAAAATAGAAGAAACACATTCTTTTATAATGTAGAAACAACATAATTGGATTTTCTTTAATGAAGCAACATGTTAGCAAAGCAAACCATCCCTTATCATTTAACAATATTACATATGATCCTGATACCACATGGCTCCTAGTAGATAATCCATCTTACATGCAAATAAGTACCAGACACACAATTGTATGCTCTTCTACAAAGTCATCATTCACAAATAATTTCAACTAAATTTACACAAACATTACAATCGATTATGATTTTTAAAGACCTACGGTAGGTGAGAAATAAACGAAATAGATTAACCTATCGCAATGATGATTCTACTAAACAAATACTGATAATAGATGCTTTCACATTATATCTTGGCCCCCCTACAACCCCCATTTTTTTGTTTAGAGGCATTAAAAAAAATTCCTTGAGAAACTATCATCCTGTTGCTCGCTTAAAACAAGTTATAGATCAAAATGCAAATGCATGAACTATTTTTTATTCTTTTCAATTTGACAAAATCCCAATAAATATCTTTATGGAGTTTATAAGTTAAAATAGAAGTAGGATATGCATTTTTTTAGAATGTGATATGTAAATAAAAATCTAGTGTTTTCTTATATATTCTACAAATGAGATGGTAAATTCTAATGGTACTAGTCGCTTTCTCATTCATTAAGAAATATTTTTTCCTATAAAAATCAAATATATCATAAATTTCAACTCCAATATATATGAAAATGTATTAAATTACAATTAAAGTAGAATATTACCTTAGAAAGGTTGTCATTGTCTTACTAATCTGAGCTTATAATTGAGAATAATCTAAAGCTTTAGATCATCCTCGCTCCATTATTTTCTATTTAATATCAAGATTTGAATAGTTCAATATTTTTATCTTCCAATATTTTCCTTCCAAGAAATGTAGAAATGCAAATTTGGGCAAGAAAATTGATTGCAAGAGAACATAAAATAAACCCCAAAATTTATTAAAAAAAAAAAAAGAGGAGAAAGAAGAAGAAGAAGCAAACAACAAAAAATATGATCATTCTAATTTAAGTCACCACAAAATGAAACTCAATCAAATAAAACCTAATCCAAAGAAAAATAAATTAAATGCAAAACAAGAATAATGGCTTCCTCATATTAGAGATAAATCATTCAAAAAGAGGCAAAAATTCAACTACAATACATGAGTGTAGATCTTAAAGAATCACTGCATAGAGGATAATGCAAATGTAAAGCTAACTCACAATTCTAATACTCTCAGAACTTCATCAAATGAAACAAGAAACAAGATGTTGTTTCTTATTTGTGAAACACAGTGAAACAACATAATTGAGAATTCACTAGATGCAAGTAAATTATATTTACCAAGGGTGACTAACTTGTAGATAGGAAAGGAAGTCCTTGCTACCAATTTATAATTGATATACCTGCAAATTGGCACATCATTCTAATAAAAAATACTAAAGATACAAGATGCATAAAGTTTATTAATATCATATCTTGAAGTGAGTTTAGCAATGGATACCACACACAATACTTCCAGTAAAAGAATGCTCAAATTGATCACGTAAGAAAGTTCTATAGAAAGATTTATTACAAACATATGAAAACACTAATTCTGAGTTGTTTATCATTATGCCTGAATTTCAATTTAAAGAACTTCAAGAACTTCACAAGAGGACTCTAGTCCAAATATCCACATGCACATGCAATGAGGCACTGACAATTGTTATTCAACATTTGCATCATTTAGCCATCAGACTTGACTTATTTTTCTTCAATTCATTCCACATAGGGTTGTAAATGTCAAGCTTGACTCATTTTGAGAGCTCCGACTCAATTAGATTATTTTGAGCTCAAGCTTGATGAGTCTAAAACTTATGAGCTCAAGCTTGAGCTCGACTATTTGCTCAAGTACTTGAATTTGCAAAGCTCAATTCAAGTACTAAATCTAAATTTTAGACCTAAAAATATAAATTAGGAAAATATTTTGCCACTAAAGTGTACTAATCCAAAATAATATAAACCCTTGCACTAAAAGAAAGACTGCATAACTCTAAAAAATAGTAAACCAATACACAACCATTCATCTAGCTTGAACATAAAATCACCATATTTTTGAAAAGATAAATAAAACATTTAATTATTCAAACATATGCCGATTACAAACTCAATAATCATCCCCTTAATCATTGTCCTGATATCTGATGTTTGATTTCTTATGTCCAAATATCATGTCAAACTCATCCATAATATCACATGTATCATATTCTAAATATGAATTTCTCATTTAGAGAAATGAAGATATTGGTGGCATATTTTCCACATATGTTGCATCTTCAATAAATCCATCATTCCAACCCATTCATTTCGAAAGAGTTTCACTATAAGCTTGGCTAATCACATTAACTTCTGTGTTCCATCACTGCATAGAAAAGAGGCAAAATAATAAGTCCAAATCAAAGAACAAAATATATGGCAGTAGATGCTTTAATGGGAACATCATCATTAAGTTCGAAATGTAAAAGACGGGAATAAATTAAATTGCTTCTAACATAAAAGAGTTAATGAATCGACAGAGTAGTGTGAAGAAAAGGGACATCTTACCAAGCAAGAGATATGTAAAGAAGCAAACAATTTTTTCCATAGAATTGAAAACTAAGCTATGTCTCCAAAGAATTAGTGTCCATGCGAATGACCCTATACTGATACACACATCAAAAACAAAAAATATAAAAAATGTGAACCAATGTCATCAAAATGAAAGAGAAGTGATACTAATCCAATTGCTTACCTCTACAAATAAGCAAACCACGAAAAGTTTCTCATTTCTAGAATAACTAAGAAGTATGTTCAAGAATATTGTATAGGCATAATAGCAGAAGTTCTGTATAAGAAGAACTTAAGTGAGTCATCAATGTTTTCCCTTTTTTCTATTGGTTGGCTAGAAAAGGAGCTAAGCAAGCAAAAAAAAGACCGCTTTCAGGATGAAGGCAACCGTCTCACTGTTGGAGGCCAGTTGTCATTGCACGAGGTTGCTGGCCTCAGTCTTGCACAAAGACTAGAAACTGTGGCCAAAATCATGCATAGACTAGATCTGGCCTCCGCACAAGGCTGGCAAGTTGGCCTTTTGCCTAAGGCCAGCCTATCGACTATGTTATTGGCCTCATGTAGAGGCTAGCAACTGCGGCCAGCGTGCAAAGGCTAGATACGAATTCTATATGATGGCCGCAGTTGCTACTGGGGCTGTGAGGGCTAGCAACAACTACGATACATGAGATCGAAAACTACTAATGGCTTTATGTGGTTGGTAGCTACCACCAGTAGTATGACTGCTAATGGGCTATTTAAAAGAAAAGGAAAAGAAAAGAAAGAAAATGAACAGGAGAAGCTGGAAAGAAAGGGATGAGGAGGAGAAGATGACAAAGAAAACTTGCCTTTTGGAAAAGAAGTGGGAGAGGTTAAGGTTTATCTAAAATGATTTTTCAATGTTTAATTTAAATTTAAATGCTTAATTGTATTTATATTATCTTTATTTCTAAAATTTACATTTTTGGAGCTCAAAATTTTAACTTTAAAGTTTATTTATTACACATAATTTTTGTAATTATATTTTGATAATTGACAATTTTTTAAATTTTATTATATTATAGAGAATACTTTTATTTTATAATGAATTTTTTTACATTAATCAATTAATTTTTAGATATTTAAGCATCCCTACCATATAAATATGCATATATATATATATATTATTACTTATAAATAAAAAATAAATATTAGATGATACATAAAAAGTTTAGAAACTTAACTTGGGAGAGTCATTGACTCCAACTATTGTCCATATATGATGCATACTACATCTAACCAACTGTCCATTCTACCTCCTCTGCATTCTTGACAATCCATCTTTGTCTCAGTAGAGCTTTTCAGCGGCATGTTTTAGTCCTCTTCCCCATTACTTAGAAAAAGTAAAGCACTGATTTATGTAACACCCTTGAAATTTGGCATTTTTGAGAAATAAGGATTCAAAATTCAAGATATTAATTGGTTAGATTTTAGGGCTCATGAAATAAATTAAAAGGACTTGATTGCTAGAATTCTAAAATCTTTGGTGTTAATTTTCAATGTTCAAAAACTTGATTGGATCACATTGTAAAGCTTTTGGGGTTGCATGGTAAATAATTTAAGTCAAAGGGTCTAATCTTATGCACTAACTATTTCGTGGGGCTTGATTAAAGAAAGACCAACTTTGATGGATTCAATTGAAAAGGGCAAAAAATTTTTGGGGTCAAATTGAAAATCTGGAAAAGTTCACTATATAAATTTCCTATTTTCAATTTCGCCCTCATTTTTTCTTCACCTTCACCACCGAGATCCTCTCTTCCCCTCTCCAACAATCTCCTCTGGTAATGCCCCAACTTGCAAACTAAACCACCCAACTTCTTCCCTTCATCACTGTGAACATACAGATACCCAATGTAATAGAAAATAATTGGCGAAACGATCGAAAAAGTGGCCTAAAAATTTGGCCACGACAGAGGTGATGGGTTTCTAGTTTTAGGCTACCTCTGGAGGCGACCAAAGGGTGTATTCTGATGAGCTTAGCTCCAGGATCACGTGGTTAGCTTCAACTCCTCAAACGAACCGCTGCAAGCAACAAAATTGGAAAAAAACTACGTGGTGATGAGTGGTGGCATTGAGTGATTGGAGCTAAAATTGAAGGCTTTCCCAATAGTATTTGGTGAAATTAACTTGGGGGTTTGCTTAGTTGAGCTGAAAGGTACATTTTAGTAATGATTTGGCTTTTTTTTTTACAGCAGCGGTGGCACGGCAACAATTCCAAGACAGTATCTTTAGCTCATCATGATGATCATGGAAATGCTATCGATTTTTGGTTTGAGGTTACGATAATTGGATCGAGGGTAAAGAGTTGGAATGGGATTATGCTCATATATATATATATTCATATATTGTATTGTTACTTCCGTAAATCTTTTGTATTGCCAAGAAATAAAGAGTTGATGTAGGAATTGGTTATTCATGTGACATGCATGCATGGATTATGACATCGCATAGTAGGCCAAGATTATCTCTTATTGAATGATAAGCATGGATTAATCAAGTTAATTATGCAATTAAACTAGGATCTTTTGAAATTAGAACTTGAGAGATGATAATTGGGTGATTTGAGATGTTATGGACTAAGACTTAGAATATGCATATACCTTTATAGAATTAGTAAACTTAGATTGTATAATTTATGAAAATTTTGGGAATTATTGAGTTAATTGGAAAAGAAAACTCTAATTTTATGTATTTAAGACCTAAGTGGCCATAATTGGGTTAATTATGATGATTGGATTATTATCGTTGATTTGGGATATTGTTATCAAGATAATTATGTACCTAAGGACTAAACTTTATTCTTATGCTAGAATCAATACAAACCTTGTAGCTATTTTTGTGATGGAGGCCTGATTAGCATTTTGTATCGATTATACCCAAAAACTATTGTATTAGTCGAGAAATTAGCGATTTTAGGATATTAATGGTACAAATATAACTTTTAAGGATTATTGGAGTTGAATGGAGAATTGATTGTAAATGTACTCTTTTGGTCAGGTAATGAGGAAGCGAGTCATGTGTGTCAGTAGACTACCAATTTTGGTTGTTGTATCTGAGACTATGAAGATAAGGGTATGCTACTTTAGCCTTATTTATTCTATATGCTCTTGTGAAATGACCCCTGTGAGACTTTAATGTGATTGTATACGTACTTGTCTTGTTATTGGAATCATACTTCTTGTGATCAATTATTATCAATTTATTGATATGTATACCCCTGTAAGGGTTAGCTCTTGTTCATGTTTTGTTATGAGTTCGTTCTTGTTCATTTTGGTGCTCAAAACTTTTGAATGTTATTATCTTATACTCATTCACGTCTTGTATTGTTATCGAATGCGCTGCCAACACACTTCTTTGTTCGTGTCTTGTTATATAGCCATGATGGCTTAATCGTGCTTATTGATCATTATTAACTATTAACTGTTCTGTATATCGCTCATATGGCCTTGTCAGCAACTTGCTATATCAAAATAATTAAGTTTTAGACTGTGGTTCCCAGATGTTGAGCTCAGGGCGAGCCATTAAGTTATTCTCAACTGTCATGCTAGGGATGAGTCGATATGATTGACTAACTGATTGATTGACCGACTGACTGTCTGAGTAACTGATTGTGATAAGTTGTTCCTAATTATTGAGCTTGGGATGAGCCGATAAGTTGATCTTAGCTATTTGCTTGGGACATGCTGATAAGTTGATCCCAATTGTTATGCTCAGGATGTGATAGTAAGTTGATCTCAGTTTTTATGCTCGGGATATGCTAACATGTCTAACTGATTGACCGACCAATTGACTGATTGATCGACTGACTATCCAACTACCTCACTGACTGACTGAGTGCTCGATTGATTCGTTGATTGATAGATTGATTGACTGACTAGAATAAGGAGAGATTCCTATTTGCTTAACTTTTTATTACTTGTATTCTGAAATGTACCTGTTTAATTGTTAGATTTTGATCTATTGAGTTAATTTTCTTGACAGATCCTTATTGTTTATTATTACTATTATCCCTCACTAAGTCCTTTGGACTTACCCCTTCATTTTATCTTATTTTTCTCAAACAAGACTGAGTGACAAGCATGGACTCCAGGTTGGATCCGCGAATATAATTTTATAAGAAAATAGATATGTGTAATTGCATATGGGCATATTTGGACTTTTGTATAATTTGAAAATATTGTGATATATAGGATTAAATTGATATTAGCAGTATGTATATAATGCTGTGTGATGAACGTTTGGAACCACTGATGATATGTATTTAGCACTTATTTTGTATGTTATGGGATTATCTAAGGTTTGTATATGGTGTTTGTGAAGGTTGCTTAAGTTGAAATTTGTGAGAAGTTTGAAAAATTTATGTTGGGCCTCTTAGTTGTTTATGGATTTTGAATTAAGATTGAACTGAATGGCGTCTCATCTAGGGGTTATCCCTAGAAAGAGCGCTATAGTTTAGGTACAAAATACTATCATTACTGCTTGAACAATTAGACATCCAACCTGTAATTGCAACAACCCAATTCCAAGAGCTCAATAAAAGCTAAATAATAGGCTTTATCCACTTGAAATTCTTAAAGAATTGCTGGCCTTCATTAAAAAATTTGTTGACATTATTCGAAAATTTATCTAAAATTTAAAAAATATCCTCTTATAGTTGTTCTTATTATTTTTGAGACAAAAATGTATTTGAACCTATTTGTAATACTTTTCCTATCTTTGGAGTGTAATTTAACATTGTTTAAACTATTCTTAAAAAGTTTAAATGTATCTTATTATTAATAAAAAAAATTTAAATATTAAATCAAGTTGAACTAAAAAAAATTAAAAAAATTTAAAATCATACACGTATCTAAAGTAATTTAATCAAATTTAATTAAATTTATTTATTAATTAAAAATAAAATAAGAAAAAATTAAAATTAAAATTAAAATTAAATACTCTCTTAAATGGATATAATTTTACAATTTTAAATTTTATAATCCATAATACTAAAATAATAAATATATCTAAAATATTATAAACAATTAAAACTAACTAATAATATTAATAGTTTTAAATACATAATTTGATCACTTTAATTATATTAATATAATTTAAATTATTTTGGAAAATATAATTGATAAATTTTAAATAAATAAAATAAGTAAAAATTAATTATTTTTAATAATGTTAAATTAATAGTTAATGATAATACATAAATTAATATCATATCCCTTTATTGATAATATATATGGGAGTATTAATTTAATAAAATTTATTAACATTTTTATTCAAATCTTTAACGATTTGGATAGCATATTTTCATATTCAATCTGCTTAATTAGGATTAAGGATATTTATCAATGTATATGATCCCTTAGATATGTTAATTGATTAAAAATTCTAAAATTTGGATTTAATTCAGATTGGACTTCAATCAAAATTTGATCCATTGATAACCCTAATTAAGATATTATTGAAGCCCAATTTCAAAAACAAATTGGTGAAGCCCAATGCCAAAAGGAAGTCTAGGGCAGTTGAAGGATCAAATTTTAATTCGAATTTGATTTAAGTTCAATTCTAATTTTAGAATTTTTATTCGATTAAAATATTCGATTGATCACATTCGATTATAAATATTCATAATTTGAAATATGTTGATCCGATACGGAACTAAACAATCCAATCCATTAAAAATTCAAATTTGAATTTTAATATTTTTTTATTAAATTAATATTCTTATATATAATATTAATAAAGATTTTAAAATAAAATTTATATATTATATTGACTTAAAATTCATTTTAATATTTATATTATACTATTAATATTGAATCTTTTACCTAAAAAATAATAGATATGCTGATAAAATGTCAACTATAATAATGTATATTAATTTATTTATGCATTAATATAATATAAAATAGGAGTTTAGTATTCAAATATTTAATTTTTTGAACTGATATATAACAAAAAGTTATTAGAAATTCAACTATTACGTAAATTTACTTTATAAATACAATATTTTTACACAATCCAAAAAGAGAAAAAAAAACAAAGAAAGAAAAAATATTTAATTGGGCCGTTTTTTTATCAGAATTAGATATGGTACTGATTAGCAATAATTTTATAGGATATCGGATCAAATTTGGATATGAATTTTAATAATCAAATTCAAATATGTGATTCAAATTCGATCCGTTGACAATCCTAACTAAAAGTTTAATCAACAATTAATTCACTAGAAATTTAGATAAGCTCAATTTTTAAAAGAAAGCTCAACTCACAAATTAATTCTCTAAAATTTTGGTCAGACCCAATTACACACCAATTATTTCACTAAAATTTTTCTCTAAGTGAGATACAAAATTATTTTTAAAAATTTTGTCAAGCCCAACTTCCTAAGAGAAAGCCCAGCTCAACAATTACTGCACAAAAAGTTTGGTTAAACCTCATTTTTGAAAGAAAACCAATTTAACAAATAATTAGGGCTGTTAATAAAGCAAATTTTAATCCAAATTCGATTCGAATTCGATCCGATTATTTATGATCTTTAACCAATAAAAGATTCGATTGATGTGATCCAATTAAAAAAGTTCAAAATTCGAAATAAATGAAGCGAATATAGATATGACTCGATTCGATCCATTAATAATACGAATTCAAATATATTTAATATTATAAATATATAGTATTACACACACATATTTATACACATGGTCCTATAGTAATGCCAAAGTATATACTTGGCGGAAAAAAGTAATGAACTCTTGTGCAATATATGAAATCATGTGTTTTTCATATAATTGTTAAATTTCAAGCTTATTTACATCATAATTATATCACTTATTTTTTAATTTTTATAAAAACAATTATGTGGGAAGAATAATAAGTAAGAACCGAATGCCATAATATAACAAGAATGCAATACAAATCTCGATTTGATTAGAATGAGTTTCTTTTCTATAGAACTTTGAGTTTATAGTTAATTGATTAAGAATCATGTATAATTATGTATGTATAACATCAAATAAGTACTATTATTAGCAATTGAACCTAAAATGTAATGATCTAGTAAATGAATGTGATTGAGTTAAATTCTATTGTTACTTTTAAATGATCAATTAACTTGAAAATTTATTCATTAATTTGTTGTATATTTTTTTTTAAGGATGAAAGTTTTGAATTTGGAATCTACTAAATTTTTAGAAAAATAATAAATATATGATGATTTTTGAAATATTCGTATTTGAGTTTTTTTAGATATCCGACTTTTGTTTGGATCCGAATATGGTTCTATCAACTATAAATTTGATGGATCTTGGATCAGATTTGAATCTAGCATATTACTTCCGAATTTGAACTTGAATCTAGCATGATTTGATCAGAATCCGACCAATTGACAGCCCTACAAATAATTCACTAAAACATTTCTCAAGCCCAATTCTTAAAGAAAGCTCAACTTAATAATTAATTCACTGAAAAATGGAAACCCCAATTCTTAAATGAAAAACCAATTCACCAATTAATCCACTAATTTATTGGACTAGCTAAATTCACTAATAATTTGAAGTCCATTCCATAATAATAATAAAAAAGACAATTCACCAATTAATTCACTAAAATGTTTAAGCTCAATTATAAATAAGTTGGTCAAGCTCGAATAGCAAATTCATTGCATTAATTGGAAGCCCATTTTCTAAATGAAAATTTCAATTAATTCCCTAAAAATATATTAAGCCCAATTATAAAATAAATTGATAAAACCCAATAAGCAATTTCATTACATTAACTGGAAGACGATTTCTTATGAATAAAAAATTCAACTCATCAATTAATTCACTAAAAATACGATAAAGCACAATCATAAGACAAGTTGATCGAGCCCAACTAATTCATTCTTTACATTATTGTGAAGCCTATTTTTTTATTTAAAAAAAAAAAAAAAAGCCCAATGCACAACATCACTACAATTTTTGGTCGAGGCTAATTATAAAAATAAGTTAGTGAAACCCAATTAACTAATTCTTTACATTGATATAAAGTCCAATATTACAATTCACAAATATATTTGTTCAAACCCAATTCTTAAAAACAATTTAGAAAAACCCAACTCAATAATTATATTTGCACTAACAGTTTTAGCATATATGGTGTAAGTACTAAAATGTTTTTAGCATAAAATAATAAAAAGTTTCGATATTTTACATTATATTAATATATTAATAATTATAATATTATACAAATTTTCTCATAAATAGTAGTAATAAAATATGATAAAAATATAATTGTGGTTATAAAATGGTGGGCTATATATATATGGTAGTATGAAATTTTTTTTAAAAAAAGAAAGAAAGAAATGAGGACATTTTATACAAATCACTCAAAAATATAAAAAGAGTAAGTGCTTTATTAATCATATTGATGACATCAAGCTATGATGTGAAACATAATTCTTAAAAGAAACCCCTATTTACTAATTCACTTTTTATGTGAAGTCCAATTAATTGTTGAAGGAAACCATAATTTGCGGCAAAATTTGGATGAGAAGTTAATTTAATTGTAATTTACTATTAGTAACCAAAATAGTTGTTAGCATATCTGCGTAACAAAATTTTAGAGGGAATGAATTTTTGGAGGGAACTGAATTTAACTTTTGTAACCAAAAATTTTGTAACAACGTGTGTTATTTGTAACAAATTCTCCGGTGTTACAAAAATTAGGAAATTTTGTTACATATACATCTTCTTAAATAGTGAAAATATTATCTATAACAAAATTTTATTTGTAGCGACGAATATGTAATTAGTTACAAAAAATCAAAAAGATAAGGTAACAAATTTTCGTTAAAGGTAACAAGATTTTTTTTTGGGTTGCCCAAGGTGAGTATATTAGTAACTAAATCTCAATTTAGTTACAAGAAATTATAAAGTGATAACAAATTTAAACTTTATTACCCAAATTTTTGTTACGTGAAGTGCAATTTGTTGTAGTGTGTCCTCATTGTTAAGACAAGTTTTCAAGATAACTTGCAATCTTTTGGTCTAGGCACTTGCAAAGCAACATCTCTACAATGCATGACTACAATTAGGTTGGCCTCATTTGCATCCATGGGGATTTTCTCTCCATATTGTGCCATTTTCCAAGTTTATGAGTTCACTCCAAAGTAGTTGGATTTTGAAGGGCATCAAGTTATATCCTTTTGTCAAGTTAAAGTTTACAAACTATGTTGAAGCTCAGCAATTTGTTTTGTGGTATTCTATTTTTGCAAATCGCTTAGCGTTTTTAAATAGAGGTTCATACTCTAAAGATAGTTTATTAGCTCTTTCAAGTTCAAGTTATTCCGACAGCCCCTTAGGTCTTCCTCTAAGGAATTTTTTCAAGAATCCCTTAGGATGTGTTGCTGCATTGCATTATTTAGATGATCTTTGACAATCTTAATGTGAAGATGTTACTTTTCCCATTAGGGGTTTTCCTCCAGGCACACTTATTACTTCGCACATAAGGGGTTTTATGCAATGTTCAATTGAGAAATAACAAGTCTCTAGATGGACTTGTAAAACCTTTCAAAGAGGCCTGTCAAAATCAAGTAGCCATTGCAAAAAGAGACAAGAATTTGTGTCTTTGCAATGGCTACCTGATTTCGACAAGCATCTGGGCGTCAAGTTTCTAAAGTGCCTTAGCACCTCTCAAGGCACCTAACTCCTAATGTTCTTAGTCACCTGCAGGGCACTTGGCTGCTAGGATGCCTACCTATTGGGTACCTAATGTCTAAAGTGTCCAAACGTCGTTTCATCAATTCATTTCTCCCTTTTCTTGGGGGATGAAATCATTCAAGAATTGACTAGGGGAGCATGGAGCTCATCCTTCTAGGGTAACTTAGAAAACTTAATTTAGACAAAGTTTCACACCTCAGGAGTTGCTCAAAATATTCATTGCCAATTCATATTTTTGTAGATAACTTAGAGAATTTCCTTGTTTAGGACTATTTGACCTTTTTCTTTTACATAAGTAGTTGTTCAACTTATTCTTGGTTTTGGTTTTACTTGGGGAGACCAAGTGTTGGTCAGACATTCTTCGCGTTCTCTAATGGTATGAATATTTGTTCTTGTGTTTTTAAAGAAATCCCTCTTAATCGATTTGAGTATGCACTTAGTAAATTGGCTTATTTTTAAGTGTTATTGTATTGTCAATAATAGGTTGATTAATGTCTATGAAGGTGCCTAAGTGAGGTGTCAAACCTTTTCTTGTTGAGTTTTAAGATATGCTCCCTTTAGGGGTTTCATCATATACGCAAGAGAAGGTGCACAAGTTTCTTTATGGATGTGTTTTGTGGCGATATTCAAGCATTAAAATTAAATTCAAATGAGGGCCTTACTAGTGAGGCCTCATCATAGCACTTATTTATTTGAATCAAATTTAGTGGTGTGCCTCGCTATCATTAATATAAGTAATATGATCATGTTGCGCATTGAATCTCATTCGTATGGTTTTGACATAGCTATCATCATATGAAATAACTTGATTCACCATATACTAAGGATTTATTTTATGCCATAAAGATGAATTTAAGGAAAAGAATCATACATGATTTTTCAAAGATCAGATGTTGAGACTTATCTTGCTACCGCAACTAAATCTCTACCTTTTCCTCATGTGAAATACCATCATATCACTTATTTTAATGAAAAGACCTCACTAGCGAGGTGCACCATTGAATTTGATTCAGACAAATAAATGCTATGATGAGACTTCATTGATAAGGCCTTCATTTGAATTTGATTTTAAGTCCTAAATTATTAGAATAGTGCCCTACAGCAAACTAGATTGGCATGTAAAACTATTCCTTGTATATCAATCTTCATTGCATAATATTCTATAAAATGACCATCTTCCTCTTGTGCAATTTATGACATTCTTCACATGTATTTGGTTGAAGCTCTAAAATCATACAAGACCATAGGACTTGGTCGCACATATGATGATAATCAAGAAATAAGTCTATGTGGTCATAAATTTGAATATTCCAAATCATATATAGAATCTTATGAGGTGGAGCATCTAAGATTTGGATAGACTTGTACTAACGATACATACTCCAAAAGGTTGGATGTTACCCTATTTCATAAGTAATCTATACAAGACATGGATACATGTTAATGGGTGCTTATTAGAGAACAAATTCACTGAAGCCTTGCTTAGAGAATCCATAAGGTAGTTGAAATGTTCTTGGTAATGAAAAATGCACTAGCTTACGATAGTGCATATAATTAGTCCTTTAACTTGATGTTCCATAGTTTTTTTATACTTAGGTCCTTGTGTTTTTTATTTTATCTTGAGCACTTAGCAAGTCATTTGGGGCTTAGGTTGGGTACAAGCTACCTAAGTGTGGAAGTTAGTCAATTCCAAGGTGGGATCCGTTTTGCTTATTGTGAAGAACAAGTTGATCTCGTATATATATATTCTATGATGATCAATTTTGAGAAATTCTTGTTCAAGGTGACATAACAATTTGAAAAATGAGTTTTTCAAAGTTAAGGTGATAAATTGAAGCCATACATCAAGAATAGACGCACAGTTATTGAGGCTATTCTGGAGTCAGCAAATTTCTTATCCTAAGCCTCTTTCGGGAGATAGAAAATGAAAAGACCGTAATTGCATGGCAATCGTAAGCAAAAAGCTTCACTAAAATTAATTCATCCAATTAGTTGGGCTCCATTGTCTTGTGCTAGACATCAACTACGGAGATTGAGTACTCCTTAATTAATGGAGATTAATTGAAGAGTGATTAGTTTAAAAAAGTTTCAACAAATCAGAATATTAGATATTCATTCAATCACAAAGAGTTATGAGCCTATGTCTAATTAATTGGTGAACTTAATGGGTCATACACAAAAGCTTTAGCCACTCTAACACTATGTTTGGTTTAAAAAGTTTGACAAGTAAAAGAAAATGATAGGGAAAGGAAAAAGGAAATAAAGAAATATAAAATCTCAAATTTGTTTGGTGTTAAAGAAATTAATGAAGATAGGAATTAGGGAAAGAGGAGCAATTAAAGTGTAGGAGAATGAGAGAGAGTACTTCAAGTAGAAGTTTTCCTCATTTTCCTCACCATTTTATGAGGAAAATTCATTTTCCTTAAATATACTATATTTTCCCTCAAGTTTTCCTTATTTTAGTGTTTTCCTTACCAACCAAAAAACCAAAGGTATTTTTCTTAGCATTTTCTTTTCTTTTTCTCACTAAAATCCATGAACCAAACATAGCATAAGTGAAATTGGAGAAATTATCTAATGAGACAATTAATTAGATTAGTCTAGTTTGGAAAAGACCAAGTTGACAAATTAAGAATTGGTCATAATGGCTTGATTAATTTAAAGTTTTAAATTAGTTAAATAATTTAAGGAATTGAATTATACCAATTAAATTAAGGTCTTAATTTAATTGAGGTCATGTGTCAATTTAATTAGTTTAGCTAAGTTAAAGAGCTAAGTTGTTTTAATTAAATTAAGAGGTTAATTTAATTAATTGGATAATTTAGTTTTGGAGGAAAATTTTAAATGAAAGAGTGCATTTAAAATTTAGAAGGAATTTTAATCTACTAATTAAAATTTAAATATCCTATTTTGCATGCAAGTTGGCATCAATTAGAAAAAAGATTTGAAGGACACATCTAGAGGATTATTGATGCATCCATCAAACTTTATAAAAGGAATTTATTCCTCCAAAATAGCCTGCCAGACGCATAAGAAAAACTCCCTCCTCTCTCATTTTAGTTGTGAACAAAATAATTCCTCCATAAATTCTCTCTCTCTCTCTCTCTCTCTCTCTCTCTCTCTCTCTCTCATACCACCTCTTGTGCCTTCTCCAAAATTCCTCCTACATTCTTCATCCTTTTACTAGTATAAAAATGAAGAATTAGAGTGCTTGTAAGGTGTGTAAATACCATTAGAGATACCACACTTGGGGTATACTTGTTGGTGAAAAAAGAAAAGTCCATAGAAGAGTTCTTCATCAACCATTGGCCATTTTTGGAGGCCTTTTTTAGTGTTTTGGCTAAGTATGAATGCAAGCTTTGTTTGTGAGTTCTTTGTTGCTAATGCTAAGTATTTTGATGATATCAAAGTGCAAGCCTTGCCTGAGAGTTGTTATCATCGAACATTGTATCATTGTAATGAATGCATGTCGCACGTCAACCACGTGCCCTTGGAGGGGTTTGATGGTTAATTTCAAGGTGTGGCCACATGCCTCCTCGAAATTCTTACAGTGAGCTTATGCAAAATTAATCCAAATGCTGTAGTAATTCACTTAGCATTGTAATGAATAGCCACTTACCTCCAAGAAAGGTGTGCAATTGGCTTACGCAAGTCACTTTTAGGGTGATTCATTCATTTTTATTAAGATGTAGCCACATACCTTTTAGGAGGATTTTTAGCGGTCAACAACCACATTTTCTTAGAGGAGCCGGATAGTAGGTTTCCACCAAATGAATTCAATTCATCTTATAGTAGGCTTATGCTTAGCTGCAACGTATCATGAAGGGATTGCATAGTGGATTTATGCTGAAGTCATTTGTGAGTGAGGTGCTACCACTCACCTCTGAGAGTGATACTGGAGAGGACTTACAATGGACTTATATTTAACTATCACATACTTTTGAAGTGACTGTATAGTTAGTTTACACTAAAGAGAATCAAGCTACTTACCTCCAATGATTATTCCGAGGATTTATGATGGGCTTATATGTAGCAACGATGTATCCTTGAAGGGACTATATGGTATGTTTATGTTAAAAAGAATCAAAGATACTGCTAGTTACCTTCGAAGGTGGTGCAAGGGAGGATTTACAATGGAATCAATACAGTTACCACGTACGCCTAGAGAGATCATATAGTAAGTTTATACTAAAATGAATTGAGTATGCTCTAGAGAGCTTCATCGCGCAAATGCCTTAGTTAAGTAATGTGCACCAAAGAGCTTTATTGCGCAAGCGCATCAAAAGTCAAATTTGCTCCAAAGAGCTTCATCCTCAATTAATACAATATGCATCATAAGCTTCATCATGCAAAATATATCATTCAATAATATGAGGCATTAATATAAAAAAGGCAAAATTTATTCAATTACTTCACAACAATATGAGAGTATTGTCCTTTTTAGATTGCCTTATTTAATTATAAAGAGAACAACTTCAAAGTAAAAAAAGTAGTATTTTAGAACAAAGAGAAAAGTAAATCTTAATTATTCAATCAAAAGTAACTAAGGAAAATGAGATAACAAGAGAACGCTAATGGTGGCATGTTCAAGGTAGTGTAGGTGGTGACTCCTAGTATGACTATCACCATGGCATTAGTGTCTTGGAGTACACCTTTGTCCTTGTCTTTCCTCTTATTGTCTTGTAGCTCTTAATCAATCTTAGGGGCAAGAATTTTAATGTTCTTTAAGGTGCTGGCTTAGCATTCTCTAGTTGCACAATGATCACCTATAGCCTCACCAGTTACATTTGGTATAAGGAACTTTAGCTTTATGTGGTATATCAAGACCATTGCTTGGGATAGGTTTAAGGTAGGTCTCCTAGGCAAATGGGTTCTTGAAACAAGAACTTCATTGTCTTTGAAATCCATTTGGGATACACACCCAAAGCAAAAGGCAACAACATTTCTTCCAGTGCTTCCATGGTATTACCAATGAACCTTATGAAAGGGGTGTTGATCTTCTACAACAGGGTATTATCTATTCCTAGTTGGAGTGTTGCATCATGAAATAGGATATTAGTTGAGTTGTCACTATCCATTAGTATATTCTTAAACCAAAAGTTGGCAAGGGATGTAGAGAGCACTAATGCATCACTATGCTCTCCCAATCTAGGTTATATGTTCTTTTCTTCAGAGGTAATGCTAAGAATCAGGCGATGTACTTCAAAAACTTTTGGTATGGGATCAACCATATGAGCTTATCTGTCTTACTACTTGCACCAGTGCCTTGCTCGCACCATAGAGTCCTCACCTACTGATCTCTTGAGATTACTAAATTAATGCCAATTATATAGAGGTTGATCAAGTTAAGTTGTTGCTAGTCTGTGGGCTTTGGGTCTTCATCGAGCCAGCATTGGCTATCCTTACTCTTTCTCATTATTAGATCATTTTTAGGGCCATTTAGCTTATGTGCCACATACTCTTTGAGGTGTCCTCTCTGGATTAACCCCTTAATCTCACCCTTTATGTAGCTATACCCGTTAGTGGTGTGTCCATGGTAGTGGTGAAAATAGCACCACTTACTAGATCTTTGCTTTTTATGATCATTCATTATCTTCTCCTGATCCTTTAGGGGCAAACAGATTTACTTGTACCCCTAGTATGCATCAAGGAAGCTAAACATATCATACTTTATTGTGGAATTCTTGGGCATATATATGTACGGGATTAGAACTGGTCCTTTAGGCAAGCTTTATATAGGTCAGTGAAGGGAATGCATATCCTTCATTTTTTGATGGGCTTAGGCACCAACACTCTATTAGCTAGCTATTCAAAATATTAAACGACTCAAACATGCTTTGTATTTAGTCACTCATCTACCTATGAAGATAGAAGAGGAATGGTGTTTAGCTCAGAGTTGGTTTTCCATTCAATTCTTAGTGAGAAAAGCAAAAAACCCCAGCATTAAGTGAGAAGACTAATGCTGCTCATGGAGTAGCCATTCCTTTGCATATTGGGTGACTACTTTATCTGTAGCTTGAGCAATAGTGTTCTCTAGAAGAGTTTTCAATGCCTCATGGGCTATCTACAAAATAGGTTCTTCAAAAAAATGGTGCTTGCTATGTAGGTGTCCCTCTGATAAGACTGTACCTTCGGGCAAGCTTTGGTGCTGGATATAACTGTGCTTCAAGCTGATGGTTTTTCATGCTTTCTGGCCTTGGGTCTATCTAGTTATTAAAGTTTTGAGCTCTAAGTCTCATCTACATTCTCAGCATTCTTCTTTGACCTTCGGAGTTTTCCATAGATAGTACCAAGGTCATGCTGCATAAAAATGGATTCAAGGTTTTTTTCAGTAACTAGAAAGGTTAGAGGTTTTTCTTCTCTAGATCGTGGTGCAGAGAGTTTATTACTCTTGAAAGTTTTTGAAAGTTTGCAAATGCAAATAATTTTTTGTGCCCAATCTCTCTTGGGGGCTTAATATTTATAGTTTTTTTCTTCATGGACTCAAGCCTATTAAGATTTTGATGCCTTTCTCAATATGCTTAATTAATTTGAGCTCTCTAGCTCTTTTATTTAATTATTCTTCTTTAATCTATCGAACTTTTTTTAGTTCTTTTACTTTTTTAATCTTATGGACTCTATTAATCATATCCAAATATGTAGGTGGGCAATTGTTTTGGTTGTAGTTTCAACAATGGCATTCTCTAGTAGGATGTTGAACACCTCCTAGGTCATCTACAGAATAGGATCTCTGAAGTACTGTTTACTGCATTAACATCTCCTCTAGTTTAACTGCATCTCTGGGGCAAGCTTCAATGCTAAACATGTCTGTATTTCAGGCTAGTAGTTTTTTGTGATCTCTAACCTTGTACCACTTAATTGTTAGATTCGAGCTTTGGATCTCGTCTACATTCTCAGCGTTCCTTCTCCTTTGTTCAAAGTTCTCTACAAACAGTGCCAAGATGATGCTACATGAAAATTTATTCATGGTCCTTTCCAGTAATCAGCAAGGTCTGATGTTTTTTTTTCTCTAAAATAGGGTACATAGAATTCTCAACTCTTGAAAGTTCTCAAAAGTTTGCAAATTTTTGTGAATGATTTCTTGTGTCTAATTTCTTTTTGGTACATTATAGTCTTTTTTCTTGATGGGCTCAAGCCCATTAAGGTTTTGATGTCCTTGTTGATGTGAACTTAATCATTTTAAGCTCTTATGCCTTTTTTATTTAGTTGTTCTTTTTTGATCCATTGGGTCTTTTCTAGTTGTTGCACCTTTTTATCCTTGGAAACTTAACTAATCATATCAAAATACATAATTGTTGCAATAAAAAAAGTTAAATAGGGGATGCTAATTCCCTTACAATTCAATTTAAGATGAGACCTAAATATACATAAAATTAAATAAATTTTAGCCAAGTAATTCCTCTTCATTACATCTTGAATCTAAAGTTAGGCATGTAATTTACATGCAGTCTGATAGATCCCTAAAGAAGGAACTATATTAGCTGCTTCTGTTGCAAGAAACTTTGTTGCTTTATAACTTTCTTTATAAATATGAGACCAAGGAATATCCATCATCAATGCCATTTCACAAATTTTTATCAACAAATGCTAATATCTCCAATTATTGGTTTGTTTTGAATGTATCATATATACAATAGTCTATGCATCCTGTTCAATCTATAATCTGTTTATACCAAAATATCATAATTGAAATGTAGCTCGTCACAAATAATGTAATAAGAGAGGATCAAAAAAGTTAAGAAGTTGTTTTGTGATGAAAGTGATGAAAAAATGGGATATTCATAAATAAATTTTTACTTTTTTAAAAACATTCTATCCATTAATTATTTGATTAATGGCTTAGATTTAAAGGATACATTAATAGTTGGTGGTAGGGTAGGCAAATGGACCAAATCTTTATGTACCTGACTCGATTTGATTGAACATTTGTGGCTCGAGATAAAAAAAAATTGAGGTTTAATTGAGTACCTGAATTTTATAAGAGGGACAACGTTTAAGTTAGAACCTAGTCCCATATTTCGGCACCCAATTAATATTTTAAAAAAATAGTTAGTAAAGAATAATAGTTATTCACTTCCAAAGAATGCTCTTGGAGTTGGTTCCAGGTGCTAAAGCTATGTTTGGTTACAATCTAGTGGAACAAATTCATTCTGCCAGATTGTAACCAAACATGTTGCCCATTTTCCCCCAAAATGATAAATGAAAAATGTTCAAAACACCCTTGGAGTTAAAGTGGATTAAGACCATAAACTCCCTAACCCTTTGCAAAAACCATCCTACCTGCCGTTTGTAGATTTTATCTCCACCAAAATCTACCATCCCAATTTCTCTAACTCTCTCTCTCGCCTGTCTCCCTCCACTACATTTCTTAGTGTGTAAATAGTTTCTATCTCAGTCATCCTCTTCTTAGTTCTTTATGCGTTTTAGCATTTTAATAATAACCAGGTTTCATCCTTTTGGGTCCTTGATAAAATGTTTTGGTTTACACCTGTATATGTATGTTTTTCTTGGTTTATGTTGGTATTTCAAAAATTCTAGGGATTATGCCCTAATTTTGTGTGGTATTTTCTTATAAATTGTATAGGTTTGCTTTTTGGGGGGGCTTTTTGTTAGGGTTTTTGCAAAAAGTCGAAACTATGGTTTTGATATATGGCGTACTCTAATCTATACATATGTATTTTGGATTCTTTAATGTATTGGGTTAGGCTTTCACTAAATTTAGGGCTAAAGTTTTATTTCTATGATCCATTTGTCATTCTTGTTTGGTTTATGAGATTTCGTATTAAGGTTTAGGGTCATAATATAACCAATTTTCGATTGGTTATTATCTGCACTTTTTTTCTTATTCATTTTTTTGGGAATTTTTGTTCAGTTCATGTACACCATTTAGGCATTTTTTTGATGAGGGTGTAGTCCTATGAACACATGTTAAGATTATGTTTCTTTTATCTAATTCAATAAAATCTAAAGTTAATTACTGAGAACCATAATTTGTTTGAATGATTAGTATGTTTAATTGAAGTTACATTTATACATCCATGTGTCTTTGCAGCTCTTGTTTCCTTTCCTATACTGGATATCAATCTATGTAGAGCATGCTTCTCTGTGGAGATTCTTCTATATGCTGATTAAATGGGCTTTTTTGTCTTGTCAAGTAGAGTTTAATTGTTCTAAATAAATTGTATAGTATTGTTTTATTTTTCATTTTTGAAATCATTCAATACTTGTGCGAATATTGACTAGGCTAGCTTATTTTCTACTTTTCTTAGTGGAGTTAAAGTTGTAAAAAGCATGCTTCTCTATGTAGATTCTTATGTGAGCTAATCCAATGGCATCTTTTGTCATGTCATGTGTAGTTGGAAAGGAGCATATTATTTCTATAGTATTATTAAGTACATTTTATTCGACTATGCATTCAATAATATTGAAATGATCACTCCATTGCATTATTCCACTTAACTCCTTAATTTCCTTACTTCAATCACATTTATATATGTTTATATATATAGGCAACTTTTTTCATTACAACCACCTCAAAATAAATATGCTTCCATTTTTTTACTCACACATTTTCCTATTCACTCACATTCCTCTCCCCATCTAATTAGAGCACTAAAGAAAATTTTTAAACATTGCTAGCACTACATCCTCCTTGACTAATAATTGAAGCAATCTTGAAGATTTAATCTTGATTTCTGCTACACATCCAACGCGTTTTAACTCCTCAACCTACTTTGGTTCATCAGTAAGGCTTCTAATTTCATGCTAAGTACACATTATTTTTGCTGTACTGGTTGGAATATTCAATATGTAGTTTCACATATTGGTATCATGAGGTAGTTTTATGTTCATCTTATTTGTTTCAATGATATGTGGAACTTACCTGATGTATTTGTAGATTAGGTGTGTACTGATGCCTTACTTATTGCTTACTTGCTATATGATGGTTGTACATATTTAGATGCTATACTAGTTGAAATATAGCATCACTCTTGGGGTTTCTCCATCCATGAATTGGAGAAGTAAGTCATTCCCCCATGATAACTATTGAAGTTGTCTTTAAGTTGTCATGCAGTATTTCAATTCACTAAATGTTTGTGAAGTTTAGCACATCATGCAATTTTAGTGGGACATGGAGGTTTATTTATGGCCTTCATGTGTGTGTCTTTGTTCTATTCCCATTATGCTCCTAATGGAGGTTAAGGGTTGGGGAGCTATTGTAGGTAGAGTCAAAACAAACTAAAGTTGAGTCATGTTTCTGGTTATGACTCCCTAATCTTGTTCTATCGTCACAGCATAATCAGTATCCAACATTTGGTCTTGTTATCACTCTATTATTTGGGGCTATTATCACTCCTTAAATTTATGTCCATACAATCCCTTGTGTGCTATCCATTATTTTGTTGTTGTCCTCAATTTCCAAGTCAGTATTTGAAGGTCTTTTTCCTTAGTGGTTTTGCCTAGTTTGAGGTTTTTTAGACCAATATTCATTGTGTTTATATCACATGATTATAAACACATTCTGCTATGATTAACCTATTAGGAATTGTAGTTTTTTCAATCCAATTTGGTTTCTTCATGTTGGGTTTTTTGGGGTGACAACATAAAATACACATTTGATGGCATGAATGATAGGGGTGCATATATATCAACTATGTCACCCCCATAAATGTCCATCAAACATTTTAATTATGTACTATTAAATATGAAGACCCCATGTATGGATGTATTGTACTAGTTGGATGTATTTATGTTGACTTTGTGGGATTGAAGGTGTATCTTAATTGATGTTACATTTTTGAAACATTGTTCAGTTCAATTATATATCTTAATTGATGTTACATTTTAATCCCTAATTATTCATGAACATCCTGTGAACTTTTTATCAACTAATTGTAAATCCAACAAGAATTATTATGATTGCACATTGGAGATGTTGACATATGCATATTAGGAGACTAGAGTTATTAAAATTTCACCCTTTTTCTATTTCTTCCTATATCAACATGTGTGGCTAGGTGTAAAATGGAAATATATCTGTAATTAATTTTAAATTGATGTGTATGATATGCAATTAATTTGAACTATTTCCACCAGTAGCATGGATAAGCTGAGGTATATGTTTATAAAGCTATAACTATGTAGCCATGTGTGTATCAAAACCAGGTGCATTTAATTGTCTCGGAGGCAACATTTTTTAACTTTATGAAATAATAATTAATAAATGATTATTAAGCCACACTAACTTAAATCTTAGGCAATTTATTCAATAGCAATTTTTATGGTGAATGGTTCACGTTTTGAACAATAAGCCTTAATTAGGCACTTATTTAAAAAGGTTGGAAACAAGCAAAATACCTAAATTGATATAAATGTTATACTAGGAAAATATTTTATTGTAAGAAATGGTTGTTCGGGTAGTTTGCAATTGCATAGGTTAGAATAATAATTGGTAAAAATTATACCATACTCAAACTAGTACATCTTCTAAAGTCATTGATTTAAAAACTTTTAAAAACAGCAAAACAAACAAATTGATACACTTGTCATACTATCATGTGTTTTAAAATAGATAAATGTATGTATAATTCCTAAACCCCCCTTTAGAAAGAATTCTTAACTATCTAAAAAATCCGTAATGCTTTTCTTTATCTAATAAATCTATTAGACAAACTTTTTATTCCCAAAAGTCTACCTCTTGAATTGTAATATATTTTTTGATAACATTATGCTTTAATATCTCACATTATAATATTACTAATATGGGATAACCCAGTAGGCCCAACAGGCCCAACATTAAGTGGGATAGCCTAGGAGGCCCAACATCAAGTCTGTTTGGTCGACCGGTATCGACCTTACTTGGCAGGGTCCGCGATCAACCCGCATCGACCTCAAGACCACTCTAGATGTTCTAACAGTCAATTCTAGTCGACACGTATCAACCTCAAGAACCACTCCGGTGTTGACTCATATCTCTGCCATATTTATTAGTCTGACAGGCAGCGTGCCTCTACATTAATGACGCGTGACAACTGGTACAGTCGCTGCCACTAACTCTGCCAACTCTGCCATCACCTTTGGTAGGGAGGTGCCTCCAGAGGTACTATTCACCCTAAAAAATAGGAGATTTAGCCACCTAGAATAGTATCAGGATCTGGACATAGAATGACCATCAATCCCCTAGCAAAGATAAAAAGTTAGTACACCTGATAAGGGCACCATGGTCAAATCACACCAGGAGAAGGCTATAAATACTTCATATTCAACCATGCTCAAGGTGATGCCAAATACGCCATAAACTTTTGATATTCTCAGTATTCTGTTTAATTATTATATCTCGACCAGAACTAACTTGAGCATCGGAGTGCCTTAGCCGAGGGCACTTCAGCTAGTTTAATGTGTGTTGTAGTTGTAGATCTCAAACCTTAAGAGAAATACAGCTTTGAATACTTGACCTCCCTGATCGAATTCATCCCAAACACTATCCTTTTCACTATAAGTAACTTTCAGCCGCATCAGTTTTGGCGCCATTTGTGGGAACTATTGAGATTGCAATGAAAAGATGGTGAACACATGTAGAGTAGCATCCAAAAGGGAGGAGAATAAGAGATCCACTTCTTCGCCTTTCCCTAACACCCAGCAAGATATACACACTCCAAGCACCAATGCCCCTTAGGAGCAGGTGGTGACGCTTACCATGCCCCAGTTAATGCAACTGATAAGTGAGTAGATTCCAGTCCAACTATCTACCGCTTTGAACAAACACACTATAGTGCCTGCTCCTACCGCTAGTACAACTCCATAGCCGCCCCTGCTGGAGAATAGGTCTCCTAAGAATAGTTGCGGTCATAGAGAATCTAGGCAGCCGCCTGCTAGGCACGACATCAGTCCCAGATGCCCACAGGAAAAGAGGAGATGACCAAAAATGCAGAATGAGATAGCAGACTTAGTAGACCACATCAGACCTAATTGAGCCATGCAGCGTGATAAGATCGAACACTTTAGGCGTAACTACCATGAAGAAAAAGGAGAGTTTATAGACCTTGCGTCTAGGGCCGACTGTGTTAAATTAGATCTTGACCAGAATGCCACCCAGATGGATCGGGATGAATGAGAAAAAGTATCCCATCAAGTCCAGCAGCTGAACAGATGCTTTGATGAGATTTCAAGGAGAAAAACTTACAGAGCACCAAACTTGGATGTTCTTTAAAGATCTCATTGGGAGAGAGAGTCCCCTATCATTCAGGATATCATTGACGAGCGCATTGTCGTTGATGCCAAAGTTCCAACAAGTCTGCCAAGGTATGATAGCTCTACCAACCCTAATGAGCACCTCATGCAATTTAAACACATGATGTAGTTGTATGGACACAATAAATACATCCATGCCAAGATGTTGGTGACCACTTTCCAAGGCATCGCATTGGACGGATTCGTGAAGCTTGAACCATCATCGATTTATTCTTATGACCAGTTGTGCAACAAGCTCTTGCACCAGTTTGCTAGCAGAAGGAAGGCAAAGCTCCCTCATACCCATCTCCACACTATCAAGTAAGGCGAGGGGGAGTTTCTACGTGATTTCTTCACTAGATTTAACACAGAGGTCCTAAAAATAGATAACTCCAAGATTGAGTTCTTGATTGATGTGTTGTTCCTGGGGCTCAGACATAAAGAGTACACTAATGCATTGGTACGAGAACATCCCGAGTCAATGGAGGAGCTGCTCAACCTGGGAAAAAGGTACATGACACAAGAGGAAATGAACAGGCTCAAGTTTGGATCCTCTAAAGTTGAGAAAAAGAAGAAGGAAAAAAATGACCAAAGACACAATGAGTGAGGTCGATCTCCAATCAAGTGTTTCCACAACTATACACCATTGAACATCCTAAGGAAGGAGGTCTTTTACGCCTTCCAACATGATAACCTCCTTAAAAAACCTAAAAAGCTGATGGAGACTAAAGCCATGAAGAAATTAAAGAAATACTACCACTTTCATAAACAGAAGAGCACGACACAGATGAATGCTTCAATCTACAAAATGAGATCGAGAGAATGATCTGGTAAGACCACCTCAAAAAATACATAGCTGTGGACACTTAGACTGAAGGGGGTAAAATCAACCAAACTCCCCGTAGAGAAAGGTTGATTAGCCCCTAAGAGAGAAGATAAAAAAAAAAGCCCGCCCAGGAGGATTGCCCACCCATCAGAGAGGTAATTGACATGATTACAGGAGGTCCCACTAAAAGGGACTCTAAGTCTGCTTGGAAGCAAACACAGAGAAGGCTTGAATCCAATAAAGCTTTGCCTGTTGAGATAATTTTTACCTTATAACGAGTGCAAAACCCATTTTATTTACCGATGCCAACCTGGCCCACCTCAAGGGCAGAAATGTTGATCAAAAAATAGACTATTCGATGGTTGTCTCCGTGGAAATTGCAAACTTTAAGATATGTAAGGTTCTGATTGACAATGGTAGCTCGGTGGATATCATCTTCTTATCCACCCTAAAGAGGATGAACATGGCAAATTAAAATTCAAACCTGTGCACACACCACTGGTTAGATTCAAGGGGTCAGAGATCATACCGAAAAGGTCAATCAACTTGTCTACATCTTTTGGAGAGGCTTCTCGAAGGAGAATATTAATGTTGAATTACCTTGTGGTCGATGCCTCATTTGCCTATAATATCATCATAGGCTAACTTGCCCTCAATGACTTCTGTGCCATCATGTCCACTTATCATCTGAAAGTTAAGTTTTTGACCCCAGCGGGCACAGGCGAGCATTTGTGCAACCTAAAGAAGGCATGGAGATGTTACAACATCTTGGTCGAGTTAATCGAGTAGAAAACTCGATTGCAGCTGAAAACTTTGGCGGACAACTCTGTAGCAGAACCTGAAGTCCCAAGTCTGCAAGAAGTGAAAGTTAAAAGATACTAGAGCAGAGCCCATCGGGGAGTTTAAGGCAATTGAGCTCAAATAGTGCAACCCCAAAAAGATAACATGTATTGGAACAAACTTGGGCCCCCACTTAGAGTGTCTCATGGTCGATTTCCTAAGGAAAAATATCGACGTCTTTGCTTGGAAAGCATCCAACCTCCAAGGGATTGACCAACATCATTATGCACCGCCTCAACACTGACCCCTCGTACAAGCTGATCAGATAAAAGATGAGGACGTTCAACGGTGAGAGGACGCAAATCATCAAGGAGGAGGTTAGAAAACTCTTATATATAGGATATATTGTAGAAATTCAGTATCCCTCTTGGCTTTGTAATGTTGTCCTAGTCCCAAAAACTGAGGGATGGTGATAGATGTATAATGATTTTACTGATTTGAATAAAGCATGCTCTAAGGATTCTTACTCCCTACCTCGAATAGATTTACTAGTCGATTCAACTACTGGGTGTGAATTATTAAGTATGATGGATGCATTTCAAGGCTATCATCAAATTTTTATGGCACCTGAAGATAGGGATAAAACATATTTTGTTGTTCCTAATGAGCTATATTGCTTCTTTGTCATGCTGTTCAGATTGAAAAATGTCGAGGTGACTTATCAGCGGTTAGACAACTTCATGTTCAAAGATTAGATTGAAAAATTGATGGAAGTTTATATCGATGACATGATAGTCAAGACGGAAAAAGCCCAAGACCACTTACTCGACCTCAATCATATGTTTGGGACTCTAAGAGCGTTTAGATTGAAGCTGAACCTAAACAAATGTAAATTTAGGGTCCGAAGAGGAAAATTTTTGGGCTATATGGTCAGCCAAAGAGGCATTGAGATGAATCTATAGAAAATTCAAGTAGTTTTAGATGTCACCCCTCCAACAACAGTTCAAGACGTTCAGAGGTTGGTGGGGAGAATCGTGGCTTTGGAAAGGTTCATCGCGAGATTGGCAGACAAAAGCCTCCCCTTTTTCAAAATTCTCAAGAATGCCAGAAATATGAATTTTCAATGAACAGAACAGTGTGATTGGGCACTGATCGAGTTAAAGCAGTATTTAACCTCACTCTTGATGTTGGCAAAACCCAAGCTGGGAGAAGTACTTCAGATATATTTGGCAGTCTCAAAAACATCAATTAGTTCAGTACTGGTATCGACCTGAGATGGAAACCATCGACCAATCTACTATTGCAGTAAATCACTCCAAGGGCTAGAACATAATTATTTGAAAATTGAGAAATTTACGTTAGCATTAGTGACCATTGCTCGAAAGTTGAGACTGTACTTCCAATCTCATTCTATCATAGCACTAACCAACCAACTGTTGAAGCAAGTGTTGGCAAAACTCGATACATAAGGTAGATTGACCAAGTGGGCGATTGAGCTGAGGGAGTTTAATATCAATTTTCAACCTCGAATGGCCATCAAAGCGCAGGTATTTGCAACTTTATTACAGAGCAAGTCGACTTGCCCGAGAAAAGTATCCCAAGCCCTCTTGTTTGGACCTTGCATATCAATAGGTCATCGACCACATCTGGAGGTGGAATAGGGGTCGTTCTTCGCTCCTCAGATGCTGAGGAGTATGATTTTGCAATTAAACTGAATTATATAATCACAAACATTGAGGATGCGTATGAGGCCCTACTGGTAGTAATGAGAATGGCGCTTGAGCAAGGGGTCAAACACTTGGTTGCGATTATAGACTCTTAATTAGTAGTGGAGCAAGTCGAGAGAAATTTCAAAGCTAAAGAATAATCGATAACCTGGTACTTGGCTGAGGTAAAGAAGTTGCAACAATTATTCAAAAGATTTACTCTCAACCAGGTCCCCCGATCTAAGAATGAATAGGCAAATGCTCTCTCAAAGTTTTCCAGCTCCATCAGAGGAACAATAGATAAAAAAATCACATTTTTGGTCTCGGATAGGCCATCAATTGCATTCTCTGATGAGAACCTAGTAACAACCATTGAGGAGACAACATCTTCTTGGCAAACCCCAATAAAGTTATATCTCAGCCAAAGCACTGTCCCCGATGATAGGAATGAGGCTCGGTACCTTCGAGGTCAAGCCTCCAAATTCACCCTCGACGAGCACGGTCAGTTATACAAGAGATTCCTCATTGGACCCCCTTTGTGATGCCTAGATCAGGATTAGGCGTTGGAAGTATTATAGGATGTTCATGTAGGCATGTGCAGCAACCATTCTAGAGGGAGGTCCCTTGCCCACAAAATAATTAGGTATGGGTATTTTTGGCCAACATTATTGAAAGACTTCGTAGATTTTATACACAAATGTGCATCATGCCAAGTCCATTTCAATCTGTCGCACCAGCCGGCCACATCGATGGTTAATGTCCAAATTTCCTGGTCATTTGATCAGTGGGGAACCGATATAGTGGGCTCTTTACAAAAGTTTATAATTGTAGCGGTTGAGTATTTTACCAAGTGGGTTGAAGTTAAGGTTATCCCCAAGATAACGGACGCGGTCATAAAAAGTTTTATATGAAAAAATATCATCTGCTGTTTTGGTCTACCCAAGGTCCTTATTTTAGATAACGGTACTCAGTTCCAGAGTAAGAGTACAAGAGGTTGGTGCAAGGCCTTGGGGATTGCACAACATTTTACTTCAATGGGCAATCCTTAGTCAAACTATCAGATCGAGGTGACCAATAGATTGTCCCTGACCAATTGAAGGTTAGAATTCAGAACACCGGTGCGAATTGGGCAGATGACCTACCTGGCATGCTATGGGCTTACAGGACAACTCCTCGAACAACCACTGGTCATACCCCTTACAGCCTAGTTTATGCGTCAGAACCAGTTATCCCTTCAAAATTGATCCTACATACTGCTCGGGTCATCCATTTCCACCCACTAAAAAACACGTCAAAGAGAAAGCTTGATCTTGAAACTATCAATGAACGTCAACAGAAGGCTTATAATACTATGCAGCACTGCAGATTGAAGATGTCCTAGAATTATAATAAAAGGATCAGAGAGTATTGTTTCAATATTGGAGATCTTGTCCTCAAAAAGGTACAGGTGTCCAAAAATGTGGGCAAGCTCGAACCAAAATGGAAAGGGTCATACTCCATTATCAAAGTATCAAAACACAATGCCTATAGGTTAGCCAACATACAAAGAGAGAAACTCCCCCGCCCGTGGAACACAATCAATCTCAGGAAGTTTTATATTTGAAAATGTATAGTACTTATCTTTGCAGCCCTTTAGCTTGAATAAAATCCCAATTATATTAGCTTGATTGTTATCTTTAATAATTCTAGTCGACCCCATAGTCAACGACTAAGCAACCCCTTGCTGCCACCTAAATGGCTCTTAGCCATCTATGTCTCTAGTTGACCCTATAGTCGACGACTAAGCAGCCTCTTCCTGCCACCTAAACGACTCCTAGTCATCCAAATTTCTCGTCGACCCTATAGTTGACGACTAAGCGGCCTCTTACTGCCACCTAAAAGGCTCCTAGCCATCCAAGTCTTTAGTCAACCTTATGGTCGACCACTAAACAGCCCTCGCTGCCACTCAAATGGCTTTTAGCCATCCAATCTTTCAATCAATCCCATAGTCAACGAGTAAGTAGCCACTTCCTGCTATTTAAATGGCTCCTAGCCGTCCAAGTGTTTAGTCAACCTTTGCGTTGATGAATGAGCTTTTCTAGATAACCATTTGATTTTTGTTGATCCCATAGTTGGCAAAGGATGCAATTCCTTCTAATAGGCAGTTAACTCAAAGGGCCGAACAAATAGTCGACTAGGAGTGTTAATCAATCAACGACACAGTTGTACAATATAATTGCTATGCAATAGGCAATCACGTATTCTTCTCATTATCACAATGGGAATTAAAGGCTATGAATGACATAATATGATGGAAATAAAAAAAATATGCCTTTATTCATCACTCACTAGAAGGTTACAAAAAAAAAAGGCAAAAAAGCTGGTTCAGTTCTGGCTTGGCTCTTCTTGCCTGCCTTCAGCCCATTCTGAGTTCAGTTCTGGCATCGTACAAATGAGCGGAGAGACTACTTGGGGAGGTTCAGAAGGTCCCAGGATGTCGCCCATAAAGTTAGTCAACCCGCAGCATATACTGCGCCAAATCAACCTCTTCATTTTTCATTTAGGCTACGAGGTCTTCCGCAAAAGCGAATGCAATGGACATTTGCTCTAGCCTGGCATCAACCTCGGCCTTCTTATTTTGCACCTCAGTCAGTGGCGCATCAGGTGTAGCAGTAGTAGGTTCGCCCTCTGGGGCCTACTCAACGCCGCCCTCCTCTAGTTTAGGATAAAGCTCCAGTCTCTCGTTCAGTGCAAGGCTCATTCGGCTCTTATCCTCAGCTCAAAAGGCATACCCAAGTGCTTGAGCTACTTGATGGCTCTATAGAATGCTTTATGAGCATCATCAAGCGATGCAACCATGCTAGCATCTTGAAAAGCCATACTCACCACAAATTGTTCAACAGCCTCACGCCATACCGCGAGTAAGTGCCGGAGGAAGGCCTCTTTAGCTTAGCTCATCATCTCTGCATGACCTTGAGCTCGACCAGAGCTAAATATCACCTACATGTCTAGCTAGGCTTTCTTTATGATGATGTCCATTTGACTCCGATCCTCGATAGCCTGGACCAACTGTTGATCCTTTGAGTCGAGCTACTCCTGGGGGTCAGCTACTTTCTTATTCAATTGCTCGACCTAGAGCTGGGAGGACTCAAGTTGTACCTTTAGCATTTTCATCTCCCCTCCTATCTCCAACTCCTTCTTAGCAGCCAAAGCCATCTCAGATCGCCAGTACATGTTGTAGCCTAGCTGTTCTATCTGAAACATAATAATGTTATTTTTCAAACCAATATATGTATAAGTGAAAAATTGTGGTTGAGACTATGATCTCATCCTTACCATATTGCAATAGTAAGACATCGCCTTTATTATCCCGAGCTGATTGAAGTTCATCAGCTTTCATTGGTCGGTCACGAATAGCCCTGATGTCATCCACTTCAGAGCTTTAGTACCCATCAGCCCTTCTTGGATGATAGAGGTCTAGTCGGTTACCTCCTTATTTAGGCCAGTGGCGAATCAAGGAAGAGACAGTCGAGGAAGCTGGAACATTGCACCATCACCCAGTTTACTAAATAGGTCATAACCTGTCACAGCCTTCTACTTTCCCTTGCCTCCTGCGGCCTTCTTTGGTGCTGAACCTTCATATTCGACCATTTGCCTCTTGCCCCGACCTGCAAGGCTGCTACGTATAGGCTCCTCATGGTGAGTAGATTGCGTTTCAAGAGCTTGTTCAATTTATGATGGGGGCGGTGCAAATGTCAACCTTGTTAAACCCATCTATTCAGTGAGAGCACCTTTTCATTGAAACGGTAACAGCTCGACAATGTTCCTCGACCTTCAGCACCCAGACTTAGGATTCATTGTAGCTATGGACCATTATTTCATCATGATCTACATAAGCAAACAAATTAAGCAAACATCAAAATCGAGCAGAAAGATAAGTGGTCAATCAAAACAGTTGAAAAAAAGTCTCTACTTAATCGACGCCCGTAAGCAGGTCGAGTTGGGCAGGTGATAGACCAGCCAAAACTAAACACCTCTCTTCGATCAGAACTGAGACCGCTATTTGCCCAAATTCGACCAAATTCCAGATGAAAGTATTGGGCTAGCTAAGTGTTTGGTTTTCAGGCATCTCCATAAGCCCTCTCCACCAGACCCTTGGAATGGCAAAAACCTTCGACCCCCAAACATAAAAAAATATTTTTTCACTCTTGCCCATAAGAAGAGATGGGGGACACCAAAAATTTCTACCGGGATTAAGCAGTCAGGTAATAAAAACCAAACTCTTCAGTACTACCCAACTTCTAGGACATGGGCAGGTGGAATAAGTTTGAGAAATTGGAAAAAGATGCAGGCTAGCGGTACAAGTGCATTAGCACAGCAAAACTGTATAGTATGGCAAAATAGTTCAAGAGTAGTTGAGTGATGCAAACTTCTAGACCTAGTAAGAGGTCGACTATTAGTTGGGCGAGCGAAAACCCAAGGCTACATTTTAACCCCTCCTCAAATATAATTATATAACCCTAGGGAGATCGATGCATCCTACCTTGAGTCCCTGGCGCTATCAGTTCATATTCTTCAGGGATATGGTATGCTGCCATGATACGAATCAAGTCAACAAAATTTATCTTAGAGGCTATTTCAGTGTAGTGGTCAGGAGTAAACAATCGGCCTCGGGTTACAAGCAAATCACTAAGGCCAACATCCCCCTCTAAAATAACCCTAATATCGCTCAAGCTATTGAAATTACTCGAGCTAGAGCTATCACTTGTGGATAAACTCGATTCACTCTCATGAGATGTTTCATATATACTCTCCACCCCAATCTCCCCCTCATCGGCCACACTCTCTGACCTAATGTTATCACTATCTAAACTGGTAGACATGCTTCTACAAATGAAAAGGTAGAAAAGAACAAAAATGGCAGAGGCACTTACAATGGAAATCTCAGAAAGGCAAAGTGCACAAAAGCTTGAAGAGCTTCAAAGACAATAATTTGACCAGAAGTATTGGAAGTAAAAGTATAAATGGAGTCAGTTATCCTACTATTTATAGGTGTTCATGCACAAAAATTCAAGTAACTATTATGTTGACAACCTGCCCCAATATACATACTAATAGGCTTATTAAATGCAAAGAAACAGCCTCAAATCTTGGTTGGCAGTTCAAAAATCTAAATTGAGAACTCAAAAACCCTAATCGAACATGGTAACCACCATAACTGAATGCAAACTCCCTGCTCCTTCTCATCGACAAGCTCGTTCAGAACTGCGAGTTGGGGGGACTCATGATATGGGATAACCCAGTAGGCCTAACATCAAGTGGGATAACCCAGGAGGCCCAACATCAAATCGACCTTACTTGGCAAGGTCCACGGACGACCCACATCGACCTCAAGACCACTCCAGATGTTCTACCAATTAGGTCTGGTCGATATGTATCCATCTCAAGACCCACTCCAGCATTGACTCAGATCTCCACCATATTTATTAGTCTGACAGGCTGTATGCCTCTACATTAATGACACGTGCACTCGCTGCCACTAACCCTGCCACCAACTCTATCAACCCTGCCACCACCTTTGATAAGGAGGCGCCTCTAGAGGTACTATTCACCCTAGAAAATAAGAGATTCAGCCACTTGGAACAATACCGAGATCTGAACATGGAATGACCATCAACCCTCTAGCAAAGACAAAAGTCAGTACACCTGATAAGGGCACAATGGTCAAATCACGCCTGGAGAAAGCTATAAATACTTCATACTCAACCACACTCAAGGTAATGTCAAATACATCATAAACCTTCTATATTCTCAGTATTCTATTCGATTACTATATCTCAACTAGAACTAACTTGAGCGTTGGAGTGCCTTAGCTGGGGGCACCTTGGCTAATCTAACGTATGTTGTGATTGTAGATCTCAGACCTCAAGAAAAATATGGTTTTGAATACTCAACCTCCCTGGTCGAATTCATCCCAAACACTACCCTTTTCACTATAAACAACTTTCAGCCGCATCAATTACCTTATTTTTTAAAATTAATTCTTTTTAGGGCTCTTTCTAATGAAAAGATTAGAAAATTTATTTATGAATTTTGAAAACAAATTGTGCCTTATTTTAGTTTATTTGATTTCAGAATTTAAAATCATCTCTCCTATTCTTTATATACATATGTATAAATCAAATGTATATATTTCTCACACTCTGATAATTTATTAGAGTTAAAATCATTCGTGGTAGAAAATAATTTTCAAAAAATATAATATAATGAAATAGAGGATGGTTGAGTTAAAAATATTAGTTGTTTGGGTCCCTTAGGGATTGAAAAGTTGATGAAATGAGATGTTTGATTTAAGAATACAATTTAATGGGTTTTTTAGCTTTAAAAATACATATTAAAGATATCTTTGTAGTTTTTCCAAATATATGTAGTTTGAATAGCATACTTCAAAATTTATAACGTCAAATGTTAATTGTTTCTATTGAGTTATTAATGCAATTCTAAAGTAATCTACCTATGTTTAATATCCATAATAAATATATTGCGATTGTTATCTAACAAATTAAATTAGATGGATCCACACTGTAACGAGCCTTCACATGAAAGCCAAGGGGAGCCAATAGGCCACCAAATGTTTGATGGCCATTTGCGAATGAGAAATGGATAAATTAGATTACTTATGAGAATTCCAAGTAGGATAATTGCTTTGCAACACTTTCTCACAATACACCTGAAATAAGATTTGCAACAAGCTAAATGTAGAGCTCCTTTTGTTCTCTTTGTACAATGTGAGGTAGCTCAAGACAAAGTGTAATAGGCTTCGATAGGCATGGCATATGTTTCATACATTAATAACAAATGGTATAGGTTATGGTTGGGATTATGAGCGAAACACGATGATGGCCAGTGAAGAACGCATCATCCAATAGATTTTAGTATAGTTTTCAGTCTTTTATTTTCACTTATTTTATAGATTATTCACTAAATGTTTGGTTATATCTTCTCTTAGGAAAACTTTAACCACGCATATTTTTTGGAGCTTGGGCTATATCATTTCAATTATTAAGTAGAGATGTTTTTGAAGAATATTGATATGAGGTCACATGTAAGGTCATCTACACAACCCCATCTAGCAACTAACAATGAACCACCCCTGATAGATAGCATGACATGAGGCAATAGTGTGGGTTCACAACCTTTAGCATCTTCATGTGATGATTTCATGGACATAGCCGGCAATTACGACGAAGGATCCTCAAGAAAGAGAAGGGGTGAAGGGATGAAATACTATGCTAGGGAGCAACAATCTCGATTGGAGAAAGTCCTCAATTAGTAGGATGGCATGATGGACACCAAATCCAAAAGTATTAGGCCTAATGCTCAAGCATCAATTGTCGAATGTGCACTTGCACTGCGTTGCATAGAAGGATTAGGAAACTATTTTTTTGGAAGGGTTATAAATGCTCTTTAGAATTACACAATGAGAACCTTTTTTCCTACAACTTGATGATAGAGAGAAATAGATTTGGGTTGAGTTACTTGGAAATTAGACCATCCCAATTATTTCGAAGTCTACTGTTTGTAGACGTTACTTTATGCCTTATCTTGCTTTGTGTTTGTTATATTCTTGTCTTTTACTTTAAGCAATTCTTGGTATGTTTGAACTTATATTGCATTTATTTATGTTGGCATTTAACATTTCTAATTAAATCTCAAAATCAATTGTGTTTTATAACCTTATTGCATTAACATCCATCTATGATGAAGTATTTTCCATCATAGATGGCTAGTAAATCGAGCTCACAGCTGCCACATAATAATACGTTAGAGCATAACGAAGGATCACCTACCACATTTGGTAATGACATATCAGATGGAATTGATGATATTTTCTTCATTGCAAATATACTGCTACCAAATATATACATTGACAAATTGCCACGTAACACATCTATGCTTCAAGGGGTGGACTAGGTTGGAAAGATAATGAATGGTCACCCCAAGTGGTTACACGATAACTTGTACATGACAAAACCGACATTCATGTGCTTGGTTTGTGAATTAACAAGTCGTAGGTTTTTTCCACAAATGCATTAGTATCGAGTTTCCCCCACTGAAGAGCTTGCCATGTTTATGCAAATAGTGGGAATGCATCAAAAATAAAAGTATACTATGGAATATTTCCAATACTCTTTGGAGACGGTGAATCATTATATTCACCATGTAATTAGGGCACTTAATATTCTCACCCCAAAGTTGATCTCTCCTCTCATTTTAATGAGGTGTCACATTAGATTCAATCGAATCTCGATTTGTTTTGTATTTTTAGGTACAAAGTGTAGAAAAGTACATTAATTACATTATGATGCTCTTAATTTAAAAGGCATAACACAATGGTATGTGTGTTAAATAAGGCACAGTCGAGACCATCTATAGTAATTAATTCATATTTAGATACCCGCTAGTAGGCAAAATACATATCCTTCGGGAAAAGGGCATGTATCTCAAAATATCCTTGCTATAGCAGACTTCAACCAAATTTTTACTAATGTGTATGCCAGATAGGAGAGTAGTGATAATGATGTAAAAGTATTACTTAATGCCACACAAAGTGACCCAACATTTCCCTTTTTGCCCCACTGAGCCTAATATTTACTTTTAACTTGCACTAATCATATAATCTTATGATGGTAACAATTATTCATTCGATAAGGAATTACTACCTCGTTGATGCTATCTTTACCAACTATATGTGTTTCTTATCCCCTGTAGAGAATTCTATTACCACCTCCAACAATTCGAGGGTGCTACTATGTACAGTGGGCCAAAGGAAGATGTCAAACCCTCGCCACTCACAGTTGAGGAACACCATTGAATAAACATTTGGGATTTTGAAAAAGCAATTTTTGATTCTTTCATGGGGCATGCAGAGCTACATCATCGCCAAACATATGGATATTGTCATTATATGTTATACCGTTCACAATTTCATAAGTACATTTAATCAAGATGATAATATATTTATGACATCAAGCCTTAAACTTAAGTGTGATAGAGAGGCCTTTTATCATCGTGGTCACCCAAGTGAATAGGACATTCAAGCACAAACTGAATTCCATGACGCTCTGGCAGATTGGATATGGGCAGAAAGGGAGAGCCAAATATACATGTCAGTCTATTTGTTTGTGTTTATTTTTCAAGTATTTCATATAACATGGTACCTATTTCTAACCTTTTTAACATTGTTCACCCGTGGGTTTTGCTACTAAGTCTATTTACTAATTTTTTGAGTCAAATTTACATTTTAGTTTATTGTCTACCTAGCATACTCTTTCCAATCAGGCTTCTTCTGAATATTATTTCATCATATATGCTCATTAATGATGTGATTGTTATTTTTATAAGGCATGAGTATATATGAGGCCCTATTATGTGCAGTGGTGCTAGGCCCATCCGTTTATTAATGGCCAAAATAGAGTTGAACTATGGTCAATATTTTTTTAGATGTCCAATTATAGCAAACCACCCTAAGAGCTTTATATAAGCCGATACCATAGGTGGACAACAAGCAAGTATGTATAGGTAATGCTGAGCTGTCAGCATTACCACATCATATGGTATATATAGTAATACTACCTCCACATATGCTTCTTTAGAAGTTGCCTCTATGGTCGATAGCTACCGCGATTAGTAGAGCTCTGTGCATACTAGTCAAGACAAACCACACTGTAGCGATCATATGATGTTGTTACCTTCATATGGATGTTGTTTTTTTATTTTACTATTTATTTTGATGTTATTAATCATCATTTTACTAAAGATATTATTCATATAGTATGTAAAGTCTCATACGAAGCAATATGTTGTGTACTAAAGTAGGACTTATTTGCTTTTCATATATTGATTTTCATTACCATGTTTTTGTAGATGGAATTTATACTTTACCCTTGTCATGTCTATACTATGCAGGAATGATTCATCATCGATCAATTGTTGATATAGGGAATCCCATTCCAAATATATAGGGCCATGATGCTGAGGAGCATTTCATTCATATGCTTCTCAATGCAAACTCAATTACATCACTTATGAATGAGATGTATACAGAGATCTACATGCCTGAGATAGCCCGCAAACTAACACGTCAATTTCATCATTTGTTTACAAAGAAATTTGAGAATCAAAAATTTAACGAGCTTAAGGAGTGCCACTATACTATGAAGGCGATCTCCACTAATTCAGACATCTTCTATGACTAATGATGTTTTCATGCCAAGCCACTTGCAATTGATATTCATCATGGTAAAAGTTAGGTATAATAATGAATTTCATTTCAATTGTGATTTAAATATTTATGTTCCATACATAATACTATCTTTCCTCGCTTGTGTAGGCATACTCACTTATCAAGTGGTACTTTGCAATAAAGGAGACTAAGTACAATTTGTTGTCTATGATATTTAGAGGTCAACCACCATCACTACTATGCTACAATCCTCGTGAGCAACCCTTAGTGAGATGTCATAATTAGTTATTAGGTAGGTAAGAACACCCTATTATCCTATCTGATTCCAACACCAACATGGCATGTAGCTCTCTATGCTATCAAAGGTCCTCTAGGCCAGACATTCCACGTTCACATTCTACTTGAGTTACAATAGATATGCTGGACACATATGAGGGTGACACCAATAGGGATCAGGCATTTAGCTTATTTTATTGTGGACGAGGTTATACTTTGCATTAGCATAAGAGTATCCAAATAACTTAGTTGGAGCAACAACCACTTAGATCATACTGAATTTGTTTTAATGCTATTAGTTGCCATTTTTATCCCATTATGTTTGTACTAAACCTTATGTGAAATATGTTGATTGCGTGATTGTGTTGGACCTCTTATTAATCAGATGATCTTTAGACTATACCTAATTCATATGTCATTTATGTTTTCCTTATTTTATATCTTGGGTAATTACTTACTTAAATGCTTGTTTAATAGTATAATTTTGAACTATAAGAAGAATTCCCATCGGGAGGCCATCAGCTCTTAATGAGCTTCAGTATAGCATATTTTATGATGCAAGCTTGAGTGATGAGGAGGAATATATCATGGTTAGTATGTTGATGGCTGCTATCCCAAATAAGGACCTATTCATTATTGAGGTACTAATAGACGAGTGCTTGCACATTACATGTCAACTTTCTAGTACATTTGAGAGACAAAAGACAGTTAATGATATTAAGAGTAAGGTCTAACAGCTACGTCAGTACTACAATGCATTTCTCAACTACATGGCTATATCTAAGGTACATTATAATCCCCACACAAATGTGGTTCGTGCCGACACGAGTATTTGGCACATCTTGACAGGGTAAGAAAAATCACCTAGTCTTTTTTACCTCTATACATAAATGCAAGTGACATTACCTATTATTCCATAAATTAATTTACCATTTATGTAGGAGCCTATCCGAAAACAGTACTTTCGTATGTTTGAAAAACCTATGTATGTCGAGTTATGCTACATTTTCATACACAGATGTGCAATGACCTATTTGATGTTGAGCCTTTGTATGTCTCCTCCCAAAACATAAACAAATATACTAAAACTCTCCAAAATAATTTTTTAACTATTCTCAAAACATAAACAAACATACATCACATTCCCCAACACAAATTTCACATTCTCCAACCCCACTTCCCAAACTCATTCTCCCAAAACATACAATTTATAACCAAAAATTACCTAATTTTTTCTCATATACCTTGACAAAAGTGAATATAATCATAGTTAAAGTAGAAATGTAAAATAGAATAGGACTATTCATTATTCAGAGTTGTTCCACTTCAGTATGTAGCAATTTCTTAAGCTCTAAGTGCTCCAACAAGAAGAAAGAAAATAGATACTAAATGACATGGTGGAATTAGAAGATCAAATTTGACAACCTTTAGAAATGAGGAATGATTTAAGACAAGTAATCATGTGGTTAGGCAATTGTTGAAAATCTTAGGCTAGAGCATTTTGTTGGCATGAGATTATTCTCTATCAATATAGAATAATTTTAGGAGTAATCTGGGACCTTAATTGTTGTAAATCTTATGTAATCAGGAAAGGTTGATCCTAGCTTAAGTTAGTGGTTTTTCCTTATTTGATAAGGTTTTTTTCTATAAAACCTTAGAATCCTTGTAAATAAACATACACAAAAAATGGTATTCAAGCTATTCTTAAGTGTTTAATCTTTCATCCATTCTGTCATGGTATTGAAGCAAAGATCCTAGAATCCTTACTATGTCTAAACCTAAGGAACAACAAAAAAGAGAAAAAAATTGCTGCAGTAGGCAATTTGACAACCACCATTCTTAAAGATTTGACAACCAGAATGACCCAAGCTCTAACCCAAAACCTATCTTTAACCCAAACCGTAGTGATAACCTATGATTTTACTACTAGACAAATTGGTATCAAGCTAGATGGTACCAATTATGTATTATAGTCCCAAGTTGTTCAGATGTACATCTATGGAAGATACAAGTTGGGATATGTAAATGGTAACCTCTCTCAACTTGAACAAACAAAGCCAACCTTTAGAAAGTGGAGAATAGAAAATGATACTATAAAAGGCTAGTTGATCAATTCTATGGACCCTTTATTAAATAGCAACTTTATTCAGTTTCCAACTGCTAAATAGGTACGGGACTCATTTGCTACTACTTATTTTAACAAAATAGATACATCCCAGGTCCATAAGTTGAAGAGATGTGTCACATGAATGAGACAAGATGAGGAATCCATTAAATCATATTACAACAGTCTTCAAGGTTATAGAGCAAAGTTGATTTCTATCATCCAAATCTAATAATATGCACTAGCGTTAGACAAAAATAGAATACTCTTCTACAAAAAAATAAAGTGTATACCTTCCTTGATCGAATGGACAACAAATTACATAAAATTCAAAGTGATGTACTTTGACTACAACCATTCCCTACCATTGATGCTCATCTTTGAAGAAAAGATATCAGACTAGCAGTAATGCTTAAAGGTGCAAAGGATACAACATGCTTTGTTGTTACATCTAAAGGAATAAATGTAGGATAACCATCTTTGCTGCAAATAGCTAAACCTAAGTTATCAAACCACAAAAAATCAAATACACCTACAAAGACAAAAGGTCCAATTAAGGGAGAAGTAGTAGTTGTACTCTCACTGTAGGAACATGAAATATACCTGTCAAACATGGTTTAAGCTACCTAAGTATCCAAAATGGTGGAATGAACTCAAAGTAAGAAAACAAAAGAAATTAGCAATAGATCAAGATGAGCAACATTAGTGAATACAAAACTTGAGTTATCTCTTGTTTCACAATTTGAACCTAAAGATCAACCAACAACTCTCAATGACCAAGGTAATAGTAATTCTATATTGTCCAATTGTAGTCAAGATCATGAAGATTGGATAATTGACTCAGGGGCTGTAGATCACATGATATTTTGGTCAAATGATTTTGTCAAGACTACCTAGCCAAGATAGATTGGTGTTGCTAATGCTAATAGGTCACATATCCAATCACAAGAGCTAGAATCATAGCCTTATCATGCTCACTTTCTTTAACAAATTCTTTGTTAGTTTTATCTCTTTCAAATAAGTTGTTATTTGTTAGCTAAGTAACTAAAGAGCTCAATTGTGTAGCCTTAATATATATCTAAATTTTTGTCTCTTTCGGGATATTCTCACAAAGGAGATCATTGGGCATGGTGCTGTGAAAGATGGATTATACTATATGGATGACTTCAGTTGCGGAAGAGCAAATAATATGCTACAAAAATCTATCAATGCCAAAGAGAAACAAATTTAGTTGTGGCACCATTGATTGCGGCATCCATCATTTAGCTATTTGAAACATTTGTTTCTTGACATATTTTCATGTTTGCTCAACTTGACTTGAAATGTGAAACATGCATCTTAACTAAATGTCACCATGTTCCTTTTCCAATTAGTTTTGGTAAAAGTGACATTTCTTTTACCTTAATACATTCTAATGTTTGTGGACCCTTTCCCATTACAACCGTCTCTAATTTTTGTTGGTTTGTCATATTTGTAGATGACTGCACAAAACTTGGTTGTACTTGTTAAAATAAAAAGACGGGGTGTTTGGTGTCTTTCGAGCATTTCATACTATGATTCGAAATGAATTCTTAGCTCAAGTTTGGGATCTTCATTCGGATAATGGAGGAGAGTATGTCAACCAAGAATTCCATACTTTAAATTAAATAGCATTCTCCATGAGACTTTTTGTACCCAAACACCACAATAGAACAATGTAGCTAAATGGAAGAATAGACATATATTATAAACTACACGTGCTTTGTTGATTGGAGCAAACATGCCAAGGAGATACTAAAATGATGCTATTATTACAACAATCTATCTATTGAGTCAAATTCCATCAAAAGTATTAGAATACAAACCTTTGCTACAACCTATGTCTAATTAAGTTTCTTTGCCATCAATAATGCTTATACCATGCAGAGAAAAGATATAAGTGCTACAATCCCACCACAAACTGCACCTATATCACCATGGATGTCATTTTCTTAGATTCTAAAAAGTTCTTTCAAGTACCAACGTCCACTTCTGTTCTTCAAGGGGAGATATGGGATAAAGAATAGAACTAGAGGGATTGCCCAAAATTTGAAAAGAGCTAAGATAGTCAAGAAACTAACCAACATAATAGAGATAATAATGAAGCAATAAAACTTGAAAATCATGAAAATGGTGCAAAGATCAATGAAGAAATGCATACAACAAACAAAGAAGATGATGGTGACATTATTGACGGAAGTAGATCAGAGCTTCAGTAGAATCACCCCTTTCTCTCATGTACCTAATAGCCTTAGTGATCTTTAACTTGAGAATAAACTTGAGATGAGTTCTCCCAACCTATTTTTGAATCATACTTTGGATACTTCTTCTGGTTATCACTTACCTTTCAGGTGGTAAGCCCCCAATTCGATATTCCCAAAATATTAGTGCAAAAATAACAAAGTATCTATTTACTATTCATGTGACCACCAAGGGTTTATCTAAACTAGTTAAAGCATTTATGCATAAGTTGTCATCTTATCATATTCTTTGTAGTGTCCATAAAGCTTTAGTTGATCTAAAGAAGTTTAATGCAATTCAAAAAAAAATACAGGCACTACACAAAATCAAAACTTGGGATTTAGTGCTTGTGCTATAAGGAAAAAAGACAATAGGGTACAAATGGTTGTTTTTCATTAATCATAAAGCTGATGGGTCCATTGAAAGATACAAGGCAAGGTTGGTGGCCAAACGCTATACATAAACTTATGGCATTAACTATCAAGAGACATTCTGTCTAGTGGCAAGATTGAACACTGCCAAAGTGTTACTGTCTCCAGTAACAAACTTAGATTGGCCACTTTACTAGTTCGATATGAAAAATACATTTTTACATAGCGATCTTGAGGAGGAAGTGTATATCGATATTCTACTAGGTTACACTATATTAGAAAGTAGAGTTGTATGTAAGTTGCAGCGGGCATTGTATGGGCTAAAACAATCACCTTGATGTGCTTTAGATGATTTATCTTAGCAATGAGAAAATATAGTTTTCAACAAAGCAATTTAGAGCATGCCCTTTTTTTGAAACATAGAGATGGAAAGATAACTACTTTGATAATCTATATGGATAACATGATTATCACAGAAGATGATAAAGAGGAAATCTCCAAACTTCAAGGACAATTGAGTACTGAATTTAAGATGAAAAACTTTAGAGGACATAAATATTTCTTGGGAATTGAAGTTGCAAGGTCAAGTCAAGATATATTCCTCTTTGAGAGAAAATATATACTAGACTTATTATCTTAAGTGGGAAACTTTGACCGTAGACCAGCTGATACACCTATTGTCCAAAATCACAAAATCGGAGATCATCCCAATCAAGAACCTATTTATAAAAAGAGGTATCAAAGATTGGTTAGTGAGCTAACATATTTATCACATATTCATCCAGATATTGCTTATATTGTTGGCTTAGAAAGCTAATTCATGCATAACCCAAGCAAAGACATATGATGGCAGTTACTTAAATACTTTGCTACTTGAAATCTGCCCCAGAAGAGGACCCATGTTTTCTAAGAATAATCACCTTAATATTAATGGCCATACTAATGCTAATTGGGCAAAAGCTATGTCAGTTAGAAGATCCACATCCTAATATTTCACCTTTATTGGTGGTAATTAGGTTACATAGAAGAGTAAAAAATAGAATATAGTAGCATTATCTAGTGCTGAAGTAGAGTACCGAGGGATGGCCAAAGGACTCTGTGAACTTCTTTAGCTTATGAAGCTATTAATTGAGATTAGTTTTCCACCAAACTGTGAAATGAACATGTTCTGTGATAACAAAGCAGCAATAGAGATCTCCCATAATCCAATTCAACATGATCGTACCAAACACATTGAGGTGGACAAACACTTCATCAAATAGAATCTTAAGGAGGAAGTCATTCAATTTCTTTTTATCCGATCAAACGATCAACTAGCAAATATGCTTACAAAGGCAATTTAAAGTAAAAACTTCTACAACTCATTGGACAAGTTGGGCATCAAAGATATTTACACTCCACCTTGGGGGGGAGTGTTGGCATGACCTGTATTCTCTATCAATATAGAATAATTTTAGGAGTAATTAGGGAACTTAATTGTTGTAAATCCTATGTAATCAGGAAACCTTGATGCTACCCTAAGTTAGTGGCTTTTCCTTACTTGATTAGGTCCTCTTCTATAAAACCTTAGAATCCTTGTAAATAAACATATATAGAAAATGGTATTCAAGCCATTCTAAAATGTTCAAACTTTCATCCACTCTGTCACATTCATCTGATACCTTAGTCTAAAAGGCATAGAAACATGCACCTTTGCACAATTTATGTGGTGATCACCACATTCAAGTCCTCATTTTAAGGCTAATATTGTGATACCCAAAACCTTGCTTCTTAGGTAACAAGGAGCCAACTAGTAGCAGTGACTTTCACTTCTGCTTAGATCACATGCATGTGTGAATTTTCTTTTCTTTTCTTTCTCTTTTCTTTTTTAATTACTCAAAAATTTAGTCAAAAAACTCTAAATCAGGATTGAGTACCCAAACTTTAGGTACCTAATTATTAACTAGGTTGGAATCGAAACTAAAAATTCCAATCTCAATCAATAGGGTACCTAATCTAGCATTGCCAATCTTGATAATTTCATTTGGATGTTTGCCCTTAGTTGGTGGGCTACTAGTTCATCTTCTCTTTCTTTCTTTTTTTTTTTTTTGGTTTTTTCAATTTTTCCTTAAAGGCATAATAAAGCTCCCACTATTGTAAGTAAAAATAATTGCACAAACTTCCCTCTTGATTTCTAATTATATATTTCTCTTACAACTTATTTTTTTTCTTATAATTAATCACTATTTGTCCGTCAATCTACTATAATTTGATGATATTATCAGTAAAAAATTTTAATAATTTTTTCTAATTATGCCCACGCATCTTAATGAGATTTAAAGCATGTATGACAAAGATGATGATTCAAAAAGAGACACTTCAGAGAGAGAACAATTTAGAGAAAGTGACTAAAAAAGTGTATAACACTTCACATCAAAAGTGCTTCAAGAGAAAGAGAAAGCAAAAGTGAATATTGGAACAGATATATGTTTTAAATGATTTTATATTTTCATCAAATTATATTGGAATGTAAAATTATCATAGTATATATTTCGCATTTTACGCCAATAGGGGGTTAGCATAATTATCTAGGGCTATCAATAGGTCAGATCTGGATCGATCTGCCATATCTGAATCCGATTATCAAAATTCAATAGATATCCGAAATTCGATTAAACAATCCAACCTAATTTTTTTCTTTTTTCTTTTGAATTTTATAAAAATATTATATTTATAAAGTAAATTTATGTAATATTTGAATTTTTAACAACTTTTTATTATATTAGCCTTAAATATTTGAATATTAAATTCCTATTTCACATTATATTAATACATAGATAAACTATTATATGTTATTATATTTGATATTTTATCAATATCCCTCTTTTTTTTAGATTAAAAACACTATTAATAGTTAATATAGATGTTAAAATAGATACTAGGTCAACAGAATATATAAATTTTATTTCAAAATCTTTATTAATATTATATATAAGAGTATTAATTTAATAAAAAAATATTAAAGTTTAGATTTGCATATTAACGGATCGAATTACTTAATTCCATATTCAATTCACTTGTTTCAAATTATGAATATTTGTAATTGTCTGATCTATAGCGCCCCACTCAAGATGACCCCTAACTAAAATGCCATTCAGATCAGTCTTAAGTCAAAACCCATAAACAAGCATTAGACCCATCATAAACATTTCAAACTTATCAAAAATAGCAGTAGATTTCATCTTAAGAGAACCTCAACCAAAGTTATCAGAGATAGCAACATATTTCAACTCAATCAACTTCCACAAAACACTTACACCTCATGTGATCCCATAACATACAACATAAGTACTAAGTACATACCATCAGTAGTTCCAAAACATTCAACATAATATATACACCCTGCGGATGTTAAATTCAAACCTAACATATCATAACATCGTTAGGGTTTACAAAAACATGCCCAAGTATGCCCATAAGTAGATACAAACAACTATTCTAATAAAAAATTACATTTCACCGATCCAACCAGAAGTCCAAGCTTATCATCCGGTCTTATCTGAGAAAATTAAGATAAAATAGGGGATTAAGTCCATAGGAATTAGTGAGGGATATTCCTAATCATAATTAGTAGAGGTCTGTCGAGAAAAAATCGACTCAACAGATCATAAATTAACAATAAGAACATGAATAGATTGAATACAGGCAATCAAGAATTAGTTTACAAATGGATCAATTACAGACAATCAAAACAATTATAGGCATTAACAATTTTAGAGTTATTAGTAAGTACTAGCTTGGGAGTTGTGACTATTGACTCGAACGGCTTGAGATTATCTCAATAGATCGTGTTTGAGAGGTATAGAGACATCACAATCGATTACAATCGAGAGAAAATACAAACAGCTTGTTCAACTTAGACAATAGCCCGATCTCTAGACCAAGAAACTTCACTACCCTTGCTGCTATATGAGAAGGCTACAAATAATCAGACTATAGTCAGAATACGAATCAAAGTGGAATAAGCTTATCAAATTCACCTTACATCATTAGTTTAGGATTTATGGCTTATCCTATGCACACAATGGGGATTAACATCCTATTATTTAACCAAGAGTTATGGGCTTATGGCTATCCCATGCATACAACAAGGATTAACGTTCCTTTATTCCCATAGAATAATTACAAACAGTAACAGAAAATAGAACGGTTAGATAACAAATAGTCAGATAACAGAATGAACGGATAATAGACAATCAGATAACAAAATGGATGGGAATAAGTGAAAAATAATAACAAGTATCGATCGAGATAAATAACAGGATAATAACAAGTACCGAATGGGAACAAATACAAAACAAATAACAATCAAAAGTTTTGGGCACAAGAACGAACTTGAAATCAAGAACTAACTCTCATAGAGGTATACAAGTTAATTAACAAATCATGAGCAAGTACACAATCAAGTATAGATTTCAACAAACACGAGCAAGTATATTTCAAGCATAATTAACCCTCACAGGGGTTTTCAACAAAAATAAATAGAAATATTCGAGGCCAAGGTGGCATACCCTCACCTTCATAATCCAAAAAGGCTATCACTACCTATTAATCTGTAGGACCTACTTCATCCTCACCTAACCAAAATAATATTTTCCCAATCAAACTTCACATTCAATCCTAATAATCATAATTAAACCATTAATAGTCCAAAATCACTAATTAACCAATTAACATGATAGTTTTAAGCTCAAATGGTACTATTGGCCTAAAATGACTAATAAAGTCATTATTGCCAAAATAATCCCAGTTTCCATTTCAAGTTTAATAACAGAACATAAACTAGTTCCTCAATTACATATTTAACCTCATGTCGGTATTCCAAATCAAAATAAGAGGTTCAAATATCTTAATTATCTCGATTATTGCCACTGAGGTCTCAAATTTCTAAATTTAGGGTTTAATTCTCTTAATTAACTCAATTATTCCAAAGTTATCATATATGGATACAAATCCGGGTCCATGAATTTGTACAATCATCCATGCATGGTTGTATACACACTAATTATATATCAATTCTCCATTCTTGGCATAATATAAAGTTTACAAAACTAACGATACAACATATGAATATATATAAGCATAATCCCATCCAAATCTTTTACCCACGATTTGATTATCAAAGCCCTGGATTCACAAACCAAAAGCACCACTGCGATCACTGCAGTGAGAGAGAAAAACTATCCCAAGACCACTACCACTAGGAAAGCCTCCAATTTCAACTTGAAACCGCTGCACCTTTTTCCCATTGCCATGGTCCGTCACCCCCATTTTGCCATTGTCGGTGGTTGGAATTTAAAACCAACTTAACCAAACGCTCTCTTAAGCTGAACCTATCACAAAACACTCATTGTTTGCCACCAAAAAACCTCAATCTGCCACCTCCACCATGGTCAACTTCGGTCTTTATGTTCCCAATGGTCCGCCAACAAAAAGGGGACGCATGTAGTATCTATGTGTTCATGGTGATAAGGGGGAACTAACTATGGGTCTAGTTTGGGATTTAAGGTAGTCGTCTGAGGGAATCGCTAGAAGGTAAGAAGAGGGTTTCAGTGGTGAAGATAGATGAAAATAGGGAAGGGAAGTGAAAATTTGAATATATATATAATGAACTTTTACAACTTTTCAATTTGACACCAGAAAGTTTCTGCCTCCTTCAATTTAATCCATCAAATTTGGTCTTTCTTCAATCAAGCCCTGTGGAATAATTAGTGCCTAACATTAGGCCCTTTAACCAACAATAATTCCTTGCAAACCCACAAAACAATGAAAATATGGTCCAACCAAGTCTTTTCTATTTGCGATTTAACCTCAAAACTTTCAATTTCTTATAATTAAGTCCTTTTTATTTATTTTCTAGACCTTAAAATCCGATCAATCAATTAATATCTTAAATTCTAGATCCTTATTTCTAAAAAATGTTGAATTTCAAGGGTGTTATATTATCCATCGAATAAAAATTTTAAAATTATGATCGAATTCATATAGGATTCAGAATAAAATTCGATTCGTTGGCAATCTTAGGAATGACAATCTAATTGTCTGGTCTTTTAAATGAAGGCTTGATCATCGAGTGGCAGGCCAGTCCAATTTATGCAGCTCGAAACAGCAAATTAAGTTGGTCAACTTTAACCGGCCCACTTACTGTTGCTAAAACCGGCCCCGATAGCAAGTCGGCAGTATTGGACGAATACTTTCCCCCTGAATCATATTTCTAGGCTCTATAATACAACTCAAAGCCATGACAGGAGAAACCACTGCTAATCCCTCTCTCGCGCAAGCCAAACACTATTGTTTATTCATATTTCTAGATTAGGTAAGACAACTTAAATAATGACATGAGAAACTAGTGTCAATGTATCTCTCTTGCACGCAAACACATTAACTACAAATTTCATGTTAACCCCTCTTTGAGACCACCTCATGTCCAAATCGATTGAAACACTGCCAGCCAGGTTTATGCTTCTAGCACTCGATGAAAAAGTGGAACATTAACTGAAAGTAAAATTGTCTATGCTATCTCTATATTCAAACTCGAGGATTGGTCCTGCAGTGTTTGCAAGGCTGGTTTTAATTTTAGTCAATAAAGATAATCGTCTTTGAAGGCCTTCTACATATAATTTTTTTTTAATATTTTAAGCCTCAAAATGAAAAATATAAAACTTAATCTCTTTTAACATTTTAGATTTGAAGAAAAAATATAAAACTTTTAATTTAGAAGCCTCATATAATTTTTTTTAGATTCTAGTCTAAGAAAAAAGTATAAAGTCTTTCTTTCGAAACCTCATCATTTAAAGTTATAATAAGTAATTAATTAATTACAATAAATAAAAAAAATTTAAATTTAAATTTTATTACTTTTGAGTATTCTAAATCTCCTCTATCATTTTGAATTCTTACTGTTTTCCTTAATTAAACCCAACCGCTTCCTTCTTTTCTAATACTAATCATTACTAATTTCTCTCTTTTTAATGTCAATCACTAAATTATGTTCCAATTTAATCACTAAATAATATTTTAGTATTAATCAATTAATAATGTTAACTTCAAATCAAAATCGTATTTCTTAACCTTTTTCCTTTACTTTTGGTTCGATTAAATGAAGTTTTTCAAATTTAAAACAAATAAAACTTTACTCAATGTCAATAACTTTTGTACTTAAACTATCAATTGAAAAAGACATGTTATAAGAAATTAATTATAAAATTATAAGCAATAATTTTATATTTTAAAAAGCTAGAAAAATAAAATACATTTAAACACTAATATTTTATATGGGATTTTTTTTTTAAATGTAATAATTTCATTTGTATTTAAAAGGCCTTATTTTCATATTTGGCCTTAAACCTTCAATTTTGTTGAGACGATCCTGAGTCTTTGGCATGCTCTCTTAGGCTATGCAAACTTCAAATACTTGCAGGCCGAGAATAGGTCAGGCCATCCATCAGAGGCCTATGGCCTAGCTAAATCTAACCTATTTAATAAAAAGATCATATCAACTATCTAGGCTTAAAAATAGTCTTTCTAATTTAATAGGCTAAGTTTAAGTTTTTTTAAAAGCACACAAACCTAAACAAACTAGCCCATTTATCATTCTTTATATAATATAAAATAATTCATTTATATTATATGAAAATAAGTTAATATAAAATAGCTCTTACTATTTAATCAACATTTGATGAAAGTGGGTTAAGTTACTCTTGCACCCTATATCCATTTAACTTTTATTTGTATACAACTATTTTATACTTTAATTTTAACTTTCATAACTATGTATCTATTTTTTATCTTTTTAACTATTGTCTATATTATTATATACGCTTTCATAATTTACATAACTTTCAAGCCTATTGAATAATTAAACATATTAAGGTTCATTGCAAATCTGAACTTATTAAAAGCCTATATTTATGTAATATTTAAGCCTAATTGGAAACTTAATAATAAAAACATACTTTTATATAGATTTTCAAGCCAGATCAAAGCTTTTAAATTTATCAAAAAGGCCAAATCTGAGCCTAAAAAAATGCCTATCACAACTAATAAGCCAAATCTAGGTTTCTTATTTACATTACAGGCCTAACTTATTTAAGTCAAATTTAGCTTAACTTAACCTAGCCTAACTTAGCCTAATCTATCATATTTCCATTCCTGGATATTGGCCATGTTTATTTATATTTTCCAAAATAAATTATAACTGCAAAAGCACTTCCAAATAAACATCTGCATTCCCAGAAGCCACCAAAACAAGATTTTCTTTCCCAAAATACTTTCCAAAATGTATAATAACTATAATTATATATAATAAATAAATCATTACATATATTCATTACATAACAAATTAATCACTACATGTGTGTACATAACTCAGCATCACTCCACTAACCCAACAACAATTAAACAATTGGTGACATCTAAATTAACTTTTATCTCCCTTTAAAATATTTCTAAACAAATCATTTTCTTTCAAAATATTTTCCAATAACCCCTAAATGACAAACAAAACAAATATCACATTT